>CM042324.1:16385986-16863486 GCA_023566125.1 Zingel zingel
TTATTTTTTCCCGTCACATATTATGAGTGTTTCTGCAATATGTACCCAGGCCCCTGCAGTTGACAAATCCAGTAGCTCTACTCATTCTGGGGTCCCAGTACAGAAAGCAAAGAGGGACACAGATCGCACGTCAGAGAGCGAGTGTGACAGTGGGAAGGAAAACAGGAGGCGCACGGGGATCCCCAAACACCGTAACAGCATAGCACAGAGGACGACCCCCAAGGGGACCAGGGGCCGGAGATCAGATAGGTGAACAAAAAAAAAGTTTTAGTTGTCATGTTAACTGCTCTGTAATGCAAATGATTTGTTTTCCCCTCATGTTTACATGTGTACTCCCTGATTTTGTTAATAAAGTTAACTGCCACCCACACAAATTCCAAATTCCTCTGAACTCTCTGTTAATGTTTTAACTCAACTGTGCAAAGATATTTTCAGCGCTATTGGACCCTAACAAAATCAGGCACTGTACCTTTGAGTAAAGATAATCAAATTCATACACACGTTGCTGACACAGAAGTTTTTATGATGGTGTAATTGACAAAGTCTGCATTCATAATAATCAAACACAATACGCAGCAATGAATATTTCCATTTTGTTCAGCATGCATCAACCAAATATCATTAGCTTTCTTGATGATTAAGGAAATCCTTTTACCTCTCAGCTGGAAGGCGATGATACGTTTTCCTCTCTGAGCAATGTGGTAAACTTTACTCCTCTCCGTTACAAATTACAACTGTCATCTCACTCCCATGATTAATGTCCATGCTTCTGTGATTTACCCCTTTTATCTTGCTTCATTAGCCACTGATGACATGTACTGGATTCAGTATCCATTATTAACTTAAGTAAGCTTCTAACTGTCCTCATCAAAGGCAGGGTGATTTTAAAACATTAGCTGCAAATTCAATTTGAAGTTGTTCAAACTTTGCCTACCTATAAAAGTGAGAACGTTGTCAGCTTTGACCTTTATTGAGCCAAAGATTTGCCTGAGGGATTTTTATAATCCATTTTACAGCTAGTTCAATACCTTTGATTTGTTTTATGTGCAGCGATCAGGAGAATCCTAAACAGAGGAGTTCAAAGTCTGCTGAGGGGCCCAGGAGGAAGTCTGGCGCTGCAGGGGGTAAAGACTTAAGAAGGGGACCTGTGACATTTGCTAAGGCCTCAGGCGACGTGAAAACCAAGTCCACTGAGGAGGAGGAAACCTACAGGGTACAAAATATGCCTCTGTACAAGAGGGGAGTACACATCCTCTGGGTGTTTGTACCCATATTTCTGTGAAAATACTTTTGTAGGTATTGTTTTTATTTTACCCAAAACCATTACACACCAACATGCACATACAGGATCAGAATAATAGATACCACTTGTAAAAGTAACCACAAAACAAAGACAATAACAAAATAGCATTAACATTTTACATTAGACATTTTGAGATAACTCTAGTCAATGATCTAATAAATGATACATTATTTTAAATTTAGTCACAAACCATCATACATAACACAACACTCAGGAGTCTACCATCTGGACCCCACTTTGGGAACCACTGTTAGACTAATGGTTGCATATACATATGAACACTCGTTAAGAGTATACATACATAGAAATAGCATATTTTCCATTCCCATGTAATATACTAGCCACTATTTTTCCTGTTGTTATATTCAAACTCCAACCTTCAACATGGCTAAGAGTGTCCCTCCCACGCTCAAAAGATATTCTTTGTTCCATGCATTCTACTTTCTTGTCAAAACCTGGTGCCTGCATTATATAAATAGTCTTCAGCCCCAATCCATGCTAACTCAGGTGAATTTATCAGATTTCATGCCGCTCTTCCTGGAGCCACAAAAGGCTTTATACAACTATGTTTGACATATGCAGTAACAGTTCAAAAGACCTGTAAACACACTTTGGTGTGTAAAATCAGTAGAGCTCTCCTTTATTCTTATAATATTCTTTACAGGAACTCACTGATACTTCAAAAAACATTCAATGTTGTTTAATTGTTCATCCCTTAGCATTTGTGTTTTTGTCTATGTGCATGTGTCAGACTATTGTGGAAGAGCGTGACCAGGAAAGGGAGAGACGTTGGAAGGCTGAGCAGGTTGTGAGGAAACTAACAGAGGATCTAAAGTGCCTGCAGACGAAGGTCAGCGAGGAAAAAGACCTGCAAAGCATGGCCCTGCACACCACCGACAGGTAAGAGGAAAACTGGTTGGACACACAGATGCACATGTATGCACACAAACGTTCACATCTGTGCAGTAGCTCTAAAGCAGACGTCATGATGAAAGGGGATAATTGAACTGGTCTCTGTGGATTTCAGTTGTCAACTGCATAATGGATTCTCATCTATTTCGGCCCTCTTCATCTTTTGTATTGGCTCTCCTGAGACCAGCGCCTGCTGCCTGTCTCATTCTTAAACAATGAGTATCCATCCCACCATTAAAAATTCCTCACTATCATTGTCCCGTAGCATCTAATGAAATCAAGCACACATTTTGGTTCCATTTTTCCAAAAGCTTAAAGTACGCCAGCAGTTTTCTGCAATAATAAAGCTATTTAGTATAAAGATCATTAACCTGCGCACCCATCCTGCTTACTGTATATACCTTATATTTAAATTACAGAGTGTATAGTTATCTATAATTAAATATTCCTATATGGAACCATTTGGCTGTAACACTGCACAATAGGGTTGGGTACTGTTTGGATTTTTACGATTCCGGACCGGTACTTTTAAAACGATTCCGATTCCTAACCGATTCCTAAACCGATTCTTGAAAAACTGATAAATGACATAAAAGAAAAAGGGTTTTTTAAAATTTAAAATTATTTAAATTGAACAATATATTAGCGTTTTAAAGTACTTAAATATATAATAAGTAAACCTAAGTCACGTAACACATAACTACAATAATTTAACAAATAACAGTTACACTATTAACAAGTAACAACTAAATAAATGTTGAGTTGATATGCCAACCAGCTTCAAACTTTAGCAGTTCTTTTGCAGAAAAATTACCATATTTGCCTTCTCTGGCAAGATAAGACACCTTATGGCATGTCCTGCACAGGAGAAAACTCTCTCAGATGGTGTCCAAGAGGCCTGAATACACAGGTAGGAGTTTGAAAGGGCAGACAATTTGGGGAGGCTGTCCCGCCTCCCCCACCACCAGGCTACAGGGTCTTGTCCTGAACGATAGACTAGCAGAGCAAGTGTAATATGTTTACTAGCGATCACGTGCAGTCAATGAATGGTTAATATGCTTTTACGTCCGTTTTGGTGAGCCCAGAGGGAAAATATTTTTAAAAGTTAGTTATTAATTTTAAAAGTAGCCTACATTAACGGTAGCTAGCTAACGGTAGACTACAGAGAAAGTGTGATATTTTTATGTCCGTTTCGGAACGTGTACAAAAAGCGTGTCTATCAGCAGTGATTGTAGAGTGCATGTACGAGAATACCGCGGACACGCGCTTCACACCGCGAGCGGGCACGTGCGCCACTCGGCAGAAAAGGAAGAAAAAAAAAAAAAAAAGTCTGCGGCCGTCCGGAGTGACAGAGGGAAAATATTTCAGTTGGAACCGAAATGAGGAACCGACATTTGCGTTCTAATCCGGTCCGAATACTACCGTTTGCGTAGGAACCGGTTCTATAGTGGAACCAGGTTTCGGTACCCAACCCTACTGCACAGATACAACCATGGGTGTTTTGTGCACTGTTCTTGCTTGCATCACACCCTGCTTAGATAAGTCTGCATTATGGTTATAATTAACAGCCTGGTGACAAGCATATGTCAGATGTATTACATGAATCAATCTTAACTGTCACTTTCTAATGACACTGAACACCGCTGCTACTGTTGACTCCCTCGCTCATCAGGAGACAGATTACAGTGAAATGACTCATCATGGCTAATTTAAAGAGGGAGCCATTGCAGGTGGTTGTACAGTTTTTCTTAGTTTTACAATGTGTCCTGAATTCTTCAAGCTTTTTCTTTCAATTTTTTTTTTCACCAGACTGCCTTTTTGTATAATGTTATTTTTTTAACTGCCATTTCCACTATATTTCTAAGATTTTGACTATGTCGTAATGTCAGATTTCTTCAATTTCACGGGCTCACGGCTATCACATTTTTAACAGTGGGAGATAAAACACGGCATAATCGAGGGCATCAAAAAATTGGTAGTGGTTGCCTTGACAGTTTGCAGTCATTCAGGGTATTACTCCTGCTGCTCTTATCATGTTTTCTCCCCATGCAGAATGAAAGAGTTGTTGCTAAAGGAGCGATCGGGGCGCTCTGAACTGCAGACTCGTGTTGAGGAGCTGGAGGGGAGGTGTCAGTCCCTAACCCAGCAGCTGGAGCAGGCCCGCAGCGGTGAAGAGCAACACAAGACTGCACTGCGCAGACTGGAGGAAAGCATCTCCCATGGAGAGACACTCAGGGCTCGCCAGCAGGCTGAGGAGGTGCAATAGTTGGTTTAGTATACCTGAGAACTCTTGTATTACCATTTTGATACAGATAGTGTGCATTTATTCAGGAAATCAAAGCAAGTGTATTTAGTCATACACATATGAAAATATCATGCTGTTTCTGTTACCTACCACTGAGCATGTTAACCCCCTATGTCACTATCATTTTTGATAACCAGTGTAGTAGTTTAGTGAGCTCTCCTGCAGAGTGAATAAATGCAGCCAGATGAAAGGATTCAGCAGAGACGGGTCATTCAGCTCTTATGTTGTAAAACATGGTATAAGACACGTGCTGACCTTCCTCAGATGAAGCGGCACCAGGAGCTGGAGAACAAGGCAGCAGCTCTGAAGAGGGAGGCAGACATCCAGAGAGCATCAGTGTGTCAGCACAAAGACAAACTGCAGCAGCTGCATGAACTGCTGGCATCCAGGGAACAAGAGCACAGGTACACCTGGAAGATTTTATTTTTGAATCACTGAAAGATGTGTTGCTTAATCAACTTTCAACTTTACCCCCTTTTAAAAACTGATAATCTATTTTCGCAATCAACTTTGAACCTATAATTGATATGCTCCTACATGTACAGTATATGATTGAATATTTTTTCACTTGAGATTTCTGATTTAGTTTTTGTCTTTGATCTTCTGAAATCTGATCAAACCACAGCTACATAGTTCTGATGAAGCAGATTAGTTGAGTTGTTAAATGTTTTACTCTTGAGAAATAATACGCAAGGATGTTTATTTTCTAAACATAGCTACTTATGTGGTCATGAGTACCCAATGTTATAGAACAAACAATAGCCAGGTGACCATACGAACATTGACGTTTTTTTTTGCTTGCTGTAATAATTCCTCCAGTATATTTAAAGCGGAAGTGAAGCGGAGCTATTTTCATTTTGGCGCCCATGTTATCCAGTCCGTCAGTTCATACCAGCTGCGATCAGGAGTGGGGCTGCGGCTCCGGCCCGCGCTGCAGTGATCGTTTCGGCGTCTACTCTTTTTCTTTGAGCTAATGTGTCAAGTTGGGTAGGTAATCAAACACAGGAAGGCTGCAGCTCAGCCAGATACAAAATAAAAAAAATATTGTTATGGTGATTTGGCTGTCTTGACTTCTCAGAGAGAGAGAGAGAGAGAGAGAGAGAGAGAGAGAGAGAGAGAGAGAGAGAGAGAGAGAGAGAGAGAGAGAGAGAGAGAGAGAGAGAGAGAGAGAGAGAGAGAGAGAGAGAGAGAGAGAGAGAGAGAGAGAGAGAGAGAGAGAGAGAGAGAGAGAGAGAGAGAGAGAGAGAGAGAGAGGAACAGGATTGCGGAGAAATGCACGTCTGGTGTGAATAGCCAGGCACCCGATCGGGCACGAATCTGTGATTCGCAGCGTTTCAAAGGCGGTGTGTTCCTGGTGTTACAGCAGCAAACGGCATAGTGCAGTAACAAAAGAAATGCAACATATAATAAACAAAAAGCTAAATATAATAACTAGACACACTGACCGGTTGACCATGCTTGTTTGTATTTTTTTTTAAATAGAAAACAGCTGGAATTGCGGTTGCAGCCTGGCGGGGCAGATTTCCGTGAGGCAGTGGCGAAAGAGGTTGCATCAGTGGAACAGAGACAGAGCCACAGGGAGGCGGAGCTGCAGAATAAACTGGCAGAGGGCAGGAAACAGTACGCTGCTCTGGAGGACGAGTTCCGCATGGCGCTAACCATCGAGGCTGCTCGCTTCTCTGAGGTCTGCTAATAGATGGACGCATGCCATACAGATGGCCTGTAATCAAGTGAAGTGTTGTCCTAAATTTGATTCTCCAATCTCTGGACTGTCCATCTGATAAATTATTACTGTCCAGTAAAAAGTGAAATGATTGAACTGGAATTGATCCCAATCTAGGTAGACTTAGAGGATTTTTCCCCAGCCTGATGGTGAAAGCAGAGATTGAATTAGGGTCATCTGACTCTGGACACATAGTCTGTGATTGCCCCAGGAAGAAAGCTATACAAAAGGATTGGATTTGAATCAATCTGCACTTTCTCATTATGGTTACAGATTTCATTCATGCATTCTGCACAAAATGTAATCTAGTCTTGATTGCTACCACTCTCACAATTTACTAAAATGTTTCTACTCCAACCTTTGACCTGAATGAGATACAGATTGCTAGCCAAACGTTCTCTCGTGGAAACCTTTAAAAAATGCTTTCTTTAAATCCGTAACTTCACCTTTTCTGTCAGAATTTGACAGTGATGATAAAATTGTTGAGTCAGGTAATGCTTGAATCAAAGTGCTTCACTCTGTTCAACTCTCATTTACATTCAGTTCTATATCCTAACTCTGGTTCCTTAGGTAAAGGAGGCTTGTGATCAGATGACTGCAGAGCTGTGGAGGCTCAAGGAGACCCTCGGCCAGTCCCAGCAGAGGGAGAAGAAATCGGCCTCCCTGGTGCAGGAGCTCACAGCTATGGTCAAAGAACAGAAGAACCGCATCACTGATCTCATCAAAGCCAAGAGAGACGCTGTCACTGATCTGAAGGTACAGCAATAAAGTAAAAGAGTGAGATCTGAATAAATTAATAAGAATAAATTGTCTGATCAGGTTTGAAAAAACACATTATGTATAAGATAAAATAGAGATGACCAGTTCTGGGCATCAGTCAATCCCTTTGAGAGACTTTAAAACATCATGAATACTGAATGGTCCAGCTGTGAGCCACGACACAGATGGCCGTTAATCATTAAATACTGTCTCTCTGTCTTTCCCTCTGCCAGAGCCGTCTGCATTCCTTGGAAGCAGAGGTGGAGCAGGACCGGCGTCTTGGCCTGCAGCTCGAATTGCTCAAGAAAGACAAGGCGCGAATGTTGTCTCAGCTCACAGCTCAGGAGTCGGTGATCGACGGCCTCAGGGCAGAGAGGAGGATCTGGGGCCAGGAGCTCGCTCAGCAAGGTGGGAAACGTCCAAGAGGGCACTTGTTGTCCTCTTCAGATGAGCCTGTTGCATGGCACACAGTGACAAGAAGTTTTAGTTGTTTATTATCAACCACTAGTAAAGGTCTTCCCTTGAGTCAAATTTATCATATTGGCCATGGCCAGAGCGAGTCCCTCCAGAATGTGTACTTTAGAGTCCGAATTAAGGAGACATTAGCTGTTTGGCTTATTCTTGTATATGCTGATGTTTTATTTACAGTTTTTCTCAATTGCTAAAACTCAATTTCTAAAACCTTGCTCCATTTTCTGAAAACATTAAACACAAAACCTCATCTTCAAGCACTATTTACAAAACCTCTGACTCCTCTTGCAAAATGAAACTTTCGCCTCAAAACAGTTTTACCTGTGTTCAAAATCAAACACTGCTCTCAAATCATAAACAAAGTGATCAAAATGATATACACTATCAAGTAGTCAGTAAACAATACACCAACAAATAGAAAACACATTGTTCAAAACATATAGTCCTCAGGGAGAAGTACATTTTTCATCTCAAAACAAATTTCATATTTTTCCGTCATTGTCTTTTGATGAACGAAAACATGTTCTATCATAGTAGCTCAAAATTGATCAGAAATTACTACTCTGCTTTGCTCTTTGCAATTTGTTTTGTTCTTCCTCCTCCTTGTACCCATATTTTTACAGTACGGTACCCTGCATCTCACAAACTTGTCCTTTGTCTCTGTGATACTGTAATTCTTGTTCTTTGTTGATATAAACCTGCAACCAGTCAAAATCTATTGAGCAGTCAGTACTGTTACAGTAACAAATGGAAAGCACAATGTTCAGGGCCATACAATTTGTGCATTGTACAGTATACAGCCTACAATGCACTGTACTACAGTATACAATACTAAAAGGGACAAAAATCAAAGGAGTAAACGTGATCAATGTGCTTCTTCTTATCTTTGGGCTGGGTCAGGCCAGAGAACTTTGTCGACATCACAAGAGGCTTCTTCCCCCGTTGCTCTCTGAACTGGCTTATATTGGTTGTGTCACATCATTTGAAACAAGTGAAATCAACTTTGAGTGGTTGTGTTCAATTAATGACATGTGTTCTCTATTTGTATTTGATTGTTGCCACTTGTGTTTACCAGTATGGATGACATGTGCATTAGAGTGCAGAATGTGTTTCGAGAATGTGTTTAGAGTTTTGCTGAAAAGTCCAAGTGAGATCTGCACATTGTGTTTTACCATGTGAAATGGTTTAAGGTATTGACAACAGACTGCATGATTAGCTAAATGAGTTCAGGCAACTGATAACTTTGTTCAGCCAATGGGTTTTAGTGTTTTAGCAATTGAGAAAAACTGTAATCCGTGTCAAGTAAAGCCTGTCATCTAGTGGTTATTTGGAAGAAACGCACTCTTACACACTTCAGGCAAGTGAATTGTACATTGTAAAAATGCTTTGTATAAGGCAGTAAATGCACCAAAAAAAAGAATCAAACTGATAAAAATAGACAAAATAATAATAGACCTTAAAGTAGTAAAGTTTAACATTAAGTGCTGCTATCATTAGAGACAAGATCCAATTTACAATTCACTGTTTTTCTCTTTACTAGGAGCGTCCTTGGCTCAGGATCGTGGACGTCTGGAGGCTAGGATAGAAGTGTTGGGTGATGAGCTGGAAACTCAGAAGAAACAGAACGACAGGGACAACGATTCCCTAAAAATCAAAACCAAAATCATTGATGACCAGACAGAGACCATCCGTAAACTCAAAGAGGTAGTGGGATATTTTGATTATTGAAGTCAGTGTGTTGTTTAAAAAACAAAACTACAAAAGAGCCCATCATACCAGAACCTGCCACTACTTCAAAGTTTAGTTTGTGCATATTACCACGAGCATTGTATATATGTAATTTGTTTTTGTATATCTATCTATCTATCTATCTTATTCTGTTTTTAATCTAGACAAACTAAAGCCATTTCACTTTCTCCTCTGCCTCCCTGCTGTCTAGGCCCTGCAGGAGCGCGATGATCAGATCCGTAGGCTGCGCGAGGAGGCGGTTCAGGCTCAGAAGAGGTTCCAGCAGCAGCTGGAGGAGGAAACGGCTCGGCAGGCTGAGCTGAGGGAGCGGCTGGATCATCTGAGCCTGCGCAAGGAGGAGCTGAAACAGCAGCTGGAGGACAAGGAGGCAGAGCTTGAGGAGATCAAAAGAGTTTACAGGCAAGCATTCTATCACAAATACATATCAACATACTAGGTATAATGTATATACACACAGGAAAAAATAGACCTATTACGTACTGTTTTCAGATTCATACTTGTATTTTGTGTTTCTACTAGGACATTAATAAATAGTGTAGTTTAGTAGTCATCAACTACTCCCCAAAAGTCGAAGGATAGTTGAATATTCGAAAGGTTCTCGGTTCTTGTAATGTGTGTGTGTGTGTGTGTGTGTGTGTGTGTGTGTGTGTGTGTACACACACACACACACACACACGGTCAAAAGTTTAGGGTCACTTAGAAATTTCCACTCCATGATAGACAGAATACCAGCTGAGATCAGTTGCATTGTTTTTTTTTTTGTTCTCAGTTAGCCTTTTAAAATGATATCAGATTAGTAAACAGAATGTGCCTTTGGAACATTGGATGAATGGTTGCTGATAATGGGCAACGTAGATATTACATTAAAGATCAGCCACTTCTTTCTTCAACAGTCGAGAACCCTTTTGCAATTATGTAAACACATAATGTAATCTGAAAACTGCTGCCCTGATTAAAAAAACAATGCAACTGATCTCAGCTGGTATTCTGTCTGGAATGGAGTGGAATGGAAATTTCTAAAAGACCCTAAATTAACTACTTTTCACTGCCCATGGCTGCTACACCTTTATTCATGCAGATGACCATATATAGAAAACCGGCTCGATATGATGTAATTCCGAGCCGAGTGATAAATAGATATGACAGAAAATATGGAAAAGCATAAAAGGTCTCCTTTAATAGGAATAACTGATGTTGTCATACTGTTTAGAGTACAGATATCGACAGCTGATGGCCTGAGACCGCTCCCCCTAATGTCTACTCTTCTCTTTTAATTATCATTATATTGTTATATTTATATTATATATATTTCCATTATATTTCTCCATATCTATTTTTTCTACTAGTGATTCCAGTAAGAAGTGGCAGGCAAAGGCAGACCTGCTCACTCGGCTGGAGAACCAGGTGAAGCGCATGAAGGAGAACTTTGATTCCAAGGAACGCTTGCTGCTGGAAGAAAGAGATAAAGCAACAGAAGCACACAAGTATGATACAACATCACATAAGAGCAAAAATGTGTCTTCAAAATTCTTTAGAAATCAGCTGTTTTTGTTACATTTTGGGCTTGTGTGTAGTTATCAAGTTACAGCTGAGGGCAGCTCTGCAGCTTTCTTTAATCCTGGAGCAGAGGGAGGTCATTTTCTATGTCAACAAACCTGATAAAATGCTTTTCCTCCAAAGCCTAAAAGGAAGACAGTCTTACTCTGAAAGTTTTGGGAAGAAATGACTATTGGTTCAATACATGGCTCTTCTATCTCTTTTTTTTTTTTTAATACAAAAGCTAGGGAACTCTGAAGACTCATAATTGCAATATATTATGAAGTTTGGGGTCAAATCATAATCAGGGTATTAGTGCCTTGAAACAGAAGCAGGTGAGTGACATAATTTTTAATCAATTATTAGTTTATGTCACATTGGTGTAATTATTTTTTGTATTTTTTTTTTCTTATTGACAATATGCCACCATTTGAGTGCCTTAACTGTTACAGTAAGAATTATGGCCAATGAGTCACTGTTGAATGTTTATAATTTTCAAAATAAATGAAAAAAAGTTATTTTTGGCATTTTTGTTTGGTTGTCCCTGTTGTATCGAAAATATACCGAACTGTGACCCCAAAACTGAGCTACATACTGAACCGTGAATTGTTTTGCACAGTTACACCCCTAATCTCAGTGCTTCTTTTCTGGGGCCGTCCACCCTAAAAAATGCTTATTTTACCCAAAGCATTTAGGACAACATCCTCCAAGTGCCTTATGTAACATTATTTTTCATTTGTTGTTGTCTGTATTGCAGAGCTGCAGTAGAGAAGTTACACTGTGTGGATGATGCATTTCGTCGACAGCTAGAGTCTGGCCAGGCTGCCCATCAAACTGAGCTGCTTCGACTGGCGAATGAGAAGCAGAAACAGATTGAACAAGCCAATCAGAAGGTAAAATATAGACACTAGGATAGTTTTTCTCCAGGTTGGAAGAACAGGTGCTTTGTGCCAGTGTGTTCATATGTAATAATTATAAACAAAAGCCAAGTCTAGCCCCTTAACTCTGACGTGAATTAAGGATAAATCAGTGTGTGGTACATATAATCGAGAGTTCTTATTAAAATAGTCTAAATATTTGATATTTAACAGTAGTGTTTAACCTGCTTCATCATGCTCAGAAGGTGTTTTCTGATTGTGTGTGTGTGTGTGTGTGTGTGTGTGTGTGTGTGTGTGTGTGTGTGTGTGTGTGTGTGTGTGTGTGTGTGTGTGTGTGTGTGTGTGTGTGTGTGTGTGTGTGTGTGTGTGTGTGTGTGTGTGTTCCTCAGGTATTTGAAGTGGAGGAGGAGATGCGTCAGCTCCTGGAGGAGACGGAAACTAACAAGAGAATCATGGAGGAGAAAATGAAACGTCTCACAAGTGTACTAAAAGACCTTTAAGTTTTAACACAAGGTTATAAGATGTTTGCAGCTATGGCAACGTATGAATTTAAATATTAGAGGAACATTTTATTTTTTTAAGTGAATCCATTAACTAGTTATTTTTTATAGATGTTTTATGTTATTGTTGTATTTTAGTGTATCATGATTTATATAATAAATTCTCTCTTGAGCATATTTTTGTGTTTTCTTTAAATTATACATACCAAACTTAAAATCCAAGATGAGAATGCAGGGTTCAGTAGTAAATAATAATAATACAACTTTATTTTTATACAGCATATTTCATCCAACAATGTGTGATACATATGAAACAAAAAACATAAAAAGGCAGATTCAAGAAAAACGGTTTAAAACAAGAAATGAATGAAATGATTAGCTAGTTTTTTAGATAGCTGTATGAGGTGTCTATTGTGTCATTTACGAAGAAACTAAATTGTGAACACTTGTGAATGGACAGATGTACCTCAGTTTGAAATGTATGAAATTACAGAAATGTATACATTGAATCTACTAAGAGTAATCTCATCTTCAACAGTCAAGCATCAATGATACAATAATTTACTAAAATGTTATATGTTCTGAAAGGTTGTTTTTTTTATTTACTGTAACGTAAGTCAGCTAAATGTAAAAAAAAATATGGGATACTAAGTCGTAAGTAAGACATGGTAAATCTAATAGTAAACTTACTATCGACTTTATATCTCTTAATTTTGACTTACCTTACAGTGAGTATTTTTTAGTTTTATTTACTTTTCATGTACTTCTTATCTTTTCTCGGTCAGCACCGTAGGATCAGCACTGATCATGTTGTCTGTTGAAAAGAGGGGGGCGGGGTCATATCTTGTTGAGATGGGGGGGGGGGGGGGGGCACACCATCGGGGGCACGAGCGAGACGAAGGGTTGCCGCGGCAACTGTAACCTAACGTAACGTCCGTTCATTTAAAACCCAACAGGTAGCTTGTCGACCCGTCGAGGTAACAGAGACGTAGCTAGCTAATGTTGGAGAGAAATGTTCGTTATTTGTAATTAAACACAGACTGCTCACTTAAAATAAGCAGGACCCTCTTTTATAGAAAGAAGATGGATTTTGAGACGACGGAGACTGTACGCTCGACACCGAGTCGCCACGAGAAAAGTTTGGGGCTCCTCACCATGAAGTTTGTCAGTCTGCTCCAAGAAGCGAAGGATGGCGTCCTTGATTTGAAAGTGGTGAGTGAAACTGCAAGAGCAGGCTGCTCAGTGTTGTTGTTTGTGGGGGGAATTTATCGATGTTCTTAAGTGCTACCTTGGGAACAAAGGGCTGTCAGTCAGCAACGGGGCCAGTCAGGTGCATTGATTTGCCTAACAGGTGGACTAGCCGCCATTAACGTTACCTCCTCGTTTGTGGGTTCAATAACACCTATTCACAAGCAGTTAAGAGGCGAGCTGTTACGTTGACATTACTTGTTTACAGGGGTGTGTGTAGCTAGCTAACGTTAACAGTTTGCAGTTTGCATATTTAATGGCAATAAACTGTTATACTGTTAACAGTTACAGTTACATTAAAAGTGACTCTAGGGGTCCCAAAAATGTTTTTTCGGATTATTGATCTCCCCTCTAAAGTAGACTAACAAAACGAAACTCAACTCGTGAGGCAGTCCCGTTTAAATAAATTTTAATTATAATTGAGTGAGTGTATAACTGTTACATGTATGAAGGATTCTCTTTTAAATTATCCCAAATAAAAGCAGCCTAATCAAATCAGAGTGACATGGAATTGCCAATGTTAAAGCTGTGACCCAGTGTCACCAGTTGCATATTGCTATGGGTTATTACAAGGGTAACCAATAAGTGATGCATCGTTTTAAAAAAAGAAAAGAAGAAATGTTATAATGTTGTCTTTTTCTGATTTCCTATCCTTATGTTTCAGATTTATTTTATGAGCCTCAGGGAGGTTCAGACCCCCCACATTGGGAACCAGTAGTGTAGGACCATCTCCTTTTTCAGTCATCGTGCCAGCTAGAGCTGCTACGATTAATCATTGACAGAAAATTAATTGGGAAATATTTAGAAAATTGATTTATCATTTTTGAGTTTTGATTGCACATTCCTCTGAAGGTTTTGTTCCTACCATCTCTCAAATCAGTTTTCCTCTGGCTGTCTGCTATCAGCTAACGGTGAACAGGGACTTTTTTGAAATTCCTATCCCCTCAAACATCAAGATTGTGATAGACTTTGTTGTACCATCTACCAGCTGAACTAAGTGTTTAGACTTGTGGATATATCTTTGCCAGACCTACCTGATGTGTTTTATACAAATATACCATCTTTTCATAAGTAGTTTTCCCTCTCTTCTTGCGCGCCAATGCTGGCTAATGTTTACACAGTAGACCCTTTCCCTCCTCCTTCTTTCTCTTCTATTGTATAACTGTCCACTGCCAAGAGGTTTTATTTTCTGTTTGTGCAGCTTAATTTGCCAAATTTGCCTTTACTCAAGTGTCAAGTCTTTCTTTTTTTACCTCTAATTTTAAAACCTTTTTTAATTTTGTGTTTCCAGTTAAAGCCTGGTAAAAGTGTTTTGTAATGTATTTTGTCAACAAGAGTTCGTATTAAGCTGCCACTCAGTAAGCCCTTTTATGGAAATATCTGTCTTAATTTACAGGCTGCAGACAGCTTAGCAGTGAAACAGAAGAGGAGGATTTACGACATCACCAACGTACTGGAAGGAGTGGGGTTAATTGAGAAGAAAAACAAGAACATAATCCAGTGGAGGTGTGAAAGAAAACTATATATTTTAAAATAAGTGAAATATTTACTTTCCTATGAAAGGTAAATGCCTTCAATGTCTTTAAACTCTTGAGTGTTGTCAGTGTGAACAATCTTAGCACTTCCTATGCTGCTGTATATAAAAAGTAGCATCTTCTTTACTCAGCTTATGGCCCTGACACACTAACCCGATAATCGGCCGTCTGACAGTCTGGCGAGGTCAGTGACTCGAGTCTGTTCGGTGTGTTCCGTGCCGTCGTCTGTCAGAGGAGTCGTCAGCCTTCATTTTGGCCGACCTGACTTGCTGGGTCGGAGGGCAGACAGTCGGACTCACTCCACCAATCTGATTGGTGGAGTGCTAACCTGGAAATAACGAGCAGGATGAGTGATGAACGCCTCTCAAAATCTGACGAAAATCTTTTAAACTGACCTTTGTCGATCTGAAATGAAGACCGATTCAGCAACTGCATGGCCTATTTCTCGCTTAAAATGTTCTCAGAAACACCTTTCAGTGAACTATTTTCGTAAAATACGAGATCGTATTTCGAACAAGCCGCCATTACTACCGGCTGGAGAAGCCAGACCCACGTGACACGTTGTCATTTCCGGTTTTCATTTTTTGTATTATGTCTCACGCACGTGCAGAACATACGCTCAAGACGGCGTCGCTTCGGTGTGTTCCGAGGCACTTTTTGGACCTCGGGGAGCCAACTGATCAGTCCGACTGCCTTTTCTGCTGACGGTCAGCCGTCGGGTTGGTGTGTCAGGGGCTTTAGGCTCGGCTCAGCTGATGAATTCAGACATGTTTGCGCTTTTAGCAGCCAAATCTAATTTTGAATAGGCTGTTAACATGCCAAAATGGAGCAAAACATTACTAGTATACATTGTGTGTTCATACATCATGCGTTCATCTCTGAAGATCTGTTATCTTCCTTGTGTCCAGGGGAGAGAACTCCGGTAGCCAAACTCAGGAGGTGCTGGAGCACGTGAAGGTTTTGAAGGCCCAAATCTCTGAGCTTGAGACCCAGGAGAAAGAGCTGGACAACCAGAAGACATGGCTAGAGGAGAACATCAAACACCTTAACCACAATCCCATCACCAGCAGATATCTTTTTTTATGCTATTTATTATTAAATAGAAATGTTTAGCTTGTACCTATTTTAAGGTTGTTCCGTTTTTGTTTAGTCCAATTCAGGTTAGTGGATACGCCACCATTCCTACAAAAAGCAACCTACTATTGGGACTGAACAAATTAAGTGTTGTAAACATTTACTACCGAATGTTTGATGTCATTGATCTTGATTCTTTTTGTCTCTTTCTACAGTTTGTAACTCTAGTCCTCCTGGGGCCCCGTTTATTAATTTCAGAGGAAACAAATATCCTCCATAATCTTTTTAACATTGTTTGCCTATTGACAACAGAAATGCTATAAAGGGAGGATTATAAATATAATTGCTATTGTCAGGTCTCTTGTGAAATCCCAGCCAACCTAATCCTGACACACAATGGTCACAGTCTTGTTTTTCATGTTTATTGTCTCCATTTTCCTCCCATAATCCTGCTCCCGTTTCCTTAACACCTCTCCACTTATAAATTTGTCACACATGAAGACATCTGCAATGCCTTCAAAGGGGACACTCTGCTTGCTGTCGTGGCTCCGGCTGGGACTCAGCTGGAGGTCCCACTACCTGAAACGGTTGGTCTCGTCTTACAAGATTGTTTGTTTGATTGGGATACATGGACTTTTTTTCTGTACCATGTTATCGTTAATAGTCACTAGACAGACAGGGATTCATCATATTTATTCCAACCACATGTAGCCTGTTCTAAAAGCAGGCTAATGCGATAATACCCTTCTTGTGGCATGTGAGGTCTAACTGGAAATGGAAAACACTAGTGCTAATAAGAGACAGGGTATCAATTGGAGCTGAACTAAACTTGAGTGAGACACTCCAGAGGGGCTGTACTTAAGCTTAGATTCATAAACGTCCTAGTCTAATGGACTGTTCTCATCTGTGAAGAAATTAAACTTGCGGCCACTTGGGGGAAGCGGAAAACAGTTGTGAACTAAACACTCACTCACTGAAATCATCACCTTTTCGTTTGATATGGCGCACATGTTAGCAAACGGTTGTCCATTTAAAGCATCAGCAGATACAGAGTAACATTAGCATTCGTTTGGGGTCATGTTACTGCCCACCTGATGAATGTAAATCCAATATTCACTCTTTTCTCGTTTTTGGTCTCTTAACTCCTGAGGGAAATATAACAGCTGCTTGCTGCGGCTAAAGTTTATGCGAAGAGAGTGGTGAAAGGGAACCAACAGTACAGTTGTGGCAAACAAAAAAATATCTTAAAGATGCTATAGGAAAGCCTGCTACATTGTGTGATCATTTTCTGTGGGTTCGTCACTACAAGCGATCGCTTCACATGCAAGTAGGCATGTGATCCATTGTAAATAAAATGATTGATTACATCTAATGTAACGACGATAACTAGTATCTCCACACTGCTGCTCCTTAGGGCCAGAGTGGTCAGAAGTACCAGGTGAACATACGCAGCCACTCGGCTCCAATCCAGGTCATGCTCATCAACAGGGATTCAGACTCCACAATACCTGTGGTCTTCTCTGTGCCGCCCACTGATGACATCTGTCCAATGCCAACTCCACCCAGCACCCCCGCCAGCCTGCAGAGGTTCCCTCTCTCCACGTCCGTGTACTCCAACACTACCGCCTCTTACTGCAGCCAGGACTCTGTTGAATCAGACCACCAGATGGTGCTGCCAGAACATGAAGTGCTGACACCGTCATCCACCCCTCCTGATGTGCAGATGGGTAAGCACGGGGACTTTGAGGATTTCAATGCTTATAAAGTTATGCTAGAAAACCACCACATGCAATTGTCACTGACTTTTAATGGCTTTTCTTAGGCTGCAGTGAGCAAATTTCAACAGACAGATTTTTATATTTTGTGCAGAGACACATTTTACACATACAGTAGAAGTTTAATAACAGAAAGGAATACATTAATAAAGCCAGCCACAGGTTCAATAGTTTATAAAAAATAATAAAATATTGGTCAGAGACCTTTTTAGTTTAGTGTTGAATATATAAACAAATATGTAAAGATGTATATAAAAAAATGGTTTAACAATAACCCCAAAGTACTGTCACACTGGCAGTTTAAGTTTTCTTTCTTACACCTTTCCGTTATGATCTATCTGACACCCTCCACCACATAAGTCCAAAGTTTAGTTAGATTAAGTTCCTCCCACTTGTTTTGTCAGTTTTCACTTTTGTTTTGTGTCATGTGTGTCATTGCTGAGCTGTGTTATCAGGAAATTAAATCCTGAAGACAAACGGTAAGCAAACGCTTCCATTATGAAATATCGGATGTCAGCTTGTCCTGACGTGCAAGAACATGCAGTCTTGCATCTATAATACCATGTGCTTGTGATATAACTGACAATGTGTCAGTCGTGATGGCTTTCCTATCTCAAGCAAGTTAGTGCAGTTAAAATAAGCCCCAACCAAAAGTTGTCTGGACCATGAGAAAAAAAACATCTAAAATCTTATATCGTAGAAAATGGTCGCTAGTGAGACGTTGACTAACGCAAGCAAAACCACAGGTGTTCTCATTTGAGTGACTATTTTATTTGCGTTACCAACATAACACAAGATAGTGTTTGGATACAAATACGACATATATGGCAACAAAGGCCAAGACATACTAATGGTGTTTAAACTTTGTAAACCCAATGTTTTGAATGCCTAAAATCCTTCCTCTGTGAATCGGAATATACAGCATTTAAGAAAATGTAATGAGGGAGGGTTAAAACCTCTTCTTTCATAAGCCTTTTCCTACATCAGCCTTAACTTGTGAATGTTCTGTCTAATTTCTTCTGTATAAGTTGATCTAGTTTGGCAGCTCATGAACGAGTAACATTTCTATAAACCCTCCACAACAACTCTAGTGGTAAGAAAGCAACAACATTCTGAGGTGAAGAATTTAGAAAGGCCACGCGGTTCTCGCATATGACAGTTGTGTAGAATCATTTATCCAGAATTTGAAGCTTGCAGTCTGTGATTTGATCTTGGCGTGGCATGCTATCTACTTGCATAAACAATGAAAATGAACAGGCAGATTTGCTGCACTGTAATAGGTGCTGTGGAAGAGACGTGTACGTGGCACCTTGCATTGCCTTGTTTCCGCCAGCCAGCCAGCCTGACTGACTGACTGACTGACTGACTTACTTACTTACTTACTTACTTTGCATCGACACACTTGCATCCAGACAGAGCCAGGTAAAAATAACAAGATGGATAGACAGTGGAGAGGGTTATGTGTGGGACTATTTATTGACACCCTGGAGTCTTTTTGCTTAGTTAAGCTACCAGCTGCTGGCTTTATATTTACTGGACAGATATTGGCGTGGTATCAATCTTCTCATCTAACTCTTGGCGTGACTCTTGGTTAATTACCGATTCATCTGTAGCAATATGAATCTCACGTGTAAAATAATATGCATCATATTTTATTTTTTGAAGACATTGGCTTTTTTCATTTTTGTCGTAACTTCATTGATGTAATATTTGATATTGCAAAAACATAACATAGAGGCTGAATAACTTGGATTTGTGATATTCTGCAAACATACTTTTATTGTAATATAATGGTGTAAAGGGAAACCTTGTATCTCTTATGACTAACGCGAAATGCTGCACTTTATTATGCATTCGTTGCCAGTGTACCATTAGGAACTGTTACTTTTACTTACTTATTTTCCATAGAAACCCTCAAGTCCTTTATGCATAGTGCTGCCCAGCACCCTTGTGGACTTGACAAGTCCAGAGGGTTCATGTGAACACCGCTGATTGTTGAGGTTGTTTCTTTCGCAGTGCTTCGCATCCTCTTCCAATAATTCTACGTCCAGATAAGTAAACCTGTAATGTTGCAGGTTTCATTTTCCACAAGGGGCTTTACTGTATAGCTAAGTATTGTTGTTGCACTTCTGATGCTCCCTTCAGAGTGTCACAGTCAGTCAGCAGCAGTGTTGGAGCAGCAGCAGATGGACCTGGCAGGCCCAGAGTTCCAGTCTGTACTGGACGTGAGCAGCCTGCTGAAGCTCAACGCTGCTGGATACCACATGAAGGATGACCGAGAGGGTAAGGCACATGGATGTCAACACAGCTACACTGTTTACTCTGCAATTGCATCCAGCAGTGAAGCTCCGGGGCAATTTAATGTTTGCTTCACATTTGTTTCGGTTATGGTTCTGTAACTACTTTAAGATCTAAGCTTGCTGTTATTCAGATATTTTATCCCAAACTTCAGGACTTGGACTGGTGAGAGAAAATGACTGAATAATATACTGATGATTTTAATATACTACTTTATCCAAATTTGGTGGTTAGGAATTATTGTTACATAGTGTTTTATGTAAAGCACTTTAAATTGCTGTGATCTGAAATGTGCTATATACATAAAGCTGCCTTGCCTATAACAGTGAATGTTTACTGTGAAATGGACACACATTTGGAATGTTCTTGTAGGAGCTGTTGACCTGATTGATGAGCTAATGTCCAGTGACGGTAAGTATCTCAAAACCTTAACTAACTTTATAAATGAATAATTGTGTCAACAGATATTTGCAATTACAGTATATTTAAAAGGATAGTCAACAACAAAAAAAGTCTACAGCCATGCTAGCAGCTTTGTGAGATTGTACTTAGGCAAAGCAGTGCTTTGAGCTAAATGCTAATGTCTTTATGCTAGGTAATATGCTCACAATGTTAACATGCTGATGTTAAGCAGGTGTAATGTTTACCATGTTCAATTTACACACTTAGTTTAGTGTGTTAGCATGCTAAATAAGCACTAAACAAAGTATTGTTGATGGGAATGTCATTAGTTTTGCAGGTATTTGATCCTAAACAAAATATTGGAATTAAAGCTTTGATCACCAAAGTCAGTTGAACCTCCTCTCAGCACAGTAGATATCTACAGTATATTGTCTTATTGATGCTCCTCTCTCCTCATGCAGGAATAGACTATAGCTTCAACTTGGATGACAATGAGGGAGTGTGTGATCTGTTCGATGTGCAGATTCTCAATTACTGATGGCTGACCGCACCTCTACAATCTTTTTTTTTTTTTCTCTCTCTAAGGACGCTTCAAAGATGCTTTTTCCCATTTTTGTTAAAATTGCACAGCTGATACTTAAACATACTATTGTCAACTTGGAAAACAACAACCATTACACACATTTAGACTTCTCCGCTGTGTGCGACAACTTCAGTTGTGCCCAGTTGCCCTCAGCCAACACAACACAACACAAAGTGCCTGGATTTATTTGCCATGAGATAATTATGAAGCCAAGAGTCATTATGTGTCCAATTGAATGGTTAACTGGGTGAATATCTACAACATTCCAGAGAATGTTGCTGGCTTTCTTAGTGGAAGAAAGCCAGGTCAAATCCTTCAGCCTCCTACTGCACTTTTGCATGCATCTGTTTTTTTTTTTTTGTATTGTTCCCCATTTAGTGGAAATCCTGAGACTTCACAACTGCTTTACCTTCTGTTTATGAACAGCTGGGATTGTGAGTGTTTGCCTTGAGTTGATATTCACAGTAACTCAACAATTCAGTGTTGACTTCTTTCTAACATTTGATACAGGGTTGATGATTTAGTTGTATGTAAGTAACTTTCTGTACATGGAAAGCATATTGTGTGAAAACCTACCCAATTCCATAGTTATATTTGATAAAATGGCATATTGTATTTAATGAGTGAATGTTTTGGTTACATTTTGTAACCTTGTTCTCATGTGAAAATGCCATAAAGATTTATTTTCTAAATTATTGTGACACTGCCATTTTAGGCCTCTAATTTAGTTTTTTTAAGCATTTTGTATAATTAGTCTTGTATTTAAATAATAGTTTTTGTTTAATTTAACCAAATATTATTCTTGGTTGTAGTTTGTTGAAAGTGAAGCTGGTTGACGGCCTAATTGTGATAAGAAGTGAATGAGCCCAATTTCTGATCTGAAATATCAGATGTTAAGGGGCAATTTTCTTTTGATTACAAGAAGTTATTTGAGACATTTAATTTGCACATTTTTGAAAGTTTTCAATAAATGGATTTAATCTCAATTTACAAACCTTTTCTTTTCTGACAAATATAAAATAAGAGAAGGATCTCAAATAATTTCAACTTTCTTTGTTTGTTTGGGAGTTGTTGAGGTCTTAAACCATACAAAGGACTTTTTTTTTTTTAATCCCACATTATCTCTCAATCTGATCCCCCGGTCTTTTTTCTTTTTTTTTTTTTTTTTTTTTGGTTGAGGGAAATGTTTTGTTTCGTTAGCAGATGGCAAACCTCAGTCAGATGGTTTCCACATGAGAAAGCACATGTGCCAGAGCATGACCTGCAGCATCACTTGATTTGTACCAGCTGGGATACAGGAAAAAAGGATCTTTTCTAATCTTGTTTCTGAAGAACTTATGAAATTTAACTTTCAGTTAACACTCGATGTGTTTACAAGATGACAAACCATAGCATGCATGTGTCTAACAGGAAAAGTAACAGAAATGCAAACTATTTATACTATCTTTTGCTGTGTTTATGTCTAATTTACAATTGGTGACAATGTTTTTATTCACAGTCACAAACTCCTCTTTGTCAGTAACCCCTGAACTTTTATCCATTAAGTCATGTAATGAATTTGCTTCAATCTTTAGATCTTGAAGCAATCTTGTTAACTTCCTATCAGTTGATGCCATTCACATACACTGCAACAGGAAATCAACTTGGGTCCATTTAGAATGTTTGTTTACATCTGTGAAAAGGTCTAATTTGATCCCATCAGCTATAAGGAGGAATTATGCATCATCTGAAATCCTCCTGCTGCTGCCTTGATTTTCTACCTTCAGGCTTTCTCAAAAATGTTTTTAGCTGCATGGTGTCAGATATTCTGCAATAGCCACTCCAAAGAATCATCTAGGCAACAATTGCAGGCACTTATCGGACCTCCCATTTTTAAGTGAAATCATTGAAAAGGCTGTTTTTCAACAGCTTAACACCCTATGTACGGCAAATTTAAAACCGTGCTTGTTTTAGCATTGTGATTGTATGATTCAGATATTATTGCGGATATCTACTGTGTTGTCAAATTGGTGATATTTTGTAAATGCATGTGTCGTCAAGTTGGTGAAGATGCCGTTTGATTTGCTTGTGTTGTCTATTTGCAGTACGTTAAGCTCTTACAACTGTAGATAGGACTTTTTGTGTCATTCTATGAGTATACATCTGAGCGTACAAAGATTAAGTGAAGTTAAGTGAAGGCTCCATTCGCGGGCCTTTTCTGTTCAACATCTACATGCTCCCACTGTCTCCGATTGACTTTGGTCAAATACAAGCACTGAGTAGGTATGAAGGGATGTGCCAGAATTTCCTCAAAGATAAAACAGAGCAGGGGAATGTTGTAACAGTTTGAAAGGGCAAGCACAATTATTACACTTTCACTTATCTAAACGAGTACAGAGTGTGCTAATACTGGACTTTTCACATGTGTAAGACTAAATGTTTAAATGTGGGCAACCCTCCATCTCTATGCCTCTCTGTCATCTTGGCGTGTTAAATCAGTCTTAAAGAAAAACAGTGTGTTGTGCATACTTGGCTGCAGACATAAACTGAAGTACGTGTGCAGTAAAATGTGCCTCAGATGTTCTGAGGAATTCAGGAAACTAATCTGTGGCTTTCCAACATGAAAGAGAGTTAAATCCCACTGTGCAAACAAGCTGATGTGTGATATCTTTTCATTTACAGGAACTGTCTTAAGCTAAGAAATAAAAGTACAGAGTTTTACAATATTAGAGCTCCAAAATCATGCTTCCTTACTTCATATCAGTGGTGCAGGCATTTGTAGGGCATCTGGTTTATAGGCTGTGCAGATGTGTAACATCAAGTGCATCAGGAAGTATCAAGTATTTACTTAAGTTGATTACAATTGAAGCAACCATAATTTCAAACACATTGCAGTTATGTTTTCCAAAAGAGCAAAGTGTGTAATGAGTATGGAGTTCAAAAATGTTTATTTATGCTTTGTACTGCATGTGTACTGGATATGTTACTATAAGTGTTTAAATGTTTCTTGTGAAATCCTGAAAGGAATGTCTGTTACCTCAAACATCTGGATAAACAAAAAAAAAAAAAAAACATTTAAGCTTGAGAAATTCTGCGAAGAGCATTTATGACTCTGTAAAAAGTTTTTTGCAGAACAAGTGATAGTCAAATTCCGAAGAGTTCATTGTCATGCCAACTTTGTATAAAAAAAAAAAAAAAAAATACAGTTGAAGTGAAATGTTTCCTCTGGACCAGGGTATACGACTATAAAAAAAACCTCACTCAAAACAAAGCCAAATCCCTTTTTCATTCATCACTCACAATAGAAAAATACACACTTCTTTTGACTTTGAAAGTAAACAAGCTCAAAGACATAACAAACGGGAGCAGAAAAATATGACTAACAACTTCCTGTTTTTGATGTATTGTGGAAGGAATTAATTGTTAAAACGATGTGTACATCTTAATAATTTCCTCACCTGCGTGTACTGCTGCTGTATCTGCTCTTCTTCTATACTAAATAAGTGATTTTGATTCATGTCTTCCACCATGACACTATTGTTGACTCATATTGAAAATGTGTTCGTCTCTTGGGATGCACTGTGGGAGTTAAATGACATCTCCATCTCTTCCCCTGCAGGATTTTCCCTTCTCTTTCTTCTCTTCTCGCCAAACTTCTTGGCCACTTTCATCATGTGCTGCCTGAAAGACGACCCCACGAAAGTGTAGAGGATCGGGTTGAGGCAGCAGTGAGTGAGGGCCAAGCTCTCCGTCACCTGCGCCGCCTGATCCAACACTTTACTCGTCCCACAGTGGGTCACTAACGCGTAGACGGAGTCCATCGCTCGGTAGACCTTCAACACGTTATAAGGCAGTTGAGTCACCACAAACACCCCCACTACTATTATGAGGACACGTAGAGCTTTCCACTTCTTGCCTCTGCTCTCCACAGGAAGGCCCTTTAGTGCTCGGCCCACGCTCCAGTAACACATCACCATAACCAGGAATGGAAGCAGGAATCCCAGCAGCACCTCTGCTATCTCCAGAGCAGCTTTCCCCCCTCGAGCCATTGATGGAGGGTAGATAGCTAGACAGACGCTCCTATTAGATGCCCATCTCACTTCTGAGAGTATTAAATCAGGAAGACCAAGGACGAAAGCTGTCGCCCACACAACTAAACACATCTTCCAGCAGTGTCTCCTGGTGAATATCTTCTGCAAGCGCCGACTTTGGTCTTTACCTTGCACCCTGGCCAGCGCCAAGTAACGATCCAGGCTGATGCAGGCCAGCAGCAGCATGCAGCAGGTGAAGTTGACCGTGTAGCAGGCAGACACGATCTTACAGATGGCCTCGCCCAGCTCCCAGCCCCTCGTCGCATCAGCAGCCCAGAAAGGCAGCGTGAAGAGAAGGAGCAGGTCAGCCACAGCCAGGTGGGTCAGGAAAGCATCTGTCATGGTCTTGAGGCGTTTGTGGTAGGCGTAGACCCCCACTACTAAGCCGTTCCCTGCCAGTCCCACCATCAGACACATAGTATACATGATGGGGAGGAAGAGGGCTGTGAAGGAACGAACGTCACCCTTTTCACAGAGGGCCGGGTAGTCATCGTAGCTGAAGTTGAGGCTGATGTTTTCATGGTAGTAGTAGTCATTCTCCTCTGAGACATCCATGCTGATCAGATACAACTGTGAGGGAGGGCATTTTTAATTACTTGTCTGTGGCCTTTAAACAGTGGTGGGAAGTACTCATTTTACTCAATTACTATGCTTAACGTCACAGTTGGACCATCTTTAGCTTCTGTAATGTGACAAAATTCTGAGTGAAACCGTATATAGTAGCCTGTGTGTGCAGGATTTAGTCACGAGGGATTTAAATAAAATCCCTGAAATTTGATTGGATTGTGAAAGAAGCAGGCGTCAAAATAGCGTGATACAGAGCTCTACACCTAATAATATGATATTGCTCTGCTAGTTACCGACACTTAATGGTTACTTTGAACAGAGCCTTTCTAAACAGTGTCACATCACATGTCTGTTCATGTGCTTAAATAAGGATGCTAGAAAAATGGCCAAAAATCATTGTTTGTATAACATTTCCATTTTAGTGGCCTTTAAATAACACCATTTCCCATAATCCCTAGACCTTCACAGGCTAAATGTTACAAGTGCATGGGAGTCGAGGTCACGGTAAGTTCAGACATGTCTGTATTAACAGCAGGACAGGAGCAAAAGCTGTGACCGTTTTTAGACCGTAGAGATAACTGCTAAAAGCTTTTTTTTTCCAGGAAAAGAAAGTTTTCATATAAAAATACTCAACAAATGGTGTAAGCATGTAACAAGAGATGCATAAACAATTAACACTAGTAAAAAAAAAAAGTCATAATAATTTCAAGTGTAAAGACTGAAGACACAAGCAACTACAGAGCCAGTGTCTGAATGTTGTCATTACAATAAATCTTTCAGAAATGAGCTCTTTGTTTTACTGCTGAATTAGTATATTGGCCCCAAAACTGGAAAACATTGTATGTGAAAACAAAAAATCCTCTAATTTGGGGAAAAAGTCTTTACATAATTTTGTGATTGTAGGCTACTTATTGTGCCGTGATAAGATCATTGTTGACATCTGAGCATCGTGTCCTGACCTGAACTCTTCCTCTCTTGTGTACCTTCACTGAGATAAATAATGTGAGTTCCTTCTGCGCCTCGGCTCGATGAGAGCAGAGAGCGGAGGAGGATACGTTTCACCGAACGCAGCTTGAACTCTCAAATTCCCCGGAGACCCTCCTGCTGAGATGAAGAGTTTTGTAATGTCTATTTGCAGTGGTGGAAAGTAACTAAGTACATTTACTGAAGTACTGTAGGCCTACTGAGGTACAATTTTACACTATGATGTAATAATACAGATTAAGATAAACTTTATTGAGCCCCAGGGGAAATTCACAATCTACCCAGCAGTAGGCTATATACATTAGTTAAAATCAGCTGCGACTTTAACATAATGAACACATTCATTATAATTATGGACAAATTAAATATTATTTACATTATTGTGTAAGCGGGCCATTCTGCATAATGAGCACGCACTTTTGGTACTTTACGGATCTTTTGATTCTTATACTTTTTGTACTTTTACTTGAGTAAACATTTGAACACATGCCTGTTAGCTGGTGGATGAAGCGCATCAGACCGTTAAAAAGACAGATTTAACGTTACAGACAAAATAAAGGTAAACATGTACGCAATGTTTGATAGATACTCACGGGGTTTTATTCACCTATCGGTACCGTCTATTTGCGCCATGGAAGCTAAGCTTTTGTTTCAGACTACACTACGAGCTCTCTGTGCAGACGAGGGTCCGTTTGATTTCACACCCACGCACCACAAGTGGGTGGGAAGTTAGTACTCGGCGTGAAGATGCCATTATCTCGGCAAAGAAGAAAATGAGCAATACCAACATCTGCAAGGAAAACCGAGCCTAGATATAGCGTAAGGGCGTAGGTTTGCAGTGGCAGAAAGTAACGAAGTGTTACATTAAGTACAGTTTTGAGATACTTGAGTATTTCCAAGTAAATTCAGTAATTAAAATCAGCTCCATGTTAACCAGCTGCAGCATTAAAGTGATGCACACATAATGCATCAACAATATATTATTCTGAAATGGGTCACTATGCATAATGAGGCGGCTACTATTGTGATAATTGAAAGGTCCATTATTATGCTAATTTTTAGGTTGATAGGCCTACTTGTGTTTGGGGTTTGTTGTTTACATGTTTTAATGTTCAAAATACACGTTCTCTTTCTCATACTGTCTGTCTAAATAAAGCCTGTCTGAAACGCTCTTTTAGCGTATGTTTCTTTTAGTCCCTATCCCAAAAAAAAATCCCAGTCTGCTCTAATTGCTTAATATTTCCGGTCTTCCGTATCTGTACGCCGTCCTTGTAGCCGGGGAATGACAGTAACGTGTCTGTGGTGGCATTTCTACCTATAGTTGGGCCACCACAACTATTGGAAGTCCTGGCAGTGAGTTTAAAGGCACCATTTCTGGATACGGGCTGCATTCTCTGTGGATTGAAAGTTTTGATACTTTTAACAGTAGGCCTAGTCATATAGCACCCTGGCCTACTTTATAATAAAAAAAAGACATGGAATCTCTCGTTTTGGACTTTCCTATATTTTGATGTTAATACTTTTGTAGGCCTACTTTTACTTAAAGTAAAATTTTGGATGCAGGACTTTGACTTGTAACTTTGACTAAGCTACTTTTTTGATGGCTTCTTCCACCATTGGAGAAATGCTATGTATACATTAGTATAAGTAAGGTATTAGTAAGCTTTTAGCTGCATATTAATAACTGAAGGCGACTGTGTATGTAAAAACTCTATCCACTCAGATCATCAGGACTGTGGTGGCAGGATATTAAGACAACACTGTTAACAGAGACTTTAGTATTAAAATCTACCAGGAAATAGAAAAATATTTATTAAATATTTATTTTCCAGCAAAAAAGTTAGTTGTATCTTTTTTATGAGCAACAAGTTTCCTCCTATTATTTGTTTCAATTTAAATTAGGGATCGACCGATATGGATTTTTTTAGTGCCGATTTTCTTTTCATCAGCCTTAGCCGATTACCGATACAGGCTGCTGATTTTCTTGAGCCGATATTTGGAGCCGATGCTGCTTTTGCTCCCTCAATTTACATCATAAAAATGTAAACCCTGCCACACTGGATTTGTTTTCGGAATCTGCTCTGCCATTTCTTATTTAAAAATAATAAATGAAAACACAGATTAGTGTCACTTCTGCAATCATCTTACATTCATATCACCCAAATTATGTGTACAATGTGCATCATATGGATGGGTGCACTGCATATGGTTGACTGTGCAAGGATAAAAGGCTTTCATCAACATCTACAACACAGCCTTGATGATGCATTGCTTTCTGACATATTATGAGACAGATATAATCAGGTCATCACAAAATGTCCTTTGTCAACACATTTAAATAATTTAAGAAAACTGAACCTGAAACGTAGCCATTGAAATAAAGTGCTTGATTTGTAATTTAAGACTGCCATCGTGCTAGTGGTGGAGGGGCAGTTCTAACCTGACTCCACCAGATGGTTTGCTTCGCATTTGCTCGGCATATCCATCTGGGAACTTTCCGTTGGAGAACTTTTGGGAAGGGGCGGAAATACTGGTTAGCTGATTGGATAAACCATCTGTCTATCACCACCTATGTTGGTGATAGACAGGCCAAATCAACCAATCAGATCAACGATATATCAAACTCTTGCCTAATTCGGATAAAACTTGCGCGATAGCTACGCTCATCTCATCCTTGGAAGCCGCCATGCTGTTTAAACTGAATAGTTGCATCTCGTTGCGTCACACCTAAACCCGCCTCAAAACCAACGCTGATTGGTCGGTCGTTTGGCGAACGGCTCCAAATTTTCTCTGTGTCAAGATGCCAGACTGATCTGCGAGTGGAAAACTGGAGCTCGAGAGATCAGGACGGTCTCACGAGTCTAGGGCAGTGCATGGTCTGCACGTGAACTGCAGCAACACAGAGCTGCCTGTGGACGCCTGTCTGTAAATAATGCTGGAAACAAAACTATCGGCAAACGCAGCAGCCGCGTATCGGCCCAATATATTGGCTGGCCGATAAAATCGGTCTATCACTAATTTAAATCTACTTGGAAAACTTGGCAAGTGTCCAGAAAATCTGATTCAATCAAAGCTAAAAATGACTGGTAAATGTCACCATACTGGATAGGGTTTGAAACATGTCTTTAATGTGAATACACCCAATAATCAGTTCAGAAACCAGTCTTACCGTCACTGCTTTGTTTCCCCTGCCAGATAGCCGGGAATCAGTCTAGCTTCAAGTCCAGCTGAGTCTTGTTACTCCGCTCACTATAAACACATTTCTGAGAAGGATGACTGAGAGAGAGAGAGAGAGAGAGAGAGAGAGAGAGAGAGAGAGAGAGAGAGAGAGAGAGAGAGGAGAGAGAGAGAGAGAGAGAGAGAGAGAGAGAGAGAGAGAAGAGAAGAGAGAGAGAGAGAGAGAGAGAGATGAGAGAGAGAGAGAGAGAGAGAGAGAGAGGTAACAGGAGACAGAAAACAGAAAAGTCATTGCGTGAGGTGTTTATAGAGGAAACCATTTTAGTTTTTGGAACATAATTGAACATGTTTACACTGAGACAAAAGCAGATAATAGTAACAGCATTTCACCAGAAGAACAACACAGACAATAATTAATTGCATTATACATAAAAGTAAAGAAATAAGAAAGAGATAGATATATATATATATATATATATATATATATATATATATATATATATATATATATATATATAGATATAGATAGATAGATAGATAGATATACAGTGAGGAAAATAAGTATTTGAACACCCTGCTATTTTGCAGGTTCTCCCACTTGGAAATCATGGAGGGGTCTGAAATTGTCATCGTAGGTGCATGTCCACTGTGAGAGACGTAATCTAAAAACAAAAATCCAGAAATCACAATGTATGATTTTTTAACTATTTATTTGTATGATAAAGCTGCAAATAAGTATTTGAACACCTGAGAAAATCAATGTTAATATTTGGTACAGTAGCCTTTGTTTGCAATTACAGAGGTCAAACGTTTCCTGTAGTTTCTCACCAGGTTTGCACACACTGCAGGAGGGAGTTTGGCCCACTCCTCCACACAGATCTTCGCTAGATCAGTCAGGTTTCTGGGCTGTCGCTGAGAAACACGGAGTGTGAGCTCCCTCCAAAGATTCTCTATTGGGTTTAGGTCTGGAGACTGGCTAGGCCACGCCAGAACCTTGATATGCTTCTTACAGAGCCACTCCTTGGTTATCCTGGCTGTGTGCTTCAGGTCATTGTCATGTTGGAAGACCCAGCCTCGACCCATCTTCAATGCTCTAACTGAGGGAAGGAGGTTGTTCCCCAAAATCTTGCAATACATGGCCCCGGTCATCCTCTCCTTAATACAGTGCAGTCGCCCTGTCACATGTGCAGAAAAACACCCCCAAAGCATGATGCTACCACCCCCATGCTTCACAGTAGGGATGGTGTTCTTGGGATGGTACTCGTCATTCTTCTTCCTCCAAACACGGTTAGTGGAATTATGACCAAAAAGTTCTACTTTGGTCTCATCTGACCACATGACTTTCTCCCATGACTCCTCTGGATCATCCAAATGGTCATTGGCAAACTTAAGACGGGCCTTGACATGTGCTGGTTTAAGCAGGGGAACCTTCCGTGCCATGCATGATTTCAAACCATGACGTCTTAGTGTATTACCAAAAGTAACCTTGGAAACGGTGGTCCCAGCTCTTTTCAGGTCATTGACCAGCTCCTCCCGTGTAGTCCTGGGCTGATTTCTCACCTTTCTTAGGATCATTGAGACCCCACGAGGTGAGATCTTGCATGGAGCCCCAGTCCGAGGGAGATTGACAGTCATGTTTAGCTTCTTCCATTTTCTAATGATTGCTCCAACAGTGGACCTTTTTTCACCAAGCTGCTTGGCAATTTCCCCGTAGCCCTTTCCAGCCTTGTGGAGGTGTACAATTTTGTCTCTAGTGTCTTTGGAAAGCTCTTTGGTCTTGGCCATGTTAGTAGTTGGATTCTTACTGATTGTATGGGGTGGACATGTATCTTTATGCAGCTAACGACCTCAAACAGGTGCATCTAATTTAGGATAATAAATGGAGTGGAGGTGGACATTTTAAAGGCAGACTAACAGGTCTTTGAGGGTCAGAATTCTAGCTGATAGACAGGTGTTCAAATACTTATTTGCAGCTGTATCATACAAATAAATAGTTAAAAAATCATACATTGTGATTTCTGGATTTTTGTTTTTAGATTATGTCTCTCACAGTGGACATGCACCTACGATGACAATTTCAGACCCCTCCATGATTTCCAAGTGGGAGAACTTGCAAAATAGCAGGGTGTTCAAATACTTATTTTCCTCACTGTATATATATATAGATATATATATATATATAGATATATATATATATATATATATATTTTAAAAGGTTAAAGTTTAATCTGCACTTTTGCAAACTTTGATGTCATAGAAGATGTTTAGTTAATAGTTGAATTAGTTTAATGCATAATGTTGCCGCAGCTAACACCAAAGGGATTGTGCAAGCTACCTTTCAATATTTGGTTTCTTTTTAAAATAAATTCTTCCTTCTTCTGGTCTGTGTTTCCTCAGTGGTCGAGCGGCACCGCCCATAACAGAAAACTAAAACTGGATTCTTCTTTTCAGTATGAAATTCTTTTGGTTCCTAGTTGACCATGAAAATATTCATGTTTTGGAAAATCACATACTTATGTAGAGAGACATCATTGGGTATCACTGACGTAGTTTGTATTCTTCTTCCACATGTCTAAGTAATCATAGTCACTTGTTTGAATTCAGACTGTTGATGAAATTATTTTGTTGATTTATCAGTGTGAAGAACCTAAATGTGATTAACAAAGCTTCTGTTCTGTTGGATGGTTTACACGATGTTCTTACACATAACAGGCAGCACGAAAGAAAGCTCAAAGTTTTAGAAAATAATTTAGGGTTTTACTAGTCTATATCCTCGACGTTCCGGGATTGCTCCGTTACCTCATTTAGGCTGGATGTCCTTTGCCTTGGGCTTTCTTTGTGTTGACATTTTAAACTCTGGTACATTCATGAGGACTATGGTTAACCTTTTCTCAGATCTCTGCAGGGTAAATCCAGACAGCTAGCTAGACTATCTGTCCAATCTGAGTTTTCTGTTGCACGACTAAAACAACTTTTGAATGTACACATGTTCCACCAAAACAAGTCCCTTCCCGAGGCTATTTTGCAGAGACACCGCGGCTTTTTCCAGTGCTTAGCACCGCCCAAGACAATTGTGATTGGTTTAAACAAATGCCAATAAACCGGAGCACGTTTTTCTCCCATCCCGGAATGCTGTGTGGACTAGCCAGACCCTCAGTCACAATCATGTAAGTAAACAATGGCTGTGTCCCAAATCACTCCTTGTTCACTCATTCTATACATTATACACTCAATAGAGTGTTCCAGGAAGATAGACGCTCAAAATAAGGTCTGTGGTTAACACAAGTTTTAGAGATGTTCATGTTTTGGTCTACGACATAAAATACATCAACCCCACTCGTGAATTATGAGCTTGAACGTGTCTAAAAAAAGGTGGTTGCTAACAAATGGCTAAATGAGACTTCAAACGTCATCACGCCGAACTTGTGAAATCCGTTGGAAGCCAGTGGGGCATGCGACCGTGGTGTAGTGCGTTTATAGCCTAAGGTTACCTTTTCACTTCTTGCATTTGCATTTACACGTTTATTTGTGAAGATTATTTTTCTGAACAAAACGTGCAAGTATTATCAGCAGAGAGAAGTGTACATGTCACAGGGAAGGTTTTGAGGGATCTGTGGATAAATGTACTCACTCAGTCCACACTCAGCATTCAGATACTCAAATTGTATTTGATATGATATTGTGATTACAGTATGTGTGTGATTATGTATTTGATTTATATAATAAAAAGGGAACGATTTTAAACCGTGTGCAAAAAATTTCAAACAGCCAAGTTCACGCAGTTTATTCAAAATAAATAATAATATAAAGGTTAAAAAAACTATAATAATGTAACGGTTCAGAAGGCCGAGACGATAACGGCCTACTGAGCCAACGAGGAAATAGCAGTAGAGTAGGACAATACCATCTAAAATCTAGTGATAACAACTGATAACGGCCATTCAATCAGCTGATAACATCCGAAGCAAGTGAGTGATTTTACTGAAATGAATTGATTTCTCTGGTGTGAACTTTCTCCCGTCTGTCTGTGCAATATACAATGTTATGGTCTGAGTTTTTAATGTGTAGTGATTTGCTTGAACACAAACACATTAAGTAAGATGCAACATGTACATTTAAAGGGGCTGTACTCGGCATTCAGAACATTAATATAGCAGCAAACCAATATTTCATATGTAAAGATTTAGTGGAGTAATGGCGTCCTTAACAGAGAATTAAGTCACACTCCCTCTGTGTGTGTTGTAATCCAAGCTTCTCTGTTCTTTGTTTTGATAGCCGGTTCGCCCGTGCATGTATGTTAGTGCATGACAGCGTGAAACATAGGTGCCTCTGTATGGAGGCAATGCCAGTCTGCTGTTTTTCCCAAGTACAGCCCCTTTAGCACTAGATTTAGAAATAGGAGATCCTCTTTGAGACACAACCTCAGGTAGATAGTCTTCAATTAAAAATACAAACTGCTTGCTTTTCATTTCAGTGGCTTTCTTTTATTTAATGTGTAAAAAAAACAGCTGTGAAGTGCGGTGCACAGAAAGTGACAAGTCTACAAAGTCCATTGATTTATAACATCGGTTTTCTTATTATAGGCTAACCACAAGGAAAATGGCATATGTGTTGTATCTCATGTCTTGCTGACAACTTCCTGAGGTTACTGCACCTAAACTTCACTGAACTGTATGAAGTCTTGGTTGAACAATATTGAGCAAATCATCTTGTTATTCATTTTACAAAATGTATAGTATGTAGCCAGTGAACACAGAGAGCAGTACTACTTCATCTGTTTTGAGAATATACAGAAATACATTATTTAATTTATCAGCTGACCACTACACACTAATGAAAGAGAAACTTTCACAGCTGTAATCAAATTAGTAACAGACTATGGTTATACTGAGCAGCTCTCAGTTTACTAACATGTTTAGCATTTAAATGAAACTGTTTGCTCTTATTAAGCAAAAAGCTTATTCTGAGGTTTGATGTTTATCAGAAAGCTATAGCTAACCTCACATAGAATATCAATAATCAAAGCCCTAAAAGGTGTATTCTTAATTCAAACACTTTATTTTGTTTGCAACCAAGTACACAGAGCAAACCTTATAATCAACAGCACTTAGAGTGAAAGATGACTTCATTATTTGTCCTAGTAAACGCAGACATTTGTAAGCAATTTTGTAAGCATCCGTAAAGACAAAACTATTACATTTACAGAACTGATTTTAAATGATTTTAACAAAACTATGTCTTTAGCAATGTGATTCTTCTTCAAATTTATCCTCCAATATGATTTATGGTAATAATGGCTGAATTAACCTGCAGGGAACACACACAATCAGCAATTCAAAGGATGGTTCAAAGGATGGTTATCCTTTTTTTAATTAGTTTTTTCCAGTTTTTTTATGTGTAAAATTGCTGAGGAGCACATACAGTTCAACAATACTAACAATTAAACAATATGAGCAGAACAAGTTCAAGTTCAGTACTTTATTGCCATGTCAAGACAGTTGATTGGAATTAGTCTTGGTGCTAATCAGGTAATAAAAAAGGCAATACATACACAGGAACATACAGTACATAAAAAACTATCACATAGACAATCATTCTGCACCCAGAGTAAAACATAACAAAAAATAACTGTAGGGAATTAACTGTAACAAAAATAGTAGCTAGTAGCAAAACTATATTTTATATGATGCAGTAACATTGATTAATGTTATATTTCATAGCTTGCTGGCACATTTTCATCATAGGAGTAAGGGGAAGTATTGACCTTTAATGTAGCTGTTGGGAGCCTTATCATATTGGCATTCGATATAAAGACTTTCCATTCACAATGCAAAGTTCATGCAATGATTGATTATTGTCACCACATGGCAAAGCAAAAGAGAAAAGCTTTCTTGAAGAGAAGATGCAGGTTTTTACGTCTGTCTTCAGGCTTGTTCGGTTTCAACCCTGACATAAAAAAGGAGAAAAGTCACTGACGTAAAAAAAAAACCCATCTCAATATGTGTCTAATGGAGCAATTTTACAATTCTGTTCAAGTCAATCAATTAATTAACCTAGCGGTTGATTAAATTAAAAATATGAAGCACAGTTACCTTGTTTTGTCCAAAGCCAACAGTGGGGTAGGGTTTGGTGTATTTGGAATCTGTAAACAGAGAATAAAAGAGAGTCTCAAACAGTTCAAAGATAATAAAACAGCAGTATAACAGCTTGGCTTACTCTGTTTTCTGTCTGCAGATGTTGTGCCTGAAGGCAGCACCAACAGCAGCATAAGACACCCCTAACATTACAGACTGGACCTACTTATTTGTTTGTATTATTCTTTTCCACTAATTTGTATTAAATACCTTTTCGTCTTTGCCTCTGATGTCAATCTGTGACAAAACAAACACAAAAAATGATGAACTGATATCAGCGCTGCAATCAACACAAAACAAACTCACCGACTGGTATCAGCCTCTTCAATGATGAGTATGTACTGTTTTTTAAAATATACATTCTGGGGATATTTACTTTTAAATTGTAAATTAAAAAGAAAAACTATAAAATCAAGGAAATTTTGTTTTACCAATCCTATGATTGAACATGCACCCGGCCTCAACCTGCAGTTGGATGCTCGTTTATCTCTTTGTCTTCTCCTTTCTCTTTCATGCACACTTACTCCCTCCACCTATAACAAAATCAGGAGAAATTAGACATTGTTTTTTTTGTCTACAGCTCTAATGTGTACTTTTATTCAAAGTCACTGGTATACATCTGTTGATTTAGACTGAAACAGTCCTGCGAAAAAACACAATTTGAATCAAAGATTTTGCAGCTCCTGCATGGATCTTCTTACCAGATCAGGAGAATCTTGTTGTTGTCGTTGTTGATCATCAATCACCAGAGCGGCTGCATCAGCAGAAGTAAAGGATGTGATGAGCAGGAAAACCTGCAGACCCAACAGGACCAGCAGCACACTTTTGTACATGGCTGATGAACTGAAGAGTTTGAAACACACAGATCTTGATATACTCACTGCTGACTAATCATGTCCATGAGGCAGTTAAAAGGGTGTGTTCACATGCAGCATTCACACCCTGAAATCCCTGCTTCCTTTTGTTTCAAATTCTCTGGAAAATTTTCAAGGAAGGTAACGCATGGGAATTTTGCGAAATTAACCCACACCCTAACCTGCCAGCCCAATTGGAACAAAAGCTGTCTTTTGATGCTCAGCCTGAACAACAGGTTTTATATTTGACATAAATATGAGGAAACACTGTTAAAATGCAAGCTAACCCATTCACACGCACATCCACCTGTACACTATTTGAAATGGTTTGTTTAACTACAAGTCCAATTTAACCTTGACTTTGTTTATGTGACTGATATCTCTGCTTCTTTCAATCATTGCATGTATCCATAAAATTGTTATTTTGTATTTTTCCCCCTGCAGTCTTGGACATTTTCCTGAAATATATTGTTCTTTAGCTGCCAAATGCTCCACTATGTTCAACTGGGGTCTGTCTGCTGTTTGCAGACCAGAAACATGACTCCAAATGAATGCTACCCACCTCTCTCCTGATTGATCACTGTTTGTCTGTAGGTCATATTGTCGTATTTTTTTTCACAGTTTCGCCCGTTGTCACATGAAAATTGGTTGTTTTTTTTTGCACCTGATGAACCTCTTCAATATCTAATTTACTGTGATAAAGGAAGATTTGAACTTAAGGAAAATATATATTTACCTATAAGTTAGTACCTTGTTCACTCTTTGCATCCGAAAAAGGGAAATACTTTTGAAACGTCCTTAGTAACTAAAACACTAGCAGTGTGGTATGTAAAAATCTGATTTTGAGATAGTGGAACAAATGTGCATTTAGCAGCGAGCAAAGAAACTGAAGGGTTTTTTATTATTAAATAATAATAAAATAATAATGCAATGTTGTCCACTGTTGCTGTGCCCTTGAGCAAATAAGCAACCTTAGTTGCTCTAGTGCTTCTTTGTGACTGCCAGTGCCACTAACATACGGTGGTCAATACAGGGCACCTCTCAGTGTAAATGAGGGGAATCGTGCCTCTGTTTATAGAAAAGCTTCTTCTGTGTTGTGATGTTTGTCAGAAAGACATTCTTACGTAAAAGCAGTGTGATAATGGAAGCTGAAGAGATGATACACGCCATGTGGACTTTTACACCAACCACATTACTTTGCAACAAAGCACACAAAGTAAACTATTTCTGTAAAAAAATAAAATCAAGGCCAACTGGCTCCATCTTGCGGTCACATTATGCAGCACTTGGAATATCAGATCATAAAAAGTAGATTGCCTCTTTAAAAAGTAGTATTAGTTTAGTATCACTAAAGACTAAAGACCTAAATCATTTTTGTTTTAACTACTACATTTATTTAAATTATTTCAAATTGTTTAATCAAGTCTTTGTCAATGAAAACAGCTAAACTAGATATAATATGTAACATGTTTGAATTTGTTTTGCAATTGTACATTTTCTTAGTTAGATCAGATAATTGAAACCATTCTATTTTCTACAGTAAATCTAAGGCTACAGCCAGCAAAAGGTTAGGAGATATAACATTTAAATTAGTGAGCTTTAGGAGTGCTGGTAGGTGAGACAGGCTAGATACTGCAAGTGTATGTGAATAAGTGTATTTATATAACTAACTAGTTATTTAATCTGACGATCCCCAAATGTCATCATCTGCTTCTTTAATTGATAACTGATTTATACACTTGTTAAGGATAGAGCAGAGACAAATATTTCTCATTTTAAGAGATGAATACAGTGTCAAACAAACCCTGTACCATGAACATAATAAATCCGTGGGCATTCACAAGCACTACAATACAACTTTTTGTCTTCGAAAATTACATTAAAAATAGATGACATATGCAACCTTTGTGCAGAAAATCATTTATGTGGATGATATCTGGAGTTGGGTTGATTGGAGTGGAACGCTCAGGTCTCCCAGTTTGTATTCAAGTGGAAACATGGTGCCGGCATATTGTACCAGTATACCACCAAAACACTACTGGTCCTAGAGAGAGAGAGAACTGTTAACTGATTATACTGTAATTTACATTAGAGGTTCATTATAGTTAAATTTGCAAAATACACTCAAAATCAAACAAGTTAGCAAGTTTTAGCGGGAAGCCACATCCTCCATGTAACCAGCCACATGGCTTTTTCGGCTTCTTTGATCCTGTTTTTTTCCCTCTTGCCACCTACAGTGCAGTATAACAAAATGAGCATAATAATGACAAAATGTATTATTTTACACAGAAAACCACCTTCTACTTTTCCACTATACATTTTTAATTTGTAATCTTTGTGGATAGAAATTACTGCAAATCCAAACAGATTTTTTTCATTTTTATTTGAATCTTTCTTTCTCAGCAACATTACAACTAAACATTCCAACAAAAAAACACAATGTGAATCCATCGTCCTTTGGGAAAGCTCCATCAGTACATTTCTTACCAAATCAATAGACTGTTGTTGATGATCATCTGTCACAAGAGTGACTGCATCAGTAGACGTGAACGATGTGATGAGCAGGAAAGCCTGCAGACACCACAGGACTAGCAGCACACTTCTGTCCATGACTGACGACCTAAAGCCCGCTCAAGGCCTTTATATGCTCGCTAGAACCAATACGGACAAAGAGGAAGTTATAACAGGATGTCTGCCATGCTGCATTAGGCTACTGTAAGCATGATGCAAGTCACACTTAAAGGTGCAGTAAGTGATGCTGTGCAACAATTGTTGATATTTGAACTCAACTGCCAAACAAATACAACCCCCCCCCTTCAGAAGCTCCGCCCCCAGATTCACAGTTAGATAACTACTGGCCGGCCGGCACAGTCTCATGCCGCCTCACCCTTTACCATCAACTGTTGCCGCCTGTTGCCAGTTGGCTGGAATATAGTTTTGTGGCTCATGCACTCCTTTCTGTTTATTTTCCATTTACAGAGCCAAGGGCCCGTTTCAGGAAGGAGGTTTAGCAAACTCTGAGTCTAACCCTGAATTCTGAGTTGATTTACCCTGAGATGGGAAATTCTGAGTTTTTGGTTCCAGAACAGCTGATTTGAGTTGGTTCAATCAACTCAGAGTAGGTTCACTCAGAGTTAAGCTCATGCACCACCACTATAAAAAGCATGAATGGAGCCATGATACTACGATTCACCATGGCAGCAACCACAAAAAAATCGGTCAGTGTATTTAGCCCCTCTGGAACTGGAAGTACTTACAGCGAGTTTGAACATATATTTCATTAAAAAAACAACAACACAGCTGCTGCTGCAAAAGAGCGAGAATTGGCGTGAGAGAAAATTGCTGCTCGAGCTATGCGTAGGTTCCAATATAGTGTTTTAATTTAAAATGTAAAGTATAGCCTAATATTACTGGTGAAAACTGGTGGACGCTAGCGATATGAGGACAGATAAAGTTATGTACATTTCTGATGGACTGTGAAGAAAAACGATACCGCTCAAATAGTTAGATATCTGGAAATGAAAATACATAGTTGGGGCATCAATATCATCTCCTGACGTATGTTTAACTCTTTGCGAAGTTATTGGCCTACAGCTTCTTCATCATCGTCAACAACAGGACATGCCATGTTCGAGAAAAAAAGTTTTATAGTCGGCCTAACAGAGTTAATAAACCAACACTGTTTCTGTATTCATGCAGATAACAAACTGCGCTAAAATGCGCCTGATACAGACTGAATGAATGAATGAGGAAATGCAAGAGCGCTGTGTCAGAGGGAGGAGACCAAGAGGAACTCGAGGTTTCTTGAAGAAAACCTGCTCCCGAACAGGTTAGGTTCACAGACTCAGTTACCATAGTAACTGACTCAGAGGTTAACTTACCTCTTTCTGAAACGGGCTGGAGTTACCCCCCTCTCTCTCTCTCTCTCTCTCTCTCTCTCTCAGGTTTGATTAACCTCTCTTTCTGAAACGGAAAACCCAGAGTTTCCCTCATCTCAGGCTTAACCAACTCAGAGTTTTCTCTAAACCTGCTTTCTGAAACGGACTCTTCGGGCTGTTAAACCAGATTTATTTTTCATTACATACAGAAAATAGAGAGCTAGGTGACCGTGAGGAGATATTCACTGAATTTGACAAAAATTGTATTGGATTGACATCACTTACTATACCTTAATGATTACAGGCTAAGTATTGATAATCACTGTTGAGTTTAAACGTTGACAAACGGACAGAAATATGTCGAAAGTTTAAAAGATACAGCAACGAAATGTACCTGTGCAAAACTGAAAAGTGGTCGATATTGTGGAAAATATGCCTATTTGGTAAGAGGATCACTCTTACCATGTCACTCTAATGTTTGTAGGTCACATATGAAGCTAGAGTCAGTCAAAAGTTAGCTTAGCAGAAAGACTTAAAACAGGGAAACAGCTAGCCTGACTCGGTCAAACTTTTTTTTAAATCTGCTTGTCTATATCCACGATGTTTCACTTCTGGGATTCAAGGGAGTAACTTTGGGTTCAACATTGGTGGGAGGGGGGTTAAGATCTCATCTTTTGAGCAAAATTGAAATGTTGAAATGTTCCTGTTTTCTGGTGATTTTTTCTGCAACAATTTGTGCCTTTTCTGCATCAAGTTATGGTGCAAATGTCTTTATTTATGTAAATGAAATTATAATAGTTTTTTTTGCAGGGGGTTGCCCTGGCCAGTTGTGATTATTGGGGGAAAATTTTGCCGGATTTCACTCATTTCAGCCGGATGTCCGTTTCCTTCCGCTCTCTATGTGTTGTAATTTTAAACTCCGGGGGATTTCTGAGGACTGGTTAACTGCTCCTCAGATCTCTGCACGGCAAATCCAGACAGCTAGCTAGACTGTCTGTCCAATCTGAGTTTTCTGTTGCACGACTAAAACTACTTTTGAACGTACACATGTTCCACCAAAACAAGTTCCTTCCCGAGGCTATTTTGCAGAGACACCGAAGCTCAGCTCGGTGCTTAGCACCGCCCAAGACGATTGTGATTGGTTTAAAGAAATGCCAATAAACCAGAGCACGTTTTTCTCCCATCCTGGAATGCTGTGTGGACTAGCCAGACCCTCCTCCGCAGAGCTGTGGAGGAAGGTCTGGCAAAGCGAGACTACTTACCAGCTAACCTGACACGCCAGATGGTTTGTTAAAGCTATAGTGCGTAGTTTCTGTAGCCATCAAACCCCTCCCACCCCTCCACCCCAAATGACTGTGGCGAACACAGATAGAACGAGAGAAAAAAAAGAAAAGAAAAAAAAAAGAAAAAGAAAAGGTGAGACAAATAAGTTAAATTAAGATTGCAATTATTACAAAAATGATACCTTCACAGTTGTGACATGAGTACCATGTGTAAAAAAAAAAAAGTTTGTAGGTACAAAAGATAAACGTACCAACAGGAGCAGGCTTGGATGAAGCTGTATCATTGTCTTAATATAACATTTTGTTACACTCAACCTTCTGGCAGTTTGCCCGCACTTCAATTCAATTCAATTCAATTTTATTTATAGTGTCAAATCATAACAGGAATTATCTCAGGACACTTTACAGATAGAGTAGGTCTAGACCACACTGTAATTTTCAAGGACCCAACAATTCCAGTGATTCCCCCAAGAGCATGCATGAATGTGTAAGTGCGACAGTGGCAAGGAAAAACTCCCTTTTAGGAAGAAACCTCGGACAGACCCAGGCTCTTGGTAGGCGGTGTCTGACGATGCCGGTTGGGGGTTTGATGAACAATGGCAATAAAAAGTCACAATTAAGATAATGACTAGAGTAGTTGTAATAGTTAGGTGGATTATAGAGCCACACGTGAGCACCAAACACCCACTAGTGCCAGCAACTCCCTAAAGGACACTGCAGCACAGTTTTCAAGTTTGACCCTGGGCATCACAATTAGGAGATATTCTATTACGTAGAAAGGTTATAAATCACACCTGCTCCTCAATATCCAATCAGACTCCAGCTTTCTCCAGCCTCCTCTATCGCCGCTCTGTCCGTAGCTCTCCAGCATTGATCCTGTGCCATGAAAAAGGATGCAATTGTATCCTCAACTACTGTGAGTCTGCTTTGTGTTACACATTCTTACAGTTATTTATGGAAGTTATTATAATACAGTGACAACTATAAATTAAGATTTAAAATTTATTATTGCACACACGTAAGACAAATATGTCCCAGAAATTCAACGTATTTTCCGTTAAAAGTCTCCTTAAAGATAAATCCTCCGCACTCCTAATCAGAATCCGCCTGTAAGTAGTATAGGCCTAATCATTTTCTCTCTCACTTGTTAACACAAACTTTCATCACTTCCATGTGGTCTAATTCCTTGTTCCCAGCAGAGAAACACCCGGTTCAGGCTTTATCCTGTTTTTCTCTCAGAAACCGGGACAGGCTGCACGGATCAGACCTGCAGCCGTGAAACTTCTCCTTAACCAAAGAAAGAGGAAAGATTGTACAAGCGTCTTGGAGACTTTATATTTTAATATTTCTTTTGGCGACAGCACACAGAGTGTAATTCACACGAGGAGTAAACTGGTAGCTTCGTGTTCCCCCCCTCTGTGTGGCCGTGAATGTTTACCGGTAGTCAGTTTCCCCCAGCCAGAACAACAGACTCAGAGATCGGTGAGTTTTTATTAATTTTTTGTGATTTGTTTTTTAAACATTTTATTTATATATATATATATATATATATATATATATATATATATATATATATATATATATATATATATATATATATATATATATATATATATATATATACTGAATGTTGTCAGTAGCATGCACTAAAATCATTATTACTAGAATATTTGATTATTGTGTCTGTGATGATCACTCATGAGGAAAGTCTCCTCCAATGCATTAAAAGTGCATTAAGTACGTATGGTTAATGTTAAGATAACAGTAAATACATTAATCTTAAACAGCTCTCCTCTACAGCTGAACTCCACATCCACAGGGATTCACTGGAGACAGCCTGATCTGCTGTCATGTTGGCTTCAATCACAGAAAGGGTTGGCCTCAACCTTATGTCTGACAGAGAGAGATTTCATCCTCAGGAATGCTAATGCCTAAGGCTAAAACCCAAATCCTGCTCGGTGTTAATACCCCTGATTTACTTGTGTAAGTGGCTTGAGTTTTAAGTGCTTATGGACACAGTTATGTACTCTAATGTTAACCAGGAGGTTTTTTTTAATGTGTATGAGCTGCCAGGTTAGCGTTTATGCAACAGATGATGGTATTTTAATTCACTGTCATACAGCAGACAGTCTGTGGGACTCTATCCATGTTTACTTATTCCACAAAATGTTAATGTACATGTACTGCCTTACAAAGTGAAATACCTTTTTTTTTTTTAAAGGTTGATAAAAGAATGTACACAGTTGGCAGTTTATTAGGTACACCTAGCTAAAACTAATGCAGTTGAATACAACAAGACAACCGACCTTCATGATGTTTATAATGTTCAGTTTTTGTTGAAACCGTTTCAGAGAGGTGTTGACTCCCCTTAATGATTATTTTAGAGAATGTAGTTTGTGGTGTCGTTGAACTGTATTGCCACCCAGTCACATCCACAGCTGGTAACAGGTGAAATCCCATTTTGTTTAAGAGCCAGTAACTGATGGAGAAAAATACCTCATGTCCCTGTTAATAACCTTTTATGCAGTTAAAATCTGTCTACACAGAAGAAATTTAAATGATTTGAGTTTATTTATATAACATTTTATCATTCAAAGTGCTTTTACAAACCTCATAAAGCCCAAGAGCACATGCATTATGCACTTGTATTGTTCAGCATCATAAACCATTATTAACAGTGGTGGAAGAAGTAATCAGATCTTTTACTTACTTTTACACTCATTTACTTTTACTCTCTGCATTTAAATTTTAATCTATGCATTAAAATGTACTACATTAATGTTGCACCTGGTAAAGTTGGCTTATATTTTGATTATGTAAACTGATGGGTTGCTTGTGACAAATATAACCCTAACTCTAATCAATAGGCTTATCTTCATCCATAATAATAAATCATTTATTTGTTGATTATATTGTGTTTGCTTAATTTGAATCTGCAAAGTAATGGTATTACATCATAATGTGTGGTAGTAGAGTAGAAAGAGCAGAAATGGAAATACTTAGTAAAGTACAAGTACAAAAAAATTGTACTTAAGTACAGTCCTTGAGTAAATATTCTTTCCACCACTGATTATAAACACTACTCTGTGCACTTGTCTAGCTTATTAGTTTACTTTGGTGTTTGTTGTTTCTTGATGTATATTTTTCTCCTTTATAGATGATAACAACAAGCTGACTGACTGACTGGTCAGAGGGGTTGAATGGCAGCCAGAGGTGTGTCAGCGATGGGCAGGAAGCTAGATCTGTCGGGGCTAAAGGACAACGAGGCGGAGCATGTGCTGCAGGTGGTGCAGAGGGACATGAGGCTACGAAAGAAGGAGGAGGAACGCCTCAGGTTAGTTCTGACCTCCATGGAGACTTTTAACACGTAAAACAGGCAAGTGTATATTTACTAGTTAGGGTCAGTGGTGGAGGAAGTATTCCAACAACCACAAGTAAACGTCCTGCGTTAACCTAAAAGTACAAGAGTATTAATATATTAATATATCACCATGACATCTCTGTGGTAGTCCCCACCCAGACCCCTAGGAACCTGGGTCTGGCACTCAACTCTCCCTTACTGCAACAAACCGATCGTGTATATACATGCTGCACAACATCATTTTTTTAAAATGAAAATACTCTAAAAAGCCAAGGTGCTCGGCACCAAACAGCAGAGAGACATAGTTAGACACCAGCTGGTAAACATAGTGGAGCATTTAGCAGCTAAAGAGACTGATATTTCCCTCATTTGGTAGTTACAAGACAGAGTTACTTGGAGTAAATATTGGACTTATATTCATCAGGTGGACACAAACAACTCCACATGAATAATAATGTTGCTACATATCTGCTGGATGTGTCAATAGGAATTTGTTGGCTAACAATATTGTATACTGTACTAATGTTCTAAGCTCAAGGCGCTGCCCCCACTGTGTCCTAAAAAATAAAAAATACTTGCCAAGGTTTAAAGTGTAAACTTTTGTTGCCATTCTAAACCTACTAAACCTGCAATAATGGATTTTTCTTTGGCCACTTGAGAGCAGCTGCAACTGCATCAACATTATTATTCCTTTGGAGTCGAGAGAGACAGACCAAAACATTAAACTTATGGAGAGGACAGCTAAACAATAAGCTGAAACTCTATAAAGCTCTGTAAAGCTGTGGGGAGCTGCAGATTCAGGTGACAATTCTCAGTTCATCACTATATCGATCTTTTATCACATTATCATTTGATACATTGTAGTTTGATTGTTGATTCAGCCGCTTTTAATTTTGTTTAATTGTATATGCAGTATACAGTCACATTGCGTGGGGTTCAGCATGCATTCGAGATGTTGTTTCCCATCCTGCCTCTGTACACTGGACAGGAAGTGACTGCCCTTTCCTGTTGTAGTCAGATTGGCTTCCTCAATACTTGTACCCAGCCTTCAGAGCCCAAACACAGCATGTATTAACACAAAGACAGAATAATGCTAATTGGGTGGGTTTGAACTGAGTCTTACTCTCTCTCACACACTCTTTCACACACTCTCTCACACACACACACACACACACACACACACACACACACACACACACACACACACACACACACACACACACACACACAGAGAGAGAGATTGCTCCTCATGCTTTATTCCCTCACACAACATTGTTCCTCTGCGTATTTTACATAAGCATACAAGCCTCTCAGGGAACCCAATCAAAAGATAAGAAATTGGACCACACAAGCAAGATAAAGTTAAGTTCATATAAGGTGACATTTGTTGTAGTGACAGATGCTCTCAATTATGCTCTGTGGTAAAATAACAGAATTAGTTAAAGGTATTATGTGGGGTTTTAGACCTCCAGTAGGGCTATGGATATGTTTTTCTGTTAGTAAGTCCTGCTTTTGTTTAGCTGCCAGTGGTCTCACACTACTCCACTGACCTATATGTGGCACTAATGAGCCAAGAAACACCGTAATATGCCTTAAAGGAGAACTCCGGGCAATTTTTACGTTAATCTTGATCGCTATACCTATGTGATTAACGTCTATAGCAAAAAAAATGAGCCAAATTGGTGGTAGCAACATGAAGCTTCTGCAGCTAATGCCGAGAGCTCCCACTTAGCTAAAACGGCAGTTATGGGGGGCATATCATAAAGAGTGCCTTTGTGCCTCTTAACAGACACAAAATGCAATTTAAAATGTCTGTGCAACATGAACAGGGCCCGGAGTTCTCCTTTTTTAAAAGGCAGAGAAGAAGACAACTGCAGGCTTGTAAACATGGATGTAAACAATACAGGATTTAAAGTGTGCTTTGTAAATGTTCTATGAAAAAGGAAATGCATTCATTTCTGAACTACACTTACACTCACCTAAAGGATTATTAGGAACACCTGTTAAATTTCTCATTAATGCAATTATCTAATCAACCAATCACATGGCAGCTGCTTCAATGCACTTAGGAGTGTTGTCCTGGGGTCTGTTTCAGAAAGCAGGTTTAGTGAAAACTGAGGAGAGAGAGAGAGAGAGAGAGAGAGAGAGAGAGAGAGAGATCCCGTTTCAGAAAGAGGTAAGTTACTATGGTAACTGACTCTGTGAACTTAACCTGGTCGGGAGCAGGTTTTCTTCAAGAAACCTTGAGTTCCTCTCGGTCTCCTCCCTCTGACACAGCACTCTTTCATTTCCTCATTCATAGTCTGTATCAGGCGCATTTTAGCGCAGTTTGTTATCTGCATGAATACAAAAACAGTGTTGGTTTATTAAATCTGTTAGGCCGACTATAAAACGTTTTTTTTTTTTTCTCAAACATTGCATGTCCTGTTGTCGACGATCCCGTTGATGAAGAAGCTGTATTACTTCGCAGGGAGTTAAACATACGTCGGGAGATGATATTGAGGTCCCAACTGTAGCTGCATTTTCATTTCCAGATAACTACCTATTTGAGCGGTATCGTTTTTCTTCCCAGTCTATCAGTCATGTAGCCTACATAACCTTATTCGTACTCGTATCACTAACGTCACCCGTCGTGGACATGCTCTACATCCCAGCACATTATTTGTGCCATTATTATTCGCCTGCAGGATTGCACCTAAATGAAATTATAGGTGTAGCCTACTACATTCCAGTTTTCACCAGTAATATTATAGGTAACCTGTGATTAAATATGAAATTAATACACTATATTAGAGCTTACGAATTGACTAGAGTAGCAATTTTCTCCAACACCAGTTCTTGCTATTTTACAGCAGCCGCTGTGTTGCTTTTTTTTAACTAAATACATGTTCAAACTCGCTGTATGTGCGCATGAGTATTTCCGCCGACCAGTTTGTGGTTGTTACCATGGTGAATCGTAGTGTCACGGCTCCATTCATGCTGCCTTTTCATTGTGGTGTTACACGCGCTTATCTGAGTGAACCTAATCCGAGTTGATTGAACCAACTCAAATCATCAGCTGTTCTGGAACCGAAAACTCAGTTTCCCATCTCAGGGTAAATCAACTCCGAGATCAGGGTTAGACTCAGTTTGTTAAACCTTCTTCCTGAAACGGGCCCCTGGTCAAGACAATCTCCTGAACTCCAAACTGAATGTCAGAATGGGAAAGAAAGGTGATCTAAGCAACTTTGAGTGTGGCATGGTTGTTGGTGCCAGACGGGCTAGTCTGAGTATTTCATAATCTGCTCAGTTACTGGGATTTTCACACACAACCATTTCTAGGTTTTACAAAGAATGGTCTGAAAAAGGAAAAACATCCAGTATGCTGCAGTCCAGAGGCCTGTACTATGAATCAAAATCAACATGCCCTGGATTTCTTTCAGTTACCCGGCTTCACCTAACCTAACAACCGCAGTCCCGCATAACCTTTGTCACGACGTTGGTTATCAACTACTTCAACCCAGGGTTTCCCAATCCAGCGGTGCACATGTTCACATAAAAGAGGCGGTGTTTGCACAGCACGACAAATCGCACACATCTACCAGAGCCGCATATTTATATAAGAAGATCAAAATTATAATTCTACATAAATATGAAGAACAGACATGGTTTTATAGGCAAAACGTAATACAGTCACTGATTCCTAAAACAGGAGGAAAGCTCGCAAAAAAATAGCCGACACTGTAGATGCGTAAATCACAACGCTTATCAATATCACTTCCCCATCGGTCAGACACAAGATCTGACCATAATTGCGCTTGTGCTTTCCATAAACTGTCGTTGCTTTAGCCTATTATTTCAGTTACACCCCTGGCAGTGAAAGCGATCGCGAGAGCAAATAAAAAAATATCAAAACATAATTCAAACAGATGTGCGTATTGGCAACACGTGGCTCAACAAGCCGACAAATGGCCTATACGTAATTCACTCCGCTCAAAATCTATATCTTTGATAAAAATGCCCACCGGGGAATGTTAGTTTTTCTCAATTGCTAAAACACAATTTTTGAAAATTGATCCATTTTCTGAAAAAAAAAACACAAAACCTCATCTTCAAGAACTATTTACAAAACCTCTGACTCCTCTTGCAAAATGAAACTTTTGCCTCAAAACAGTTTGACCTGTGTTCAAAATCAAACACTGCTCTCAAATCATAAACAAAGTGATCAAAATGATATACACTATCAAGTAGTCAGTAAACAATACACCAACAAATAGAAAACACATTGTTCAAAACATATAGTCCTCAGGGAGAAGTACATTTTTCATCTCAAAACAAATTTCATATTTTTCCGTCATTGTCTTTTGATGAACGAAAACATGTTCTATCATAGTAGCTCAAAATTGATCAGAAATTACTACTCTGCTTTGCTCTTTGCAATTTGTTTTGTTCTTCCTCCTCCTTGTACCCATATTTTTACAGTACGGTACCCTGCATCTCACAAACTTGTCCTTTGTCTCTGTGATACTGTAATTCTTGTTCTTTGTTGATATAAACCTGCAACCAGTCAAAATCTATTGAGCAGTCAGTACTGTTACAGTAACAAATGGAAAGCACAATGTTCAGGGCCATACAATTTGTTCATTGTACAGTATACAGCCTACAATGCACTTGTACTACAGTATAAAATACTAAAAGGGACAAAAATCAAAGGAGTAAACATGTGATCAATGTGCTTCTAATTGTCTTTGGGCTGGGTCAGGCCAGAGAACTTTGTTGACATCACAAGCAATATTGTCCCTCCTGAGGCAACGGGGGAAGAAGCCTCTTGTGTGCCGTATCCAGCCATGACACTTCGCATACGCACTCGTCCCCTCACTTTGTTTCTTCTATCCATTCTAAGACTTTCTCCTTCCCACCTTCAACAACCTGTTTGCTCTCTGAACTGGCTTATATTGGTTGTCACATAATTTGAAACAAGTGAAATCAACTTTGAGTGGTTGTGTTCAATTAGACGTGTTCTCTATTTGTATTTGATTGTTGCCACTTGTGTTTACCAGTATGGATGACATGTGCATTAGAGTGCAGAATGTGTTTCGAGAATGTGTTTAGAGTTTTGCTGAAACGTCTAAGTGAGATCTGCACATTGTGTTTTACCATGTGAAATGGTTTAAGGTATTGACAACAGACTGCACGATTAGCTAAATGAGTTCAGGCAACTGAGAACTTTGTTCAGCCAATGGGTTTTAGTGTTTTAGCAATTGAGAAAAACTGTAACAGGGTTGTTGGTCTCTAAATGTTTTAACTTTTCTCTCTCTCCACGTACCGAGCTCTACCTGATCTTCTAAGAACGGTGACGCCGTTATCAATCGAGTATTGATTGGTCAGTAGGCGGTGCTTTTACACCAGTTGATCTCTAATCTCCAACATAACCTACTCCCGACCAGGTTAGGTGTTCAGCATAAGTTACTACGGCGATTGAACCCGGTAACAACTAATCCACTGTCGTGATACAGAAAACCCTGTGTTGAACCTGAAGTTACCTCATTAACGCCAAATCTTGCCTCATAGTACAGGCCTCTGGGGGGTGAAAATGCCTTGTTGATGCTAGAGGTCAGAGGAGAATGGGCCGAGTGATTCAAGCTGATAGAAGATCAACTTTGACTCAAATAACCACTTGTTACAACCGAGGTATGCAGCAAAGCATTTGTGAAGCAACAACACTCACAACCTTGAGGTGGATGGGCTACACCAGCAGAAGACCCCACCGGGTACCACTCATCGCCACTAAAAATAGAAAAATTAGGCTACAATTTGCACGAGCTCACCAAAATTGGACAGTTGAAGACTAGAAAAATGTTGCCTGGTCTGAGTCTCGATTTCTGTTGAGACATTCAGATGGTAGAGTCAGAATTTGGCGTAAAGAGAATGAGAACATGGATCCGTCATGCCTTCTTATCACTGGGCAGGCTGGTGGTGGTGTAATGGTGTGGGGGATCCCTTTCGCCTTCAGAACTGCCTTAATTCTTTGTGTCATTGATTCAACAAGGTGCTGGAAGAATTCTTTAGAAATGTTGCCCCATATTGATAGGATAGGGTCAAACACGGTATTAGTATGGTGTTCCTAGTAATCCTTTAGATGAGTGTATCGTAGTAATAATAGTGGACTAAATGGTACAATTTTGCTTCTCAAATGTACAAGAGTAGAAATACCTCATTGTATTTGTTAGTTTCCTCCACTGTGTAAATGTAGCTCTAAATGAGTTAGGTGACCCTTTTAACTGGAAGGTTTCTGGTTAAATTTCCATGTAAAATTACACAAAGCGATTAAGTGGTGAGCTTTCTAATTTCTCTAACTTCAAGTGTGGCGAGCAAAGTGCTTACTTACCTAATCTTGTTGTTTATTGTTTATCAGATATGACTAGACTTGTGCTGACATTTTTATTCACATTCATACTAATTTCTTTTAATCTGCTGAATGATGTCAAACACATTGACACCACATCCCCTCTTCAGCAGAAGTACATTGACACATTAGATCACGTTCCGTTTTCCAATATCACAAATCCCTCATGTCATGCAGGTTGGGCACTGCTCCCTGTAAGTGGACTCTGACTTCATGCATCCTGCTTTTCAATTTCTTTCACTGACACCCTCTGAGATGAAATCCAGTGGCCTCTCTGTATGTCAAACATGAGTGATAGGCAGGGTAGTTGAAGATTAAAAGGAAATACAGATAAGTGATGAATACAGTGTTGGAATGTACTCTTTTTGTGGTTGCAGTTCCACAAGAAAGGGCCTCTCTTCTTTTCATTCAGACAAAAACTGTCACTGTTGACTCAGAGCTCGTCTGGGCTGAATCTTCATCATCATTGAACACAATCTTGTAAAGGTCTCTACGAAAGATAACTGAAATATGACATTTATTTTGTTCAATAACATCTATGTATGTACGTTGTATGTTTGTAATGGCAGCAGCATGGGGGGAGGGGTTGGCTCAAGTAAAATGTTCCACATTGTAGAACAATAAAGTTATTTGTAAGTGAACTGCTAGGTCTGAATCTGAGTTTTGTTCTGTAGGATGTTCTGTAGAACAGTGTAACTACTGTAGATGATACAGTAGTACTCTCATCAAATAGTGTATTTCATGAGATTCATGTACTAGCCAACAAGTGGAGTGTTGAGCATAAAAAGGCTTTAAACTGCAGTAAACATTACATTCATTGATATTCTGTAGTTATTAGAACTAACGACAATATTAATCAACCGTCTTGCATATACCGGTACATATTTAACATAATCTATGTTCACGGTTTCAAGTAATCTATTGTAATGCTGTTTAAATTGTGAAGAAAGAACAGTAGTTATAATCTCTTAAATAAGTCAAAGCTTGTAGTTACACGCATAGGAAAGCATGCATTTACAGATATTTCACTTGTGTATCCAGTTTCTGATAAACCAACTGTGATACAGTTACCAGTTTATTAGGTGCACCGAACTAAAACTAATGTGTTCCAACACAACAGTCCTGCAATAAATCCCACCTCCATAAAGGATATAATGTTCAGTTTGTTTTAGCGAGGTGTTATTCACCTGTATGATCATTTTGGTGGATGTAGTTTGTGGTGCAATTGAACTAAATTGTTTTACAGAGAGGTGTTTTTTTATATTTTGTCCACCCTGTTTTTTATGAGAGAATACTTGAATTTAAGAATATATGTATGTGTATATTTAGTAAAAATTGGACTATGGAGCTAGTCTTTATCAGAATCAGAAAGCAAAAACATACATGTCGCATTGAAACGTTTCTATGGTCAGACTCTTTACTTTTTATTTATTTCTATGCTTTTTTTAAATTTTTTTTTTTAACCTCATTAGTGTCCTTTTTAAAGGTCCCATTTTGTAAAAAGTTTCCATGTCTGAGAGTAAACGCTAACAGCACCACAATCTACAGAATCAACACCTCTCTAAAAGTGTTTTAACAACAACTGAACGTTAAAACCTTCATGATGGTAGGGTTTGTTTTATTGGACTCAATCAGTTTCTGCTAGGTGTACATAATACACTTTCAACTCAGTGTGTATATACAGTATAAGCTTTATAGTCTCCCTAAACAATTTGTTGGATTCAGGAAATGTCTACTAGATTCAGCAGCAGTGGCTGTATTGTGAGTATGAATTAGTCATAAAATGTGGAAAAATCGATGTGGTACAAACGTCAGAAGTGTTTATCTTGTTAAGTCTTTCAGCAGAAAAACAAGTTCTCAGGAAAAAGCCACAGGAGCCGGGGCCACTGCACCTGATGATTTTGGGGGATTGTCACTCACTCACTCACTCACACGCACACGAATCCTTTGCAATTAAGTATTTATACTCAGCAAAAAAAGAAACGTCCTCTCACTTTGAACTGCTTTTATTTTCAGCCAACTTAACATGCATAAAACTTTGTATTAACATTAAAAAAAAAAGTGTCCCTGAACAAAGGATGGTCAAAATCAAAAGTTACAGGGAAGACATCCTCCTCCCTCATGTGGTACCCTTCCTGCAGGCCCATCCTGACATGTCCCTCCAGCATGATAATGCCACCAGCCATACCGCTCGTTCTGTGCGTGATTTCCTGCAAGACAGGAAAGTTAGTGTTCTGCCATGGCCAGCGAAAAGCCCAGCTCTCAATCCCAGCACGTCCGGGACCTGTTGGATCAGAGAGTAAGGGCGAGACTCATGCCCCCCAGAAATGTCAAGGAACTTGCAGGTGCCTTGGTGCAAGAGTGGGGTAACCTCTCACAGCAAGAACAGGCAAACCTGGTGCAGTCCATGAGGAGGAGATGCACTGCAGTACTTAATGCAGCTGGTTGCCACACCAGTGGAAGTACACTTTTGATTTTGACCATCCTTTGTTCAGCGTATCGTAGTCTTTTGTATGCAAACAAGATGATTAAATATGGCATGTTAAACCAACCTCATTATCATTTTTTATTTTCACAGTGGGTTTGATTGGATTTAATTTTTTTTATTAAAGAATTTTTATTTCAGAATTTCCCTTTCAAGTCTCATAGTATTACTTTTTGTGACAGTCACCAGTCCAGTCCAACCCATAACAATGATGAAATAATGAAAATAATTTTGAGTAATTTAATTATTAAATGTATTGGTTCTGTATTTTATCTGATATGCATATTTCACAGTCACATTTATTTGACATATTTATCATATAGTTTACACATAGTCCTGTCTTGTATTATATCATATTTACTACTTGTAATTGTGGTGTTTTTTTTTTTTTGGGTTGCCATTTCAAGGCCTAGTCATGAAATTGGAAGCAAAGTTATTTATTTGCTGACTGCAGGAGACCCCACATCAGCCTCGGTACATAATACTGTGGGAAATAATGTTACTGGATCTGAGTCATATTTCTGATACAATATTCAAAGGAATTCTTGAAAGATTTGGAGAAAAACCCTTATATAAATACTTTTACAAGGATTAAAACCTGACATAATTGTAATAGGATTTAACTGATCAACAAAACAAAATACAGAGGGTGGATGTCTGGCCAAAATTAATTTCAGCCACTAGTCATCGAAATAAACAATCTAATTCCATTTTACTTAACCTCTGCAAGCGATTTTCTTTCATTAAAACATAGTTCTTGTCTTGGGGCGCCCTGGTAGCTCACCTGGTTGAGCGTGCGCTCCATGTACAAAGGCTCAGTCCTTATCGCAGTGGCCCAGGGTTTGTTTCCAACCTGCAGCCCATTGCGGCATGTCATTCCTGCTCTCTGCTCCCTTTCATGTCTTCATGACACTTTCACATGACAATATTCTTCCTAAAAGAAAAAAAAAAGATCTCTGTTGAAATCTTTAAAGGGTTACTTCACCAATTAGCATTAAGCTTTGTATCAGTAGAAACCCAGTAGTATTTTCGAATGACCGTACTTCCCTCCCTCATGTCCCCCTGAGACGAGAGTTCTCTGTATTGTGGGTCTAGAAAAAAGGTCATTTAGCGTCATCGGAGGCATTTTTGCCCAGAGGCTATGGACTACAGCCAGCTTTTTCCGCATGTTTTCAACCCGCCCATAGGGGGTGGGACTGTCACTACCGATGCGAGTCAAGTGTCAGCAATCTTGGAGCTATGCTAAACAGGCTCTCTTTTCAGCAGCAAACTTTTACAATAATTATGTGCATTCAAACTACCGCAGATGTGTACCACCGGGATACATTGGTACAGACCGGAGAATATGCAGGAAACTTTATTACAGACGGAATACTCTACACCACGTGAACTTCACCTGCTACAGAGACCACCACCTCAGCCTGCGATGTCGCTAGATGCCGTTCGCTGGGGAAAGGGACCTCGAAAGCGGTGTGCAGGAGTTCAAGCTAGGTGGAAAGCTAACGCTAGCCGCTAACCTGTCCTATCCATCCTGCTTGCAAGTGTCCGCTCATTAGAAAACAAACTGGACTACATCCAACTTCAATGAAATGCCCAACGCGAGTTCAGAGACTGCGGTGTTTTTGTTTTTGTGGAAACATGGCTGAACAACAGCGTACCAGACTCCGCTATCTAGCTACAAGGCCTGCTAGCCTTCAGAGCAGATAGAGATGCTGCTCTGTCGCCGGTTAAGACTCGTGCAGGTGTGCTGTTTTAACACGGACTGGTGCAGAAATGGGGTGCTTGTATCCAACTACTGCTCACTGTTGGTGGAGTTTGTGACTGTTAAATGCCGACCATTTTATGCAAATTCACGGCTGTGGTTATACTCTGTATACGCTAATGCTACCAATGCGTTAGCTGAACTTTACGGAGTCTATAATGTGTGTGCTAAATGTAACCTGTTTCGTATGTCATTTTTATAAAATGTTGTTTTTATATATTTTAAATGTGTAACACCACTTGAGCCACGGTGAAACGTTGTTTCGTTGAAATGACAATAAAACACACTTGACCCAATTTCACTGTCTAAGTCTGTAACTGGTAGGCGTGGCTTGGGAGTGGCCTCATAGGGAAGCAAAGCAAGTGCATTCTGGGAGTTGTCTTTCATCCACATGAGCCAAAAATAAATTTTCTGGCTTTTCTCGGTCTTGAAGGCACAAAGTTCTAAAACATTTTCACATTTCTACTACATAAATGACCCAATTTAATACATATTCATCTTTCCAGTGGTGAAATATACCATTAAACACAAGAAAAATAAACAAATCCCACAACTGCGAACACAAGTTAGTGGACGTCGCATCATCTTGTCGCCAAGAAACTGACTTTTTATGAGGATTATTGCAGTTGAGAGAGCTAAAGCCTCTCCTTGTTTGTTCTCGTTTTATGCCCGAAGCTAGAAAGCTTCTTTTAGACGAGGGTGAATGAGGACAGAGCTGCTCTACAGATACTGTACAGAGTGAGCTGATCAGCATATATATTTAATGTGTCTGAAGTATTCAGATGAAAGAGAGTGAGAGAGATGATAAATGACTGTTGTTGTTGTGTCTTCCACTGTTAGCTTCTTAGTGGCAGTTTTGTCCTGCTGAGGTGTGTTTACACGTGTGTTCATGTATATTTCTGAATGTTACTGTACTATCTTGCTGTGAATATCTTACTGAGACTGTCTGACTGGGTGTGGTCTGCCTCAGTTATTTATACCATCCAGTAAGCTTCAGTAACTGAGTGTGCTGCTGTCGTGAGAGGGCAGCGCTCTCTCTTTCAGACAGGCATCTCAGGGACATTGTTAAATATTTAGAGTTTGGAAAATGTGACCTCAAGAAAAGTGCTAAAGTTCAAGAAATGTGGTTTTGAAAAAGGACTGTCAAGTCATATAGTGTGTACTGTAGAGTTGAGATGAATAATAGATTAGTCAGAAATTAGTACTCTCCATCTTGATAACAGGGCAATGAGGAATTTCATTTGAGTTTTAGACATTTAAAACTTAAATGGAAAGACTTATAAACCCACAGTTGCTCGTTTTTTTCTCTTTGTGCCTCTGTCCTCGTGTTGTCAGACTCCATCAGTCTCCAGCAGTAATCACCTATAAATGATTCAGTCCTGGCTGATGCTCATGCTGTCCTGATGTGAAAATAATGGATTTTTGTTTCCTTCTCGCTACTTACACCGTTTGTCTCTCTTCTGCCTTCATCCATCTTCTTTTCCTACTGTAATGTCTTTTCCATCGTCTTAGCCCCTGTCTGACGTGTGTGTGTGTGTGTCCTTTGCAGTTGTATTTCTTTGCAAGCGACATGCAGGGAAACTAATAATGAAACTAGTAATATCATAAACAAACTTGATATTTGTTTACTTTAAATTATTTTCAGCGTATCAGAATATTTTATTAATATAAAAACCTTTTTATAGATAATATTTGTAAACTTATTCTACTTTTAAATCCAGTGTTGGAAGAAGTATTCAGATAATACCACAATGTACTAGTATTAAGTAAAAGTCCTGCATTCAAAGAACAAAAGTCTTAGGGACCTTATATCTTAGTATTTGTTGAAGCACTTTAGCTCACATTAAAGTTATTTTTTGACCAAAAAATGTGTGAATCACAATCTCTAACATTTCTGACAATAAAGCTAAAACTTTGTAACCAGCATGAAGGAGAAGTCCTTAACATGCTCAAAAATAAATTTGATCTATTATTCCATAACAAATGGGCAAACAGTCATTTGATAGAAGGCTCCGTCACTAAATGGACCTTGTGGACTGTTTTCTCAAACAAAAATACATGTTTATAATACTCAACATATAGGCTGACGAGCTGCTGCTGTTGAGGAGGACACACTGATGTATTATTCAGCACATCCTCCTGCTTTAACCTTTACATGAGCTCTGACTGCATTTCACCAACTTGCAATAAATAATGTACATTAAGGAAGATATTGACACTTTTTTTCCAATCATCATGTACCTTTTTTTTAATGACCTTTTAGAAAATGAGTAAAATTACCGACTTTGTGAAACCACTTTAATTTCTGCTCCATTTTCATTAAAGGGACGCAGAGGATCAGTGTGACTGGCTTTGTGTTTGTGTACGTCATGTCCTCATTGTGATGATCATCATCCTATTTTACTCAGTAAACCCACAGAGAGGAATTATATCTTTCTGTCACACATATATCCAGACTTACAGTATATATGTAATTTATACATAAATATAATTTTTTTCCTTTTTTTTTTTTTATAACACACACACACACACACACACACACACACACACACACACACACACACACACACACACACACACACAGTCCTGTTTTCACTATCCTCCCTCTAACCATCCACTCTCTCTCTCCCCTCCTCCCCACAGTGAACTGAAGCAGGAGCTGGACGAGGAGGGCAGTCGCTGCCTCCTGCTGTCACGGCAGAGATGCTTTAACCAGCGCTGCTGCATCCGCTGTTGCTCGCCCTTCACCTTCCTGCTCAACACAAAGCGCCAGTGCCATGACTGCCACTACAACGTCTGCAAGGCCTGCCGGGTCTACAACAAGCAGGACAAAGCCTGGCTCTGCTCCGCCTGCCAGAAGAGCAGGTAAGGTTGAGCGGTAGTAGTGGTAGTGATCCAGATGGGGGGGTCAAGTACATGAGACAGTGACATCAAAGGTTATTAAAGTCTTACTCTGCTGCTTGGGAGATGGATTTATTACTCACAACATAGTCACTTAGATACAGAACAGGATAAAGTCTTCCACTGGCTGAACCAATTGCACTCAGTTTAACACAACATGACAGAGAAAAGGAGACTCACTATGGTGTTCAAAGTTCAAAGCAACACAATTTCAATTTTCTCCTTTTTCTTTTATCAAAATGGTCTTTTTTTTTTTAGTGTTGCATGTGGCTTCTCTGTTTAATTTCACAGAAAGATTTTGGATGCACCATTCAGAGGTTCACTGTATTTCCATTTTGCTGTGGTGTGTCACGTTAAAATTTGGTGATTTTAAGCTTAAAGCTTTAGTGCGGAACTTTTCTTTTAATGGACGTCTTTTACATTCAAGCCAGTGCTAAATGAGTTGCTACAAAGCTAATTAAGACTATCAGCTCCACAAAACTCTCTCTGTATTTCTCAGTATGGCTATGTTCAGAAAATTGTGTCATCCGGTGACTTTCGCGCGCAGAAGCTCGAGTGAAGATAATTACCTCTTCTGAAGAGTCCCTCATATTTTTTTTAATCCTCCGTATCCTCCTTGGCTACTAGCAACTGTGTGGAGAAGGGGTGGGTGTGGTGCGTGATCACAGAAGGCTTGTGTCATGTGGATGTGCTGACAGTGGTAGAATTCCTCATGGGGGTGACAGAAACTACGCACTATAGCTTTAAAATAAGAAAGAATGTCTAGTTTACTTTGTTCATGAAAATGGCTAAACCTATTGGATGAATTAGAATATATGAAGTGATAAAGATTATTTTTGTTAAAATTTTAGAGAGTTGACGTTTGCTTTTAAAGGATATGATTGGTGTGATTCTATATGTTTCTTAAGCCTGGGGTATAATAGAAAATAACTATTATATACAGATACTGTATCCCAGCAGGCATTGGGCAGAAAGGGGAGTATACCCTGGACAGTCATCACAATAATGCATACAGTATGGGCAATTAAAACTTTAAAATTCACTTCAGACTACTGAACCTTCTCACACTTAAATCAAAATGTCATAACCTAAAATTCATGATTTTGTACTTTAAAAAACAATATTTATCTCCCTGGAAATGTCTAAAGCTGTCCAACAACTTCTCAGAGGAAAAAAACATATTGTTTACTTCCATCTCAGCTGTCAACTTAATTTCAATTAAATTTTATTTATAGTGTCAAATCATAACAATAATTATCTCAGGGCACTGTACAGATAGAGTGTAGGTCTAGACCACACTCTGTAATTTTCAACAATTCCAGTGATTCCCCAAGAGCATGCATGAATGTGTAAGTGCGACAGTGGCAAGGAAAAACTCCCTTTTAGGAAGAAACCTCAGACAGACCCAGGCTCTTGGTAGGCGGTGTCTGACGATGCCGGTTGGGGGTTTGATGAACAATGGCAATAAAAAGTCACAATTAAGATAATGACTAGAGTAGTTGTAATAGTTCATGGTGTCGTAGAGCACGTCATAGCAAGTCGACGCCGGGTATTGCAGGGTCTAATGGGGCACAGCAGGTCGTAGGGCAGGACCACGGCGACAGCTGCCACCATGATGTAGGTGCCTTCATGATCCAAGATGATGGTGCTGGGGGGACAAAGAACATACGGACTCCGGGGAAGCTCCCCGGAGCTAGGATAATAACAAGCATTTCTGGAACATGAATACACACAGATGGAAAGAGAGAGGAGAGAGGAGCTCAGTGATGAAGGCACTTAATGAAGGCATCAGTTATTTTTAATTAGAAAGACAGATGTGACAGGAGAGCTGCTAGTTAAGCCTCACTGACAGTTTTCTTCACTTGTCTGTATGATGAGACATGACCACAGACTGCAGGAGTTACCTAAAGATGGTTCACACTTAGACTTTTTGTCACCTCCTGTCAACATACAGTGGCACTCATAAGTTTATGAACCCATGCTAAAGTTGACGAAAAAGAGGAATAAAAAAATAATCTTTTAGAAATTGATCTTAATGCCTTAATTAAAAATATGAGGAAAAATCCAACCTTTAAGGACACCAATTTTCTTTGTGAAAACCACAAACTCACTCAGCTCCCTTCACTCTGCAACTCAACAGATGGTAACTCATTTAACATGCTGACATGAATATCTCTGCAATACCCAATTGCTGTCATTCTTAAACATTCAATTATATCCCAGTTCATTTTAATCTTGAATATTGAGACTTGAAGATGAGACATACATAAATTAGATTGACATCAAAAACCTCTTTTGCACGTGTGTACACTGACAACACATATACAGGAATATCGCACATGAAGTAACTGTTCAAACATTGACAGAAAAGGCTGTTTTATGTAGTAAGATGACGTTTTAGACATATTTTATGTCTAAAACGTCATATTTAGGAGTCTGGGTTGTAATCTTTCTGTGTGTGTGTGTGTGTGTGTGTGTGTGTGTGTGTGTGTGTGTGTGTGTGTGTGTGTGTGTGTGTGACATACACTGTATTAAATTACTTCTGTTTTACTAATCTCTGCCAGACAAATGTTTTATATAGGTTAAACTTATGCCAAGTATCCTGCATACTATCTCACTGCTATTATAATCCATAAACTAACTCAAAAATGTGTTTAGTTAATATTCCTGCACAGTGTATCAGCTGGTGTTAGCATTATTATGTAGTAGGAAGTCGAATGGACAGTTTAGTACCCCAAACTGTATCATCAGCATATAATATTACCAATAAAACAAAGTATGCAGCGTTTGACACCCGTTAATGTGAGTTTATTTTATTCAGGTTGCTGTATTGGTATAAGATTGATACAAAATGTTGACCAAGATCAGAATAAGATACATAGTGATTGTATTTTAAACTGCAGTTCTGATTGTGTGTCTCTCTCAGGTTGTTGAAGACACAGTCACTGGAATGGTTCTACACTGATGTGAAGACGCGCTTTAAGAGGTTCGGCAGTGCCAAAGTGCTGAAGACTCTTTACAGGAAGCACCTGGCAGAGCACAGCGCGCTTTCAGAGCTTGCTGGTAAACCACTCTGTTTATTAGTGTTGTGGATAAAACATGTTAACTTTGGTGGCGACTTATGTGATGCATTTTGGCAAAGAAATGACATCTGCAAGAGTTCTGAATTCCTGAATATGACTAGATCTTTTTCTACAAGCCAAATTGCTCGTTGGTGTAAAGAGACAACTGCTAGCTAACACGTTAGCCATATTAACTCTGTAACGACAAAAAAAAAAAAGTTTGACTGAAAAAATGTGTCAATCATTTAATAGGCTACGTCAGTTATATTTAAATTTACTGTGGACATCATTCTTGACCTTAATAAAAAAACAAAGGCTTAACAATAGGCATATAATAATTTCCACAAAGCTTACTTATAAGCCCGGTCCATCTTTTTAGTCGGTATTAAATGTTTTGTTCTGATACCCTTGTGTTGTTATTTCAGAGTAGTGTTCCTTTAAGCTATCCTGCACATCTGAATGTGAAGCATGCAGCACAAACACGGCTTTGCTGGAGCCAGCGATGCTGAAAATGTATTCGTAGTACTATACAGTGCTTTGAATAAAGCTGCTTACACACCAACCAGACAGCCGACCGTCGGCAGAAAAGGCAGTTGGACTGATCAGTCTCCCCGAGTTGGTCAAAAAAATGCCTCAGAACACACCGAAGAGATGAGACGTAATACGTCTCCATAACAGCAGGCGGCACTAATCTGTATTATCGCCCAAAAATGAAAACCGGCAGCTGATTAGACAAACGCGTCACGTGGGTCTTGTTTCCCCGGAAATTCAAAGACAGACTTGTCTTGTTCAGAATACGATCTCATATTGTACTAAAATAGTTCACCGAAATGTGTTTCTGAAAACATTTTAAGCGAGAAATAGGCCGTGCAGTTGCTGAATCTGTCTTCATTTCAGATCGACAAAGGTCAGTTTAAAAGATTTTCGTCAGATTTTGAGAGACTCTAGTCACGCTCATTCCGCTCCCCGTTTCTGGGTTAGCACTCTACCAATCAGATGAGTTTTTTGAGTCTGACTGCCGGCAGTGCCCGCCCCGCCGATTATACATGTCAAATCGGCCAAAATGAAGGACGATAGCCCATCGGATGGACGACGGCACGGAACACACCGAACAGACTCGAGCCACTGACCTCGCCAGACTGTCCAACGGCCGATTATCAGCTCTGTGTGTCCGGGCCTAAAGACCTTCTCCCAGCAGCATATGCTCCAGCATGTACGGTATAGAGCGATGAAGGCAGAGGAGTGCGTTTCCGGGCCATTACTTCAGAGTCTCTGATCTGATTAAACAGACAAGGGATTTCAGAGAATTATTGATGTTTTGTGGAGGAGAGGTCGCCAGCTGCAGATGATGCAGAGCTGTGACCCCTGTGGGAGGAGGACTGATGTGGGTTGGGATCAGGCCATCTTTCAGCGTCTCGTTCTGGTCAACAGTTTTCTTTCTCTGCTCACAAGCACACTGTATCATACATTTGAATTGGTTTATGACTGACCCACACTGGAAATTAAGCAGTGTTTATTCAGCTGCCAAATCCACATATCTGCATAGTCTGACTCATGGAAAGCTCTGCTGATGTAACTTTGAAGAAGAAGAATGCCTTTATTTATCCCACGGGGGGACATTCACAATTTTCCCTCTGTTAGTACAGTTGCGCACATATTAAACACAGGCTTGAATTAAAAACATTCTCAGGACTTATAACAGGAGGTGAACTGGCATTTTGGTGAACTGGTATTTCTCCAGCTACCACACTCTGTACTTCGGTCCGTATGGTGACTTGAACCAGCGACCCTCCGGTTCCTGCACACTGTCACAGCCCAGCAACACTGCTCAGAGACATCCTCCTCTAAAGAGTAAAGCTAAATAACAAAGAGACCCTGAGGAAGAAAACGCATACAGACATAGTAATCATTACTTGATGTTTATTTCACATGCAGTATAGAAGTAGAGGCATTAGGAGCAATATAGGAAAGAGTCATAAGTCAAAATTATGCTAATCGTAAGTACAAAACAATAAATATATTGTCTGGTAATAATTTAACTCTGCCAACTTGTTCTTTTACCAATTTCTTCCTTTATTTTTTTTATTTAGACAAAATTAACTTACATCAACAACACAGGAAGAAAAACAAGACGGTCTACAGCCATGCTAGCGGCTCTGTGAGGCTGTACTTACAGCAGTGCTTTGGGCAAATCGTCAGCATGCTAACGTGCTCACAGTGTCAATACTAACGTGATCATATCTGATCTATCTGGTCTATAACCACGACGTTCCACTTCTGGGGTTTCTCCGTTGCCGCCCGAAATTCCGCCGGATTTCACTCTTTTTGGCCAGATGTCCGTTACCTTCCACTTTCTTTGTGTTGGAATTTTAAACTTTGGTCGATTTATGAAGACTATGGTTAACTGCTCCTCAGATCTCTGTAGGGTAAATCCAGACAGCTAGCTAGACTATCTGTCCAATCTGAGTTTTCTGTTGCACGACTAAAACGACCTTTGAATCTACACATGTTCCACCAAAACAAGTTCCTACCCGAGGCACAGTGGCTCTGCCCGGTGCTTAGCGCCCAAGGCAATTGTGATTGGTTTAAAGAAATGCCAATAAACCAGAGCACATTTTTCTCTAATCCCGGAATGCTGTGTGGACTAGCCAGACCCTCCTTTGCAGCGTTGTGGAGGAAGGTCTGGCAAAGCGAAACTATATCTGATCAGATATGTTTACCACGTTCACCATCTTAGTTTAGCGTGTTAGCATGCTAACATTTTCTAATTATCGCTAAACAGAATACAATTCATCCTGAGGGAAATATGAATGGCAATCAATCTGAAAGTTGTGGAGAATAATTTCTTTATCTTTAACTCAAAACCTCAAATGTGGACCTCATGGTGGCGCTAGAGGCTTAATCCTCTAGGATTATCATTAATGTTATTAATATAAACACTCACTGTATAAAGTGTACATGTACAAAACAGGTTGTGGTACATCGTGTGTTACAAAGACTTATTATTTGTAGTGTTTTGTAGGGTTGACATCACAGTGTTTGACATTACATGTTGTCATGCTCTTGATGATCTCTGTGAGATTGTATTTGTACTTTTATAACCGGGAAAGAATAATTTAATCTACAGTATGATTCCTAATTTTCCTGAGAATCTTTGGTTAAAAGTATGACTTAATCTACTATGATTGTAGCTCCTACTGTATACATCATATACATTTAGGATGCACATCACAATAGTATTATGTTTCTTATGTATAAACATATTACAGTGACATACAGTGAGGAAAATAAGTATTTGAACACCCTGCTATTTTGCTGGTTCTCCCACTTGGAAATCATGGAGGGGTCTGAAATTGTCATCGTAGGTGCATGTCCACTGTGAGAGACATAATCTAAAAACAAAAATCCAGAAATCACAATGTATGATTTTTTTAACTATTTATTTGTATGATACAGCTGCAAATAAGTATTTGAACACCTGAGAAAATCAATGTTAATATTTGGTACAGTAGCCTTTGTTTGCAATTACAGAGGTCAAACATTTCCTGTAGTTTTTCACCAGGTTTGCACACACTGCAGGAGGGAGTTTGGCCCACTCCTCCACACAGATCTTCTCTAGATCAGTCAGGTTTCTGGGCTGTCGCTGAGAAACATGGAGTTTGAGCTCCCTCCAAAGATTCTCTATTGGGTTTAGGTCTGGAGACTGGCTAGGCCACGCCAGAACCTTGATATGCTTCTTACAGAGCCACTCCTTGGTTATCCTGGCTGTGTGCTTCGGGTCATTGTCATGTTGGAAGACCCAGCCTCGACCCATCTTCAATGCTCTAACTGAGGGAAGGAGGTTGTTCCCCAAAATCTCGCAATACATGGCCCCGGTCATCCTCTTCTTAATACAGTGCAGTCGCCCTGTCCCATGTGCAGAAAAACACCCCCAAAGCATGATGCTACCACCCCCATGCTTCACAGTATGGATGGTGTTCTTGGGATGGTACTCATCATTCTTCTTCCTCCAAACACGGTTAGTGGAATTATGACCAAAAAGTTGTATTTTGGTCTCATCTGACCACATGACTTTCTCCCATGACTCCTCTGGATCATCCAAATGGTCATTGGCAAACTTAAGACGGGCCTTGACATGTGCTGGTTTAAGCAGGGGAACCTTCCGTGCCATGCATGATTTCAAACCATGACGTCTTAGTGTATTACCAACAGTAACCTTGGAAACGGTGGTCCCAGCTCTTTTCAGGTCATTGACCAGCTCCTCCAGTGTAGTCCTGGGCTGATTTCTCACCTTTCTTAGGATCATTGAGACCCCACGAGGTGAGATCTTGCATGGAGCCCCAGTCCGAGGGAGATTGACAGTCATGTTTAGCTTCTTCCATTTTCTAATGATTGCTCCAACAGTGGACCTTTTTTCACCAAGCTGCTTGGCAATTTCCCCGTAGCCCTTTCCAGCCTTGTGGAGGTGTACAATTTTGACTCTAGTGTCTTTGGACACCTCTTTGGTCTTGGCCATGTTAGTAGTTGGATTCTTACTGATTGTATGGGGTGGACATGTCTTTATGCAGCTAACGACCTCAAACAGGTACATCTAATTTAGGATAATAAATGGAGTGGAGGTGGACATTTTAAAGGCAGACTAACAGGTCTTTGAGGGTCAGAATTCTAGCTGATAGACAGGTGTTGAAATACTTATTTGCAGCTGTATCATACAAATAAATAGTTAAAAAATCATACATTGTGATTTCTGGATTTTTGTTTTTAGATTATGTCTCTCACAGTGGACATGCACCTACGATGACAATTTCAGACCCCTCCATGATTTCCAAGTGGGAGAACTTGCAAAATAGCAGGGTGTTCAAATACTTATTTTCCTCACTGTACATATACTCATGTATGAAGCTGTCAGTTCACCTTCCTGAGAGTCTCATTGGGCCTTCAGGGTTACTGTGACCTTTTTAGCTGATGTTGTGGAGCTAACTGTGTTGGTCATGAGTCTTTTTCATGTCCCTGTGCTGCGGCCAAATGTGTCAAAACTTATTAGATGTTACACAGAAACACACACACACTCACTCACTCACTCACTCACTCTCTCACTCACTCACTCCCTCCTTCCCTCCCACCAGGGATCACAGTAACAAAGTCCATGCTGCAAAAAATACGAAAATACATAATTCTGTCTTCACAGGATATCTCACATCTGTGAACTTATGCTTGCCTCTAAGGGTTTTTAGCAATAAAAGAGTAGAGCGCATTCTGCATTTTCAAAATAATCAACAGTTGGTCTAAGTCTCTTTGCCCCATAAAATGATTGGGAGTGGCCCTGTGTACTCTACTGTACCTCTAAACCAGCAGCACAGATCAGGTCACCTGGTAATACCACGTGGCCTCTCTTATGCATTTACATAACTACAATTGGCTGCATTGTTGCATGAATATTTACATGACATGAAAAGAGATTAGGGCTCACAGTTAAAAAGGATAAACTGACTGACTGAACTCTGCTGATCTATCACAAACTCTCTAAAATTAAGTTATGTAGTTAAGATCTCAAACCTTTATAATTTAAGGGCAGATGTCCTCTATGTTATGTTTAAACTATATTAACACCACAGATATGTCATCAACTTATGCCTTTTTGTATTTTATTAATTCTGTAGTTATATTTTGTTGTCTTGGATTAAATTTGTAGGCAATGCAGCTTTATTTAAATGGAGCATTTCAAACACAGGCCATTCAAAATGATTCACATGGCAAAGAAAAGCATTAGAATGGGATTTAAGAACAAGCACTAAAAACACAATCAAATCTATTCAGAGACTGCAGACCTCTGCCAAGGCATGCCCTATATCACAATGTTAATGCAGTGTGAATTTTCCCAGTCAGGAAGTTGTTTTTCTAATTATTTTGACACCACATGAATGCAGCACAAATGCAAATCTCTCATTGTTAACAAAAGTGAAAAATAATGTATATCTGCCCTGTGGTCTGGATTGCTCCAAAATGTAATGGGTTCTTCCTTGCTCCTCCATGTTACACTCTTTTCACCAAGTTCATGAAAATTGGGCCAGTAGTCTTCCTTAATCTTGCTGACAAACAAACCAAAAAACAAAGGACAAACCTATTTCATATGTCTATGGGACAAACCAAGCTGAAAACTTAATCTCTTTGGCGGAATTAACAAAATGACACCTTTCAAAATTAGATGAAAAAAATACAAATGGAATAGACTAGTTATAGTACAGTAATAAGTTATAATTTGTCCCAACTGAAATAAAAGTTCAATTAGTTTGCTTTTTGTACTAAAAAATAGAAAATCTATCTTCAATTGCATGCAATATTTTAAAGGAATGTCTGTCTGAGTTAATGAGGGGAAAAAGTAACCAAGCACAATACATGGAAAATAATTTTTTCTCAAACTTGAAAACAAAACAGACAAGGCTCTCATGAGGGGAAAATAAAATCTCATTGGGGACAATTCATTAGAGGTTCCTGCATTAATAACATATGCAAAGTATTTATCATAATTTCTATGACATGTTCTGTTATTAGAGACTATATACTGTAGTTGATACATTAAGTTGATACCATATGATACAGCCATTACACACATTAAAAGTGAACGACCAAGTGAAACATGAAAGGCACACTTTACTTTTTGTGTTTATTTATTCATCTTTTTTGCTTAATGTCCCATCTGATTTAAAAAAAACAACAACCCTGGTATAGTTTCAGGATGACGTCTTAATCCCATGTGAATCTACTGCATCTGTCTTTTCATGTACTGTGTGTGTGTGTGTGTGTGTGTGTGTGTGCAGAAGGCAGCGCTTACGAGGAGAGTATCTGCAATGAGGGCAGCCTCTGTGGGAGCGACTCAACCTTCTACAGACAAAGTGAAGGTGCAGACATGTTTTATAATTTCACAGATCTTTGTTTGTACTGTACACCTATTTATGTGAAAAATTTGGTAAATTCATTTTTGGATTAATATAATATTTTTGTGCCAAGACATCTTCTGGTAGCACGAATGCAAAACCAAAGGATATGCTTCGACATAATCTCTGTTTACATTATGTGTATGTGCAACATTTCAAAGAAAGTATGCACTGAGAAACAGAAGAAAAAAGTTGACCCTATAAAGGTTTTTTTCCCCTCATCTCCCAGGTACTGTACATGTTTATCATATGTGAATAGCCAACTCAGGTTTTGTGCATTATAAATACTGTATACTGTATCTCATATTAGTGGTACTGTAGTAGTGATAGCAGTGCTTGAGTCCCTTAAAGCACCTACTGTAGTAGTAATGATACTGTAGCAAAAGACGTAATCATAGTTGTAGTGGCACAAATACTAGAAGTTGACATGCAGGAGTAATACCCTAGTAACATATATATATATATATATATATATATATATATATATATATATATATATATATATATATATATATATATATATATGCGCTAGTAAAAGCATTAGTTGTAGCTCTCTTCGTGGTTCTAGTAATTTTAGGTACAGCTAATACCATGCAAAGCATTTATGAACAGGCTTCCTTGCGACAAGCAAAGAGAATTGTTAGCGACACGTCTCACGTCCTGCACGCAGAATATGAGCTGCTGCCATCTGGTAGGAGGTTTAGAGTTCCTTGCTGCAGACTTTTTTTTTTATCCCAGTGTCTGTTAAGCTTCTAAATAGCTGCAAGTAAAAGGCAGAACAGGCCTGCATAACGATGGAGATATGTAATTGTTGTATTTGTGATCTCTTTTTTTAATTTAATTTAATTTATTTGTTGTGAGTAATGTTTAACCAATGACCCCATGTTGGGTTTTTATACACCATCTGGACCATAGTACGGCTTGTGGTATAGTATTGTACAGTATTTGTTGTTTGTACATGCTGTCTGTGTTTATTTCTTTTTACTATGGCTGCAGCACGGGTTGAGTGCCCAAGACAAATTTCCCACGATGTGGGACAATAAAGTTAATCTTGATTTTGATCTCGACCACTACCAGGCCGGATTAACTCTCTAAGGGTCCATGAGGCAAAAATGAGCTGTGTATTCCCCAACCTAGTTTGCTTAGAAGCTGATTAAGTGCTATTTATCTGGTTCACAAGATCAACCTTGAGGCCCTTTCCATTTAGTTTTTTTGTACTGATTAAACAAGATACAGTACATGTTAATTAGTGAGCTTTAGAAGTGCTAGTAGGTGGATTTTGTCACGTTGAACAGAGCCACGCTGTTTCCCCCTGTTCAGTCTTTGCGCTAAGATAACCAGCTGCTGGCTCCTTCTTCATATTGAATGGGCAAATTTGAGAGTCATAGTGATCTTCTCATGTGACCCTACAAGAAAAAAGAAAATAAGTGTATTTTCCATGTGTGTTACAACAAGATGTTGACACAGGGCCTCATGATTGAGGTAAAAGAGAGGTAAAAATGCAGGAGTCATTGTAAGACCCATTCCATGTCAGTTGTTAAAAAAATTATTTCAGTAAACCTGTAATCTTTGGGGCCACGAGTCAGTTGCCCCTCTTAACAGTGAGTGCCTAATTCAATCTCTATAAGAAAGTTGCCACAACTGACCCTCTGTTGCTACATTTTTCAGTTCAAGTTTATTTTGGGGTCTTTGTAATCCTCTCATGAATCTATGAAATTGAATTTATTCCCAGAACCTAGTGCTTTACAGCAGATGAAGCAGTGGAGGGATGCATTTTTATCTTGATTTATGCTGTGGTCTTCTGGCATGTCAAACAGTGATTTTTCAGTCTGTTTTGCTCTCTTGTTTACTGTCCTGCTCTGCCCTCATTTCTCCTCATTCTCCCAGTTCACTGCACTAAAAGGCTTAGTGGCCGCCAACATGAATGAAAAGCTGCAGCGGCCTGATGGTCACGTCTCTGTCTGTTACTTTGATTTCAATTCCATTTAAAGCATCATTCATGTAACAACAAAACAAGTGATTGTTTTTTTTTTGTGTGTATTCAGACCACAGCATGGCAGAGACACTCACTGTGGCCTCGCGGGTGGCAGAGGAGGCTGTAGACGAGGCCATTTCCAAGGCTGAGTCCGACACTGCCAATCAGGTTGTTTATCTTGTCTTATAGTCTGTCATTATACATGTATTGTTGAATTGCTTATCTGCACACACTGTCCTGCACTATGTGTCCCAAAACCGTTAAGTTGTTTTCTTTGACATTAATTTACGTCTGTGCACTATAATTACCTTTTTCAGAAAGTACTGTATTGTAGACACTGCAGTATGCTATTTTTTTATTAGTCTGCACCACATGTACTTTAATAAGTACAGTATCCTCTGCAGTCCTTTTATCATGTTCCTCCTTAATCTGATTTCTCTGCTTTTTCTCTTTTGAGTCAGAGTTTAAATCAGATTATGGAAAACCATCAGGATTATGCTGCAATACAAATGACAGTTTAATACTACAGTGTAAGACGATGCCATTGTTAGGCCAACAAAACAATGCAAAATACTGGGATCATTGGTCATATACATAACAAAGAAATTACTTTTACTTGACAATTTTACAACGCTGTTCATAACAAACTCTAATGGAAAAATAACAAAGATTATATTTTAATTGAATTCCTGTATTCTACACTCTACATAAAGTTCCTTTTGTTTATCAACCTGGAAACACTTCAGTCTTTCACAAGAGACACTTATTGATATGATAAACTTTCTACAAAACATAGATTTTATTTTATTTTTGTAGATCAGGCTTACATGGTCTCCTCAGATGCAGGAGGTTTGTAAACCAACATGACAACATGAGGGAGGCTTTGACTCATCAATGGATTACTGAACGGAGTCTCTGTTTAAACTGATTATTTGTCGTTCTGCATCTGAAATATTTTGCAAACTGTTCTGAAGTGTTTATAATACCTGTGTCAGTGTGGATCTGCTGTGACAGGAAGTTTTGGACAGAAGTATGACAGCCTGGCGTCTTCTCAAGTGTAAAGGAAATACTGAAGTTCAGCTGCCGTTTTTCAACAAGAGACGCAAATGACTACAAAGACACAGAACAAATACTGTACAAACAACGCGGCCCACTATTGCAATTAATCTCTGTACCTCGGTTCATATCTCACAATGTTTTCCTAGGTGGCTAAATAAGCGTAATGCATGTCTTCCACTGGTTTACCATAACTTCAATACATTTTTCAAACATATACAACTCCAGAATAATCCTAAAATGCATTTTTGGTTCTGAATACACTTTCTAAAATACTACAGTGTGTTAGAAAATATTTGTTTCTTCACTAATCTAATCTTTGAACTGACTACAGCAAATACTGTATGTATATTTAGAGCATGTGTTTGGAGGTGTAATCAGCTTATAGTGCGTATTTTTGTTTGCGTGGTGCTGCATAGCTTTCTCATTTGTGTGTTGGTTTGTTTGTTTAACAGGAGAAGCAGAATGAGGCTCACTATCTGCGGGAGCACAGAGGAGAGCTCATTGAGGAACTGGCCAAAACTATTGTGCAAAAAGTAAGAAATGAAATATTTAGATTTTGCTGTCTGAGTGCAAACACTCACTTTGCACAGTAACAGTTTATAGTGTGTGCTTATGTTGATTTCAAGTACATCTTAAAGCAAAACCATTAAAACCTGCAGATTTGTGTGTTTGTGTTTATACAGAGCCATATGCAGCACTAATCATGTCTCTGTCTCTCTTAGATTATTAATACGAGGAAGGCTTTGGCTGAGATGAGAGCAGAATATGACCAGGATTGGCCAGTTGAACACAACACTGACCTTTATCACCATCAGCCCGACTGTGATCAAGCCTCCAGCTCCCTTAAACCCCAACCAGGCCTCTGGGTAAACAAGTCACACTCACTTAAAGTTTTACTCTACAATAAATATACAATGGCTGTGTAGAAGAAACAGTTGTGAAAAGTGCATCTAGTACTGCACTTTAATTTATTAAAAATGTAACTAAACCAGTGGTTGCCAACTATTTTGGCTTGACTCTTTACTCTTTACAAATGAAACTGTTTATGAGTTCAGATGTTTTTTGAGTTGTTTGCAAAACAAATATCCCCTCTAAACTTCTCAGATGGTTTAATTTAAATAACCCAACGAAGCTCAAACGAAGCTTTAGCAAATCATTGCTTGTGTTAGGGAAATACCTGGGAGGTCCAGATGGTCAGTTTGATTATGTTAGTTTCACAAACTTGAGCCTAAACAGTTCAAGATTTTTGAGATTCAAACCAATATCAATAACTAAGAGTTTGAAAAATAATATAAACACATTTTTTTTTCAACAGGTCAAATTATTTAATATTTATTAATAAACAAAGCAAAGCTTAGAGAAAAGTCCAAAATATAATTGGTATAATTGGTGTAGCAGAATTTAGTATTTTCCCCTTCTTTCTTGCTTCATTAATCATCTCACGACCCCTCGGCTTTATCTTGTGACTCTTTGGAGGCGCTCCGACTGCTCTATGGTGTTTTTTGCCTCCAACGGCGCCTTCCAGGCAGCTAACCCTAACCTTAACCCTAAACATAACCATTGCTGCGCTGCCTGGGAGGAGACGTTGGGGACAAAAAACACCAAAGACCGCTCCGACCCCTAGGTTAAAAACCTCTGGACTAAACTAAAAAACTGTATATAAAGTTTGAAAAACTAGCTCTTCCTCAAGCAGCTACTGTAAAATGCTGCTTACACATTAATGCATCAGTAATAGCAATCTTACTATTGTCAGATATAAGATTATATATCAGTGACAGGGACCATTTTTCTGCAGAATGAGTATTTTACTTATGGTGACATGTGCTGACCTCTGCTGGTTAACCTGGTCAACCTGCTCCACTGACTTCATCTTATTGCAGAGTCAGACATCCAGTGTGACTGTGACACAACAATCACTCATTTTTATTTTTCATCTTTCTCCTCTCAGAGGTCACACTCTGCCTTCTCCCTGTTGGACAATTACCCTCAAGGTCTGATACAAGACTCCTCACAGGCGCTAAAGAAGGACGGAGGTAGGTTACCTATGTCAACCTGGAAGAGTGTAGACCGGCTGGACAACACTGGTAAGTTCTTGTTGCTCTTTAACTTTATAAATGCACCAGTTCTTTTAGGTTTTGTTGTGCCAGTAATTGGTTATCTTTGCACATTCAAAATATTCCATTTATTATCAACCAAGAGAAGCATCAAATTCTATTTTAGCTCAAAGATTTTACTTAATCGATTATCAAAAAGTAATTGCTGTGTGTGCATGCATGCGTGTGTGTAGGCGTGTCCTCAGTGCTGAAGAGCCCAGACGGGAACTGGATCGCCCTGCAGAGCGCTCAGCTGTCTCGTCCCAGCCTGCTGACCAGAAGGAAGAGCCTGGTCTTCAGTGCCTTGGAGAGGGAGTCTGAAGTGGTGTCCGCCTACGAAGGCATGGGCTCTGACCTCGAATCCAAACCCGAATCTGACAGATCCTGGGGTGCCGTCCTCCAGGAGATCAACAGGAAGAAGACAGACTCTAACTCCAACCTGCAGGACACCCGCTGCAGGATCCCGTCCCTGCTGATGGGCCGCCGAGGCAGCAGAGACTATCTGTCTTCAGACTCTGAGGGGGACTGGAAGAGGAAGCTACCCGCAGAGATCAGGCGATCGTCATCCTCCCATAGGACCAGCATCATCGATGTGAACTTCAATGTGGAAAGAGCCGGAGTGGAAGAGGAGAGCAAGGTGGCTGCAGAGCCAGAGGTGGAGAAAGTCAGGAGATCGCGGAGGAAAAAGAAGAGTAAAAAAGAGTCGTCTTCTTCTGTGCTGGTAAGAAATAAATTACATTAAACTACAAACTGATGAGATGAAATGAGATGGGAATATCTTTTTATGACTCACAGCAAAAATGAGTTTAATCAAAAATAATGATGTAGCCAAGTAATCTTTACATAACTATGTGAACTGCCAATTCTGGTTCTATAACATGTTAAATTTCCTGTAAAGGTTTGTGAATTCCTTTCTTTTGTTGTGAATAAATAAGAATAAAAGATTATTCAAAAATAAAAATAAAGTACCCTATATTCCTTATAAACTAATTAAAAAAGATAATGGGGGTGGACAACATATTAGAAACACCTCTCAGTATAACATACTGTAATTTAATTCAACAGCACCACAAACTACAGCCTCATAAATGACCATAAAGTTGAATCAACGCCATTTTTAAAACAGTTTCACATGAAGGTAGAATTTATTGCAGGACTGTTGTATTGAATGTAATCAGTTTTAGTTTAGTGTACCTAATTAATGGGAACTATGAATATAATAAAACTTTAATAAAATACAAACAATTGTTGGTATAGCTTGTGCAGAGGTCTTGTGTTATTTGCCTTTGTAGAGTTGAAATGCTGCCTAAATTACACAGATACAAATAACAAATGCTCAAAAGCAAATGTTCAAAACATTAGAGAAAGTCATACTTCATTCACCACAGAAATATACATATATTCTTAAATCTGTTATATCTTACATTCACAGGATAACCGCAACAAAGACAACCATTTGCAACATTCTTCTGATGCTGCAACCCCTGAACCTTTTCACCTCGAGGGTGACATGACGGGGCATGGAGCATATCAGACTGAGCAGGAGCTCACGCGAAAACCTACGCTAAATCAGCTAGCAGGCAGCGTTTCTGAGTCCTCCACCGGAGGAGAAGAAGAAGTGAGAGATGCTGGTAATGATGGACAGAGGGAGGAAAAGAGACGGGGGAGTGAGAAAAGAGATGAAGAAGATGAGAGGCTGTGGAGGAGGGAGATTGACTTGGATGACGATAGAACAGAGGAAGAGGAAGACATAGATGATAAAGAGATGAAATACAGATTATTCAGGCTCATCGCACAGTCCAAACTCACATACTTCTCATCTACTGATAATGAGTTAGACGAAGCTGGTCAGAGTAAAGAAGAATGGGAAGGAGACAGGGATGAAGATATGGATGAGCAAAAGGTGAAAAAGACAGACGGACTTAATTCTAAAAATAAAGTCGGGGCCAACCAGTTCTCCTCCACAGAGGATGAGCTGGACAGAGCTGGAGTCATGGATGAAGAGAAGAAGACAGTGGAGGAGGAGGAGGAGGAGGAGCTAGCACTGAAAGTGTGCCGATTAGCTAACAAAGCCAACGCCACCGAGTTTTCATCCACGGAGGATGAGTTAGACCGAGCAGGCAGAGGTGAAGAGGGGAAGGAAGTGATAGACGAAGAGAAGCTGTGGAAACTGGAGGCAGAAAAAGACGTCCATGCCGCTCAACTGCGTGATTTGGCCAGTCTAGTTAGTGCTTCCCAGTATTCTTCCACTGAGGATGAGCTGGATAGAGTTGGAGAGAATGAGGTGGAGGAGGAAGGAAATGAAGGAGGAATTAAGATGGAGGAAGCAGTGCGAAAGAATCGGGAAAGGAGAGAATCATTTGGAGATTTGGATGTGACAATGTTTGATTTAAGGTATGAAATTAAGGAAAGAATGACAGAGAGCAGTGATGAAAAAGTTGAAGATCTCCAACAAGATCAAACTGAGAAAACGGAGGAGATATCATCCTTACATGAGACAAAAGTGCAACAAGAGAAATGGCCAGACAAAGAGGAAGGAGAAGAGAGACAGGAAGAGGAAAATATTAGAGAAAGCAAAAGGAGTCAAGAGACATCTGTAGACAGCGATGAGGAAGATGCAGAATTTCACAGAATAATCAGCAGCATGTTGATGATGACTTTGGACGACATGCAGGTAGAGACATCGAAGGATGAAGCTGCAGAAAATGGGAGCATAAATAGAGAGCCAGAGGAAGTAGACCCAGATGAGAATGTAAAAGTTGGGTTCAAAAATGGATTTGAGGAAACCGCTGTCGATGCACAAAGCACAAATGAATCAGAGGAGAGAGAAAGTGCTAAAGGGGTCCAAAGTCAAGACGACAACTTGATGCCAGAGTCGGCTGTGAGAGAAAGAGCAGGAGAAAATGTATGTGAGCAAATTCGAGGAGATATTTCCAGAAAAGAAGAGAGTGGAGATGCCACACGTAAAAATGACAATGAGCAGGAAAAGGATGCAGATGCAGAAGAAAAAAGAAATTTAGCAATCAAAGAGACACTTAAGGATCATGACGAACAAGAGGACAGAAAAGTCACGACTGAGTGGAAAATGATAGAGACACAAGAAGATACTGCAGAGGAAGCTTTTGAAAATAAAGAAATTGATATAAGACTGCAGGAAACCAAAGAAGAAAATGCAGACGACTTGGAGCAGAGCAGCTTGTCTTCTCTACAGGAGGGTTTACTGTCACCTGAGGAGATTCAAAGTGTAAGAACTATATTTTTTTAATCTCACTCTGGACAATGATACATAATACATGCAACATTACCTTTGGTGGCTAACACTCCCTGCAAGAGTAACAAAAGTCCTATGCCGTTTCAAAAGCCCATGTATACCCTATGTTCTCCACAACAGTCTGTTGTGATTTTAGCATTAAAGTGAGTCTATGTAACTTTTGAAAGGGAAATGACACATTCTCCCTTTAACAAAGGAAAAGTTGAATAAATTGGCAATAAAACGCACCGTTGCACATTTGGAATACATTCAGAGATTTTGATGCTACAGCCTCACTTGGTCTGGCCTCTAAAAGCAGATCATGTACCTATTATGGAAATACCAAACCCAGAATCAGAAAGGGTTTTATTGCCAAGTACGTTTTTTAATACATACAAGGAATTTGTTTTGGTGGGGTTGGTGCATGTCACACATTCTCTAGAAAACTGTGTGTTTCTTTCCTGTCCATTCTGCTCTAAGGGCCCTATTTTAACGATACAAGCGTACGGCGTGAAGCGTATGGCGCAGGTGCGTTTAGGGCGTGTCCAAATCCACTTTTGTTAGTTTGACAGCGGAAAAAAGGGTCCGTGTGCCAGGCGCATGGTTGGAAAGGGTTGTACTTAGTGCGTAACATGCAATAAACTAATCAGTGTCATCTCCCATTCCCTTTAAAAGCGCGTTTGGATCTTGGAGCATTGCTATTATGATGGGGGATTTGCACCGTAATACTTTTATTTGTAATCTTTTGCATGTTTGTGTGCTGTTGTGCTTCCCTGTGTGTGTGTGTGTGTGTGTGTGTGTGTGTGTGTGTGTGTGTGTGTGTGTGTGTGTGTGTGTGTGTGTGTGTGTGTGTGTGTGTGTGTGTGTGCGCGTAACAAGCATAGTGTGCATGCGCTGTGCACAAGCCTAGGCGCATTTTACTAATTTGCTGTTAAAATAACAATGCAAGACCAGGTTTTTGTTGGTCAATGGCGCGATTACCTCCCGCTGCCTCAAGATAGCAATATGCCAAGAATGCACCTGAACACACCTCCCTGTAAGACCAGCATGCCCATGAGCGCAAATATGGGCGCAAGTGCATTTGCCATTTAAAGGACGTGGGCGCTGGACGGGAAATTGACAACTGTGTCGGTCTTTAACTAGCAAAGACACTTGCGTTGATGCTGATTTACTTCTCCCTGTCTGTCCTGTGGTTTCTTCTTCTGTGTTTCTCTCTGTGTGCTGTAGGGTAGTGACATGGAGCTTTACCAAACAATAGAGTTTATCTCAACTCTGCTGAAGCAGGTGAGGGTTTGTTTTGCTTTAGGAAGGCAGTATGGGACTTTAAGCTGTAGGTGGTGTTTTCCAAAACATCAGGCCTGTGTTGGCCACCTTTTAATATAAAATGTATTATCCAGTCGTGATATTTGAACTTTGTTTAAAGTAGTAATGTATTTTAGAGTTTTTGCCCTTTTTTGACAAGATTATATTAGAACAAATAGCACAAAACAGCAATTACGGTATATAACGTTATAGATTATGGATTATGGACAGCAGGTCTTTTCCTCCTTTCCTTCCCATGATTGACAAAGCAGCCAGCAAACAAAAGGTAAACCACCAACCAATTTTTATTTTTGTATTTATTATTTCAACAAATTTTGAGGGTACAAAGTTTAAGCCTAGCTGATTTGTATGCCTCCACGCCAGCGACAGTTGTGGTCGGAGTCATTGGCCCTCATTTATCAACCTAACGTAGAAACCAGTGCAGATATAAGCGCAGAAATCCTCTTACGACAGGCTTCACGTGTGATTCATGAAACATTGGTATCGCACCAATCAGAGCGTAAGAATGGTCGTACATTGATAAATGCAGCGGCTGGAAACGATCGTAATTTAAATTTCACTCCCAAATATATTCTCAGTTTTGAGGCCTCGCCCCTACAATTATGACATGGCGAGACGTAATCCGGCTAAGAAGTGGCACTTTCCAGAGGTGGAGATTGAAACCCTGATATCTCAGGTTCATTTGCACTAACGTGTGTACTATTTGGCAGCCTGAAATGAAGCCTGTTATTAAAGGCTGCAGAAAGAATGCGGAATGGAAAGAGATTACTGATGCAGTCAACAGTGTTACCATGATAAGTCGTTTAATTTATACATCCTTGATGTATGCTATAGTCTTAATAGTAAGATACAGGCTTATAGCAATATAGAGCAATATAGTGTTTACATAAACACACAGATGCAGAGTTTATGCAGTGTCTTTTATTTTACTCGTGTTTTTTTCTTTGTTCACTTGTGGCCATTAACAACACTTTAAAAGAGAAACGAAAACCTGTAGAATAAATAAAGATGTTGTGCATCGTCACGTTTCCTGTATTGAGTATCATTACCAAACATAACACTATACCTTTTAAAAGCGAGGAATAGTTTCCTGTCTCCTTGGTATAGCACCCAGTTGGGGCTGTGCTGGACACTGCTCTCTGGGCATCGGGACATCTGGATCCATCACTACATTTATGGCACCCTGTTTTCCGCGATGTTGTGCAGAACCTCACAGGCTAAAACAATGTTGCAGACTTTTTCTGCTGTGTATAGTAGGGTCTCCCCCCCCCCACCCCCCCCCCCCCCACTGAGCCATCTGCCCTTAATCAATCCGATGGAGCGCTCCACCGTGGCCCGTGTGCGTACGTGTGCACTGTTGAACCGGCGCATAGAGGTCCTCTAAAAGAGCCAGATCTGCCATTGCTGATAAGTGATCAACTGATGACTTCTCCTTCTCCTGTTAAACTGATTATATGCTGCACCGTAAGTCCACACTGACTCCAAAACTTGCGTACACGATTTCAGACCTGACGTGAGATTTTATCGCAGCCTACACTCACGTTCCAATTGATAAATGCCTTGCTTTGCGTAGGAATCGGCGTACGCCCGTCCTACGCCTGTTTTAGGTCATACGCGCGTTTCATAAATGAGGGCCAATATGTTTTCGGGTTGTCCGTTCATCTGTCTTATTTTTGTGAACGCGATAGCTCAGGAATGCCTTAAGGGGATTTCTTCAAGGTTTGCGTAAATGTCCTCTTGGACTTATGTGCTCATATTATGCTCATTTCAGGTTCATAATTGTATTTAGAGGTTATATCAGAATAGGTTTACATGATTTAATTTTCAAAAAACACCATGTTTTTGTTGTACTACACATTGCTGCAGCTCCTCTTTTCACCCTGAGTGTTGAGCTCTCTGTTTTAGCTACAGGCATCTCGTGCTATTCCATCTTTGTTGGAAGTTGCACATGTGCAGTAGCTAGGTAAGGACTACTAGCCAGTCAGAAGCAGAGTATGAGGGCGTGCCACGCTAGCAGCTAGACGAGCATTATAACGTGTGTTACAAAGTGACGCACGTTAAGGCTGGACTACAACAGAGCTGTTTGGAGCAGTTTGTGAACAGTGTTTTCTGTTGGAGATGGTAAGTCCCTTTGGGGTGGACTTTGGGCTTTTTCACTTTGTAAACCTGCACAAAAAAGACATGCACTAAAAAGATATATAACACAATAAAGGAAAGGGGAAAAGCTAAAAAGCATAATATGAGCACTTTAAGGATGAACTGATAAGATTTTGGTTGTCAATTGTTGCTGTGAAATACACGTAATACATTTTAATTAAATTCCTTCACATCTATATTATATGAGTCTGGACAGACTAAATGGCTGTAAACAGAATGGATGTTAACTACAACTTGACTGGTTGGCATACAACCGCGAGGCGGAATAACATTTCAAATAAAATTTACTTTTTATCAAACTGCAAAACACCAGGTGTTCAAAGATTTCAGTCAGCCACCCTGTCTCTGTGTTGTAGAGGTACACGGCGGTGTCTCTGCGCAGCATCACCACTGAGGTCCTGAAGGTGTTGAATGCCACTGAAGAGCTGCTGCTGCAGGGGGTGGAGGGAGGAGACGGTCCCCGACTCTCTAGCACCTCTCTGCCCCCCAACACGGACCCCAAGAAACTGGATCAACAGTTCTCCAGACTGGAGGAGAATGTAAGTAAGCTTTTTATTATTAATAGTAAAACACTAGGAACAGTTTACTGCATTATGAGTACTATTATACTTTAGTACAATACTTGAAATTAAAGATTATCTTAAATATGTAGATATGTTGTGTAGAAGGGCTTATAACAATATGACTTTATGGTAATCTTTATAGTAAGATTAAAGCACAACATAAATGTTTAAGATACATATACTGTAAATACTATGCACGCTATGCCATACAGTATGCTTCATTGTTGAAGGGTTTATTTGTACTGTATAATACTTTTACTAAGAGAAGGAAAAGCTTGATCTTTCTTAAAATGTCACAAAGCATTTACATTAACTGATTAAGGTAATGAAGCTGGGTATATGCAGGACTCCTGAAGTTAAATGTAATACATTTTAAGACCCTATCCATACATTTTAGGACACTCGCCCACAGTTTTCATGTTTTTATGACCCCATTATACCATAACTTTTTAATATTAAGACAAAATATACTATGATTTTTATGACATACTACACTATGAGGCACCTGACCTTCACTGCCAACTGTGTGGCAGTGCACCCGCCCCCAGCGGTTCCTCCCATTGGTGGCGGGCCCATGGGATGGAGAGGGAGGTGCCACATTGCTTTTTTCGGGCTGTGACCGGCCGAGCTCCGTGGCAATCCCGGCCACCAGGTGCTCGCTGACGAGCCCTCCATCTGGGCCTGGTTCCAGACAGGGGCCGGCCAGGGTAACTTCGCCTCTTCCTCGATGATTCATTTTGATCCATTCTATGTCTGGCCCCTCACCTAAGACCACTTTGCCATGGGATACCAGGAGCACCAAGCTCCAGACAACACAGCCGTCAGGTTCATAGGGACATACAAACCTCTCCACCACGATAAGGTGATGGTTCCCGGAGGTGTTCCAGGCACGTTCAGCTGGAAGACCCAGGACTAGGTGGAGGGATTATATCTCCAACCTGACCTGGAAACGCCTCAGGATCCCCCAGTCAGAGCTGGTTAATGTGGCTCAGGAAAGGGAAGTTTGGGATCCCCTGCTGGAGCTGCTGCCCCCGCGACCCGACCCCGGATAAGCGGACGAAGATGGATGGATGGATGGACTATACTATGACTTTTTCTTTTTTATGATATAATATACTTAAGGGTTAAAGTGGGATCTGGCAGGTGGGGGAACCCTAAGATCTGGGGAGGGGATGGGGATATTCCAAATTTAATTGTCAAATTTAACATTACAGTTTAACCAATTTAACCAAAACTGTGGTAAAGAACACAGGAACAATTGCCAGGAGGTGAGTTTTCATTATAACGTAACACACCAGTCATAATATAAATTATGACTGGTGTGTTAACTGCGTGCCAAACTAATCAGAGAACATGAGGCCAAATTGCCTCCTTAGTTATCCTTAGGACTGATCATAGGACTGCTATTTTTTTAAATGGAGTCAGGCGCAGTTACTAAACATAAAACACAACAGCTAACTTTACATAGAACAATGACGGCAAAACAGCATCACCGACTGTTTTAACCAAATATTCTCTTTCTAGCTCAGCTAAAAACACCATCTGCAGTATCTGCTGTTTGTAAACGGTAGGCTGACAACGTGATCTTCCCTTGTTTAACTGACTTTACCAGATAGTTCGCGACTGTCCTGCTATTATTACAAACGTGTGACCTAACCACAGGCACTTGCCTCGTTCATGGACTCACTGACTCATTTACTTATTTAGCGATGCACCGATAGACCGGCCGGTGACCAGAATTGACCGATTTTCACGTGCTCGGCCATGACCGGCGACCGGCAGGTCAGTCTAACATATGCCGATTTCATGCCGGTCAATGCTCCAATTAACTGACAACATAAGTTATACCAGTTACAGTTCTCAAGGACGCACACACGGACGCCACAGCACAGTCTCTTTCTTTCCCTTTCCTCTCAACTTTTCCGCCATGTGTCGCGCGTACCCGCTCGCGGTGTGAAGCGCGTGTCCGCGCTATTCTCGCACATGTAGGAACCTCGTGAATTAACCTGCAACATGTCAGCTGTTTGACTTTTTTCGACATTCTATACTAGGACTTTTTTCAACATACTATGGCTTTTTTGACATACTATACTATGACTTTATGACTTTTTTCGACACATTATACTATGACTTTTTTATGCCTTTTTTCGACATACTGTACTATTACTTTTTTATGGCTTTTCTTGACATACTATAGCTTTTTTTTTTTTTTTTGGACATACTATACTGTGACTTTTTATGACTTTTTTCGTCATACTATACCATGACTTTGTTGTGATTTGTTTTTGAAATACTATACTATGGCATTTTATCTACATACTATACTATGACTTTTTCTACATACTATACTATGACTTTAGTTTTTTATGACATAATATACTGACATTTTTATGACATACTATGACTTTATTTTTTACTTTTTTCGACATATACTATGACTTTAGTTTTTTTTATGACATTATATACTGACATTTTTATGACATACTATGACTTTTTTGTGACTTTTTTTCGAAAAACTATACTACGACTTTTTTTTGACATACTATACTATGGCTTTTTTCGACATACTATACCAGCCATTGTCAACTGGCAGCCCCCGGGCCAGATCCGGCCCGCCAAAGCTTTTAGTCTGGCCCGCAGAATAATCACAAATTCATAAAATGTAAAGAGGAAAAAATGCGTTCTGTTATTTAGCATTTCACGCATTTACAGCAGGTAACATTACACAGGTAGAGCACAAACCCAGCCCCTGTATTTGCATCTCTATTCCCATGCCGGGATTCTGTACAGCGATGCCCGCGCTCCACACGCACAGCTGAGCCGAGATGTGTGTTCATTAAAACATGCAGACTGGGAACGATACAAAGAGGATAACCAATGGCCGCTGGGGAAGATCAACTCACGCTAGTCTTATCACTGTAAGTAGGCTACAATAAAACCTTTGAGTAAAAATACTTATCAATGCACTCACCTGTCTACAGGCATAAACATGTAGAAAGCGATATTTCAATCTGCTCTGTCTGCTCAGTCCACTTTTGTCCCCCGCGCTGTTTTACGCAAACACAGCTCTACTCTGCAAATAGAGACTTTTTACAAACAAGTTAAAAGTTGTAGTCTATCTGTTTCTTAGTTTTCCGGGAATCTTGAAATTTGGACAAATTCTTATGAAAAACTGCTGGCTGAGCGAACCATCCTCTCCACTGGAGTGGTAAATCTATGGATGTATTAAGACCAAAACAGATGCATGTGGCTACTTAATATGCACGTGAATGACGCGACCGTTATGTTTACGTTCTTCATTCTTGATGATGATGCTGGTTGTATTATTTTGCAACAGCATTGTTTCATTGCAAATGAGGCATACAGGACGAATGCGTATCAGTCCATTTATCATTAAAGCTGGGCTTTTCCGCGTGAACTTTTCGCTTCAGCCTCTTTGACAGTGACATTTTTACCTGACAACAGCCGTTTCTTTCTGCAAGCATTTTCCACCAATCAGGACGCTGCATACTACAACCATGTTTCCTAATCACAGACTTTAACCATCACTGCTCAGTGAACTGCCTCCTAGTCTGAGATCTTTTTCTAGTTAAAGAGCTAGTTATCATTATGGAGTTTCCATGTTTTTTTAGGAGTTTGCTCACACTAATACATGTAAACAAAAAATAGCATTAATTAAGCAAGAAAATTAACATTTCAAACAAGAATAGGCGTATTAGGTATACATTAATTTTATTTTCTTTATTTGAAAGTCCGGCCCCCGGAGTGTCTGCTTAGAAAAATTCTGTCCCTTGGAAAAATGTAGTTGATGACCCCTGTACTTTACTATGACTTTTTTCGACATACTATACTATGACTTTTTTGTGACTTTTCGAAAAACTATACTACAACTTTTTTTCGACATACTATACTATTACTTTTTAATGGCTTTTCTCGACATACTATTACTTTTTTGTGACTTTTTTTGACATATTATACTATGGCTTTTTTCGACATACTATACTTTGGCTTTTTTTGACATACTGTACTATGACTTTTTTCGACAGTCTATATTATGACTTTTTTTGACACATTATACCATGACTTTTTCATGACTTTTTTAGACATACTGTACTATGACTTTTTATGAATTCTTTTTGAAAATATTCTATATACTATACTACTATGACTTCTTTTGAGACTTTTTTTGACATACTATACTATGACTTTTTTATGGCTTTTCAACATACTATACTATGACTTTTTTCGACATACTATACTATGACTTTTTTATGGCTTTTCTCAACATACTATACTATGACGTTTTTATGGCTTTTCAACATACTATACTATGACTTTTTTCAACATACTATACCATAACTTTTTTTGTGACTTTTCTCGACATGCTATACTATGGCTTTTTTCGACATACTGTACTATGACTTTTTTCGACATACTATACTATGACTTTTTTCGACATACTATACTATTACTTTTTTATGACTTTTTTTCGACATACTGTACTATGACTTTTTTGACACATTATACTATGACTTTTTTATGACTTTTTTTTGACATACTGTACGACTTTTTTTTAATTCTTTTTGACAAAGTATGCTATGCCTTTTTTTCTATGACAAAACATACTATGACATACATACTATGAATTTTTGAGATGTTTATGCAGGGACGTCGTTAGGCCTATTTTAGGGGGGCTGAAGCTACCCAAAATGTTCCTAAGCCCCCCCAAATAATAATAAGAAAATAATAATTAGATTTTTTATTTTTTATTTTTTACAGTGCACTCTGTATCACTCACTACGTGGAATCAATCTTCCTTCACCATTCATCTGTTGGTGTCGTCATGCACTGCAGTCTGTTTTATCTTTATTTCATTCGAAATGGCAGTGTTTTAGAGAGAGGCTCACGAGCGGCCGCTTGCACGGTAACAGTATGTGGACGAGCGAGGTTGAGAGTTACTGAAGAGAGAGAGAGAGAGAGAGAGAGAGAGAGAGCGCCAGCCAGCATTAAAACAAAGCAGTAAATCAGATAAATAAAATGTTTTTTTCACCGATTTATCACTCGAAATGCAACTGTAGCAAGTATCTCACTATCATTAACGTTATCCAAATTCATAATTAGAAACAACAAATAATATGTCCAGCTACAAAAAAGCCGGAAAGTTGAAAGTTAGACAGCAGTACAAAGAGTCAATGGCTATGAAGACGATACACCGTCTTGTCTCTTCTCATTGGTTTAAACTGGCAGCTTTCAGGATGCTACAGACCGGTGTGTTGCAAGGAGCTGCAGGATTTATCTTGTCTCGTCTTGTCTAATCTGGACTTGCTACCGCACACACAGTGAGTGATACAGAGTGAAATTGTAAGTTGTTGTTGTTAATGACTTTTATTTGCTTCACTTCAGCTACACTTACTTGAGGTAAAGATAAAGGAATATTTTAGTTGGCTATAGAAAACAATATTCTAGCTAGTGTAAACGAGTGAAATACAGGAAATAGCTCGCCTTGTAAGGTAGCCGAAGCTCTCTATTCTTTACCATTAATATAGCCTGCTATCTCTATAGTATTAAACAATATCAGTCCCTAAATATCATAGTGTCACTGTTAATACTATTGTACCAGTATATCCTTCCAATCATTGAACAAATGGATACTGGAAGATATTTTAGGAGAGAGAGAGAGAGAGGCACCAAGGCATAGCCTAAACTAAATTATTTCATATGCTTGATTCTGACCAACTTAACTTTCTGCGTTCTTTTGCTGTAATAAATTAAACAAGTATGTAGATGTTTCCTTAATGTAGACTAGGCTATATATGAGCATGCATGCATACATACATACATAAATACATACATACTAGAACTTTAATTCATCTCGCCATCAGGTTATTAAATTCAGACATACTTTAAATCCTTGTCAACCTTATTGCAACGAGCTAGTTCAGCGTATCATGCCTGACTGGAGTAGTGTGTTTTTCTTTAGGAGTGGGAAGGGCAGACAGCATGTTGCCTGTTTCGTCATTTGGGCTGCTTTGTTGAGTGCAGCGGCACTGAGAACATTATATTTCACACAATTTAAGCTCTTTTTTAAAAAATGAAATAGGATTAGTCCAAAGAATTGTTCGGTTTGTAATGCGCACCTAACCGAAAGCATCATACCGAACGGTTCAATACGAATACGTGCATCGTTACACCCCTAGTAATTAAAGTCTTATTTTGACCTGCAACTTATCTAATAGAGAGAGGAATTAGGTATGGTATTACTTTACCACACATTTACACGGGCAGATAGATAGTGGTTAAGTCTTAGCCTAAAGAAGAATTCAGCAGGAGCACAGTCTGGCCTAAGTAAATCCCCCCATGCAGCTTTGATGTATCTAAAAGCTAACTTTAGAGTTTGTAAGTAAGATTTTGCAAGGGAAAGTTTTGTATAGCCTCGGGGCTAAGCCCCCCCGGTCTTTCAATCCTAGTGACGTCCCTGTGTTTATGACATACTATGCTATGACTTTTTATTTTCATTACATACTATACTATGACTTTTTATGACATACTATGACTTTAGTTTTTTATGACATACTGACATTTTTATGACATACTATACTATGACATTTTGACATGTTTGGCATACTATACTATGACTTTTGTGAAATGTTTATGACTTACTATACTATGACTTTTTGTGACTTTTTTGACATACTATGCTATTATTTTTTTTTATGGCTTTTCTCAACATACTAGACTACTGGACTAGACACGCCGAGGCTGTCTACAAAAAGGGCCAAAGTCGACTCTTTTTCCTGAGGAGGCTGAGGTCCTTTAACATCTGCCGGACGATGCTGAGGATGTTCTATCAGTCTGTTGTGGCCAGTGCTATCTTCTTCGCTGTCATATGCTGGGGCAGCGGGATGAAGGTCACAGACACCAATAGACTGAACAAACTGATCAGGAGGGCTGGTGATGTTGTGGGGGAGGAGCTGGACACACTGACGACCGTGGCTGAGAGGAGGATGTTGTCCAGGCTTCAGTCCATCTTGGATAATGTCTCACACCCTCTCTAGGACACACTGGCCCAGCAGAGGAGCACCTTCAGCAGAAGACTCCTCTCACCCAGATGCACCACAGAGCGCCACAGGAAATATTTCCTGCCTGTGGTCATTAAACTTTACAACGCCTCCCTCAGAGAGTCACACACCCCCTCTCTGTAATCATCTCATCTCAAATATAGACAATCGCCTCTCTTTTTTATTGCACTATAATCATCTCAACATAGACAATCATCTCTCTTTTTATTGCACTATTTCCACATTTACACTGTACATTTCATATTTTATTTATTATTACTGTATTTTTGTTTTTATTATATATGTAAATAGTCGGGATAATATATGTTGTTTGTATATGTTTGTATACCTGGAGTGGTAACAAAAATAATTTTCCCCTGGGATTATTAAAGTATTTCTGATTCTGATACTATGCTGACATTTTTATGACATACTATACTATGACATTTTGACATGTTTGGCATACTATACTATGACTTTTGTGAAATGTTTATGGCTTATTATACTATGACTTTTTTGTCTTAATATATCTGTAATAAGAATGCCGAACCAGTGCCTTATGAGCTTCACAAATACCTCTGTGAGATAAGCTTCTAGAGATAAAATGAAGATTGGAGGTTGAGGGTTCAACTCTTCAACATACTATGATTCTTTTGATATACTATACTATCACTTTATTACTTTTTTTTTCTATGACATACTGTACTATGACATTTTATGGCATACTATACTTGTGACTAGTCTTGATTTCAATTTAAATTACTAAGTTTTGAAGATAATCTTGTGTTGAATTGGACATGCTGCAGGTGTATGTGGCAGCTGGAGAGGTGTATAGTCTGGAGGTGGAGCTGAGTGACTTGGAGGAGTGTGCAAGGGGCATCTGCAGCGGGACGTCCGACATGGAGCTGTCCTTCCTGGAGGAGCAGATAGCATCTGCAGCTGCTAAGGTTCAACAGTCTGAGCTGCAGGTGGGTTGAAGCTTGATTTGCATCCATTTTAAAGCTGAAATTGGCATATTAAGAAAGTGCTCCGCTACTTTTAATTAGACCTGAATATTTGCAGTGTTGTGTGAGGCTTGTGATGTGTTCATAAAAAACAGATTGACTTTATGGGGACACTGAAATCAAAGGTCAAAGATTGAAAAGACAACTGTAACAACTATAACATCAGTCTGATCTTCATCAAACATGTACTGTGTTACATGTTTGTGTTGTTTCTGCTCCAGACTTGTGACATCTCGGCTAGAATTGCTGCTTTGAAGAGTGCAGGCCTCAATGTGGACCCACAACAGTCACGCTTCACTAAGACCAAGACTATTCCAGTTATGGTACTTGCATACAGTAATATACATAATATCATAAGAGTGTAAAACACTTGTTCCAAGAATAAAAAAAAACATGTTTCACATGCATTTTTTGCAGCCTGTCACTATGGACTCATCAAGACAGCTGAGGAGGCGTTTACCTGCACCACCAATGAAAGGTTAGAAACACATACTGTGTCCCTATAATATAATATAATATAATATAATATACATGCTACCTGTGTACAGTGTATTATATACCAATTGTCTTAGGATACTTAACTTTTTACAGTTCCTGCATCATGTCATGCATTATGTTATACAGTTTCATACAAAACAGTAAATCAAACTGTGACTTTAGAATTAAACTTCAAAAAATGTTTTTCCAAGGATGTAATGGCTATTTTGGGGTTTTCCTGGACATTTGTTTATTTCCCCAGGTCCTCTATTTCCTGTGTGCAATGCATTGTGGGACAATAGTGTCCATCTGCAGCACCCTCAAAAATCAAGTTTTTAATGAACTTACTTTTGTCACATTTCCTATGTGAACATTCTACATACTTATAAGCCGCTTAGATTTAATATGTAGTATGGAAGTATTTGTACAGTTATATTGTCATTTTTTGTTTAAGTAAATAGAAATTGCTGACACAAATTAATACAAAAATGCATATTTAGTATTTTTCTGATATGTAATATGCACCTATTCAATAAGTGTGATTTTACTCTTATTATAGTACCTCAAGATCACTATTAATGCATCATTTTCATTTTGTCTAATTCTGTCAGAAGATAAAGAGGAAACCTAAATCATCAACCCAGGACCTTTGCAGTACCTCCAACACAGCAGTGCCTTGACCCTCTCACTCTGCACCCTACAGGCCGGTCTTAAGTTCCATTGCCTTAATTTCATTTTTAGACTAAACATGCCTCAAATAATACAGGACACTAGTACTGTATGTCATTGGAGGGAACTGATTCTCGTGTAAGCTTACCAAAATGTACAGTAGATGAAACTCCTTAACAGTTCTGAAAATGCATAGGCATTGATCAATCTGATAAAGAGAAGGAGCAGGTTAAACCCTCAGCTCACTAGAAAATCACAACTTTTGAACATTTGAGTTTTAGGACTTTTTTTTAGATTTCCAAAAAAGGAGCGAACTGGTGAAATTATTACATTGAATAACAGCATGTGTTAAAAAAAATCCTAATGTTTTAATAATACTTTTGAAAGACTTCAGTTTAACATAATTAGCTGTCCATTTAACTTGCTGATAAATAAAGCTATACATATACTGTACAGTGACTGAAAAAAACACTAAATTATAAGCCATTGACTAAAACCTGCAATTTTTACCATTGTATCATAAATATTCAGATTACACATGTGGGAACAACAGGGTTGGGTAGTAACGGATTACATGTAACCTGGATTACGAAATAAGATTACAAAAATCAAGTAACTATAATCAGCCCAGTTTACAATAAAAAAATGTGTAATCAGGTTACAGTTAAATTGTTGAGGATTACCTGATGACATTTTATCATGCAAACAATGCAACTTTTTTATGATAGCCTATGTTTTAATTTGACAAGCAGTTCATTCGTTTGTCCACTAGATGTGACTATCATCCAACTGCCTGTGTAGTTTCTTGACAAGAAAAAGGTTCAAATCAAAAGGATCAGCGTCAGTGTAGGCAAAGGTCTAACGGAAATAAAATCACCATAAATCGTCAAAATCTCATGCGATTTTCTAGTTTTTTTTTGGTTCATTCCAAAGGTCAGACATGTATTTATGATCGAGTCCAGAGAAAATGTAAGCTTTTTATATTAATATAATCTAATTCATGTTCAAAATGTAATGCCTAGTGCTTGTAGGCCTAGGTTTATTAGTCACATTCTTCCACTTAAGTAAACTTAAAATGAACTATTTCTACTTACCTTAGCCTAGTCTACTGCATGCAAAATGGCTACAATGGTGTGACAATTGATTACATTACAAAATAAACTTCCGTTAATAAACTAATATCCTTCACCGTGATATTTAATATAAAGACCGTAATAGACCTCGCTCTGTGCCCTCTGCACTGCTAAACAATTAGCCCCCTAGCAAGCAAGCTAGATTACCAGCCAGCCGGTCAGCCTCTAAATTAGTAAAATGTAAGAACTTAATGTTTAATTCACACGCTCTTGTCCAATCTAAGGAAAGCACATTGATATCGCCAGATGAGTGACATGTTTGGTTTATTTTATGGTAACCAGTGTAGGATGAAGGCATGTTGGGTGGAGGAAATTAGCAATCTAACGTTAGCTAATGAGACATATATATATATATATATATATATATATATATATATATATAGAGAGAGAGAGAGAGAGAGAGAGAGAGAGAGAGAGAGAGAGAGATAGACGAGACAGTAGCGGGCCTCCGCTCCCACAATAGGCAGACTTCTTTGCCGAGAGAACGGATGACAGCCCAGGAGAGTCCAGTTAGCCATCTCCCAGGACCGCTGTCTTCCCGGCGGGGAGTGAAGCGGAGGGACCATAGGCTCTGTTCGGTTCTGCCGCTGCTCGAGCAAACGCTGTTTGTTGTGGGTATCATAGCAACGGTATCGGTTTCCCCTTGTGTTGTTGAATGATGAATAGATTATTTTAATTGTGCAAGTTTTCTCATGACTTGGCTAACGCCAGATAAATTCTGCAGTGCGTTCTCAGTTAGGCACCCAAAGCTTTATGCTAAATAACTATGGTCCAACACAACACCAGTGATTAACTCAAAGGGAGAGGATGCAATGTTGTCATCGTCGTCCTCAGATGACATGCCAACAGCTGAGAGACACATGGTGTCATCCTGTGGCTGAACGTCCATAAGCAGCACAAAAGTCTGCATCAGTATAAATATCTATGCGTTCTAAGTACAGGCGGAGATAGCAGAGTTAGCTACTTCCTATGACAAGCGCAACCTACAGACCCCCTTTCCAAGATGGCGGCGGTGTTGACGCATGCTTAGAAGCCCAAGGCAACATCTAGTCAATATATATATCTATGGCTAGCTATCAGGTGGTCCAATGATGATAAGCTAAAGGTTTCAGTTATTTCACCATTTACGGATATGTTCAGAGTAAAGAAAGTATGTTTTTAGTTAGTTCACACAGGAATGCTTTAATGAGAGCAAAAAGATGTTTAAGATGTAATGAAATAAAGAGAAAAATAAAATGAGAATTCATTGATCAATTCTGTGGCGGTGTCTGTTACTTAAGGTGCATATTTATTGAAGTGATCGAAGCGTAATCCTAAAGTAATCATTTTACGTTACATCTTTTGGGTAATCCAACTGATTACGTTACTGATTACAAACATTGCCATGTAATTTGTAGTCAATAATGGATTACATTTAATCATTTAATTACAAGTAATCTGACCCAACCCTGGGGAACAATTATATCATGTTAGAAAATTGTTGCGAGACTGTATTACGTCTAAAATATAGACCTGTGTTTTTTCCATGGTTGTGGATGTTTGTACAGTAAACTAATCAGTAATTATGTTTTCTGCCTTTATTATTAAGTTCAGAAAATAAAGTAGAAATTCAAAAGGTTGCAGGCTTTGCTTCACTGTAGAAATGTTATGCTCTGAGGTAAACAGCAGTGAAAACACTGTGCACCCTGTTCGCCCCTCAGATGAAGGTGGGTGTAATGGTGAGGAATTTAGTCTGTATTTTTGAGATGAGGAAATGACACCCGAATATGACATTCCTCCTTGTGAAGGTTTGAAACGACGCATAAGAGCTCTGGAAAATAACAGCCGTCTTTGAGAGAAATGGTTTTAAACATTCAGCAGCATCACCTCTCACTCTTTGTGACGCAGTAATCACAAGTTTTTATCTTTATGTTATGCCTAAAAACTGTGAATAAAATATTCTGTAGTTACATTTTCCTCATAGAGGCTTGGTGGTTTCCTCTCTGAACACTCAAAGTCTGTCCTTAAAACGACTTTGAGCAACAGCTGAATGGAAATAAAGTCTCCCTCACATAGAGGTCCAGCTCTGTCCCAAAGCTTTCTGGGATACGTAGTTTTGGTCAGGAGTTCTCTGAGACTAGGAAGCGCTCCCTCTGATCAGGAACTATGAATCCTTCTTTCTGTTCACTCTCTCTTCTGTCTGACATGACAAAAGACTGTTTGGGGTCGATGACCACGATGCCATCTTTGTCCTGACCAGGAGCCTCCACCTCGGCGTAAGAAGGGCGCCCGGAGCCCCGTCTGAACTTCATGATTGGCCACCGGGTCGGTCGCCGCTGAGAGGGGGAATGATAAAAAGATAAATTTAGATATAATATTGAGAATATTGAGAAAACGTGCTTTAAGTACACAGCACTTAATAGTTGTATGCATTTGTATGAGATGTGTTTCTGCTCTCCTAAATATATATATATATATATATTTTTAATTGCACTGTGGGGGATAATAAAATATTTCTTTATACTCCTAACACCATTTGGGACAGACACTATTACAAACTTATGGTCTAAAAAAACAACCATTGTGCAGACCAAAGAGTGTTTGTTTTAAATTCTATAATAAAATTAAACTCCCCAGCTTCCAAAAATGTCAAATGCTTGCAATGCAACACATACATCTGACAAATGCATGGCTCTTTCAAAGGAAGGGATTGTGGAGAATTTATTATGGATTATGGTGTCACTGACCTCCATGAAGAAGAGGCTGGCACTGGAGGTGGGGTGGTTGTACATGTAGACAGACACAAGGACGGCTGCTCCCATGATCACCATCACCATGATGATTCCTGCCAGAAGACCAGTCTGTGGCCCATCGCTCTCTCCTGTGGTCTCCTCGTCTTCTGCTATACAGAGGTGGTGATGGGACTGTCAGTGATACTACTAATACTCTAGTTATAGACTTAAAGCCACTGTGTGTAGAATTTGCATCCCCTCCTCTGATACAACTAGGGGACTAAGGGGGAGATTGGGCTAAAAGCAGCACACACATGCAAGTTTGTTAGACTTCTATCAAAGCAATTTAAACAACTGCGTAATCACAAACTTTTTCACATAGTGGCTTTAACTATCAGACCAAATGTAAATATGTAAGTTTTGTGCTGAAAATATCACGTACCGATAATAAAATTACAGTCAGACACACAGTAGGTGAACATGAGCGACTTACGTGCTTCATTGACGTGCAAAGACCTCTTTGTGTCATCTAGAAAAAGAAATGCAATGACGTGATGTACTATTTTTAAATATAAAATACAGTATGTCATGCGTTGTACTTTTTTTTTTTTTTTTAAATCAAAGTTTAAGAATTGTTTGTCCTGTCAGGAATAAAATAAACTTCTCAGGAAAAAAAACAATTCAACAATTTCAAGAGATTGACCATTTACTGTAAAAGAGAAGCTTTTTGAGTAGTTACTACATTCATTTTTAAAGCCTATCATTTAATTTAAATTCTGTACATTATTATCTGAAATACTGTAGAGTACTACGAGTGAAATCTCATAGAAAGTGCAAAATCTGTTGGTTCCCCACAGGCATCCCAAATTGGAGCAGTGCAGGGCCTTGCAGTGAACAGTTAGGCAGCAAAAAAAATATGCAATTTATAATGTTATTCCCATTTATTCACTTCAAATGATACAGTTCTTTGCATTTTGAAGTTAAAAATATTCGGAACAAACATCCCATAATGCAAAGAGAACATTTTGAGAATAACTTTAGGAAAAAAAGAGTATGCAAGTAAAATAATCGTGCTTCTGTTAGAGAAGGACGTTATATTCTTTCAGCTTACAAACAATAGCAATACAACCAAAAATAACAGCCCTCCTATATTCTGACTCAACCAGAGTGACACACATACATTGAGTCATCCCTCAGCAAATGAGGACACTATGCAGTATTTAACATAGCGCTGTATACACTCAGCTAGGAGCTAACAGAGGGCTGGGAAATAGCTGACCACTTGACCCTCACACTGTCAGTAGTATTAATTCATGAGTTGGAAATGACAACCGCCCTGTCCTAAATAAAATTTTAACACTAAAAAAAGTAAAACTGAAATTCATTGAGGTTAAGCTATCAAGAGGATTCTATAAAAGGTAGTGGGAAATTCAAAAAGAACCATATTTGCAAATACTGTAGTGTTAGATGAAAAAAACATAACATGTTTTGTTTACAGGTGATTGGCAAGCATCTTACCTTCAGCAGGTTTGCTGGTAGGAGGCTGTTGAGTGGATATTATTCTTCTGCTTGTGCTGCTATGTGTTGAGGGGTTGGTGACAGTGGATGTACTGCGGAGGGGGATGGAGGTCATGCTGGAGGTCTTCTGATGCATTGCGGTTGCTGTAACAGGAGTGGTCGTATGTGTGAGGTGGCGAGATGTGGCGTTTGTTACGTCTGTCATTCGGAGACACCGGGAATCTCTTCTCTGGACAAACAAACATTAGTAAACTTTTTTTGTGCAGACAGACACTCAAGTGGTGACAAGTGTGAACCAACTTCAACTTTGTGGAATTTGCTGAAATGCAAAAATAATGAGAACCTCCTCCGGGCAGCCAAGGTCGACCCAGTCCTGCCGGTAACGATCAAAGCCACTTGAGCATCTGACAAAGGAAGTACATATATATATATATATATATATATATATATATATATATATATATATATATATATATATATATATATATATATATATATATATATATATATGTATATGTATATATAATGAATGTGTACTTAAAGGAGAATTCCAGACAATTTTTACGTTAATCTTGATTGCTATAAATATGCGAGTACTTTCGATTGAAAAAACCCGACCTGAATTGGTCCGAGCAAACTGGAGTTGCTGCAGCTACCTCTACGAGCGTCCACTGAGCTAAAACAGCAGTTGTCGAGGCAGGTTTGCCTTTGTGCCTCTTAACAGACACAAAATGCAATTAAAATGGCTGTGCAACATGAACAGGGCCCTTACGTGACAACAAGAAGTGTTTTCAACTCATATGTTTAAATTCACCTACCCTGTCTCTATCCTGCCGATAGCTAACTCTCCCTGCTAGCTGCCGTCCATGATAAGTGTGTTCAGCCAGGCTTATATTGTGATAATCATCACGCAACAGTTCCGTGAGTAGGAGGCTTGGCATTGTCAATCTGTGTGGTAGTTCCGAGTTCCGTGTTAGCAGGCCCGACCGGGATCCTTGCTTCTGATTTCTCCCTGCCTTCGTCGCCTCACGCTCCCGAAAAACAATCCAGCGAGCGCCCGGTGGTCTGGCTATGTCCTCCAGAGGACAGGTCATGCCTTCGCGACAAAAACTTGAAGTTTATTCCCCCTCAAAAATAGGTAATTGAGCACTGTAGTGGTTATGACCATATCAGTGACTATGTAACTACATGGAAATGGGCCAAATGATGTCTGTGTCTTGCAAGGATTGCTTCTCGTAGCGATCTGTACACTGTTTACCTTTTCCTGCTACACTGGGACTTCAGCGCGAGATTACAGCTAGCCTTCTCTAACGCTATCAGTGTGCAAGTCACAGACATCATTTGGCTCGTTTCCATGTAGTTACATAGTCACTGATATGGTCATAACCACTACAGTGCTCAATTACCTATTTTTGAGGGGGAAATAAACAAAATAAATATCAGGGTTTTTTTTCTATCGACTGTACTCGCATATTTATAGCGATCAAGATTAACGTAAAAATTGGCCAGAATTCTCCTTTAAGCTGTAATTACAGGTTAACCTTCATAAACATACAACATACTGTATTGACAACGTGTTTGAGGGACAAGTCTGAATCAAGCCTTTTTTTACAACCAAATGTTATTGAAGACTATTGCATTCATAATATCCAATAATATACGTACTTACACTTTATATTCCCCTGCAATAGGGCAGCATGTAGTAAAGCAATAGGGAAAAAACAAAGCTTTTGTAAATTGGTTTAGTCTTAAAGGATATGTTCATATTTTTTTCAAGTCTATCTTAATACAACACTCATCTGTCCCACATTGTAAAGATTATCGGTCGCTGTAATTGTTTCTCTTCTGTCCAAACTGCCTGCAAAGAGATCCTTTCTTTCACTTACTCCTTTAAGTAAACCCAAAGTCCTCATTCTATGCGAATATACATTCAGCAAAAACTAAAATGAGGCTTCAGAGATACAGTTTTTGCCAATTGGTTACAAACGAAAAATGAATGCTTAGACAAAAGCACCAAAACCTTAACCTTTTGTTACCATGCCTTAAACAAACGTGTTTTCTGCTTTGCACTTTGTTTGCAATTCTGCAACACAATTCTTGCACAACACTACACACTGTTTCTTACATAAGACACTTTGTTCGAGAATGAAAACTCTAGCAGTCATTGGGAAAACTCTTCAAAATGCAAAACAATATTTGAAATTGGCAACACACCCGCACACATGATGACCCTGTGTGCCGCCATTAGTCAGTCCCTCCAGGTTTTCGCGATGTCGCGATCGCGCCAATTCACGCGAATTCAGCCAATCACCGTGAATTTGGTGCGACTCGCAATTTTGACCAATCACCGCAACTCTTCCGCAAATTTGACCAATAACCTGAAGTTTCCAATCCGAGCAGTCCCACGTGCACTCTGAGAGCCACTGACCAAGTGGGAGTGAGAACGGGTTGATCATTTCCTTGTTTGTGATATGAAGACGAGACGTGTGTGTGACTCGAACATTTCACATTTACCAACAAAACATACAGCGAAAGACTGTATACATTTTAACATAAATGTACGATTTTTCACTCTGAAGTCGCTGAAGCTGCTGCCATTTCAATCCTGTCAGCTCCGTTCCCCCCGCGATGACGCGCACACACAGACAGACAGACAGACAGACACACACACACACACACACACACACACACACACAGAGAGAGACAGACAGACAGGAAAAACCGGTGATGACACGATGACCTAAATTGAGGACAGCTACGCTCGTAATTGTAAGTGCAATGATAAGGAAAAGTCCAATAAGTACTTTATCAAACCATATGAATGTGTCCCAGGCCAGGATACAAAATTAACTAACAATGTCAAAATCAACAAGCCACTGAAACATATGTTCAAATTTGATTCATTAAATAAATTATAATTTTTTGTCTTAAATCCACCAGCCATTTTCATATTATACCAACATTGGCAGCATCCTGAGCCTTTTTGGTAAGGTTACTAGGAAATCTCAGCCCAGAGTAATTTTATTCTCCCCAGAACAAGTTATATTTTTATTTTTAAAGAACTATACAAAAAAAAAGCAACTTTTATCGCAATTTTTTACAAAAGCTCCCACGAAATCAGGCATTTTGGGCCACAACAATCTCAAAAAAAGGCAGCGAAATCCTGGAGGGACTGATTAGTCTGCAAGGAGTTCTCCATCACCATGCCACTCTAGGTCCCTACAATACTGCACACATAATCACATTTCTGCATGCACTATATAATGTAGTTGTACAGGACAGACAAATGTGCAGCCTTGTCAGTGGTATGTGCTCTCAGAGTTCTTTCCAGTTTACCTTTGTAGCCGACTGCACCAGCTGCAGTTAAAGCCAATCTGAGAAGTCACACATGGACCACAGCTGGAGAACTGGAGACATGCTGAGAATAAAGAAAACTGTGAAGCGTTAGGAGGAAGAGATGGCTTTGACTTCTGCGAATTAAACCTGAATGTAGTTTTACAGGCCATACTGCAGCATAGAGCTAACATGCAACAGCTGCTACTGATCACAAGCTATTTTCATACAAAAGTGTTAAAACTGTACAACACAAGTGTACAATACAAACATGTAAAATACATTTTCAGATTAGGTTACTGATGAACCGAAGTTTACAGAACATAGATGTGTGTTTTGCATCTCTTTGTATACTTTATTAGCATTAACGTACTTGGGAGAGGTATCATCTCCACAGCTGTAGAATTGGAGATTTTGGACTTGAGGATGTCGACTTTGTGATACTCATAAATGGTTCTCCGACGAACATCTGGAGCATCAGAAAAGATGTGATGTTGTTAATATCTAGTGAGATCCATTGCTTTGTTTAATGAGTTGGCTGGTAAAAATATGATAAGAAGAATGTCTTTATACACCAAAAGTGCCACTCACTGGGGATCTGCTCTATCTTATGAAGAACCACAAACGCATCCGACAAGCCCACCTTGACAGGATGATTCTCAGTGCTGATGCCGTTGATGTCTAAAGGAATCTATAAAACAAAAAGGCTGAATAATTAAACAAATTCCACATTAACAGAAGAACACAAAGTTGAGAAGAAATGTCACCTCTTTGTATGCAAAGATGATACGTCCGTCACTGTGCAGAGCGGCCTGGAAGGTGAAAGATCCTAGACTGAGGTTGTCCTGGAGGTACATCCGGTTCCACTGAACCACCAGGGCAGTGCCTACATGGTAGACATGCATAAACATAATCATTGACATACATTTAGTATAAATATTCTACAGCAGACCCACAAACAAAAAGCCACAATTGATGACAGTTGCGTAAAACGTCTCTTACCGTTATCAAAGTAAAACACAGTCGAGTTTTGGGACAGGCTTGTGTCAAAATTCGCCATCAAAGGGGCGATGTACTGAGTGGCTGTGAGCATTCGGTGGATTATATCTCCAGTGTAAATGAAACCTGTGAGAGGATAACATGCAGAGGTTACAATTTGTATGCAATGCAGGGAGACATTCACAATCAGTTTCAATCATGGACTAGATATGAGACAAAGTGCCCCTCTCCCCACACACAAACTACTTCACTCACAGGAACTTTTTATTCTGTTAGTAACTTTTTATTCTGTTGTGTTTTGGCAGGTTAATCTAGTTCTTCAACTTCTGCTGTTTGAAAACAGATCCTTAACTTCAGTACTTTGCTGGAGATAGAGAGGTTGTATAGAAACATATCCACACTGATCATACAAAAGACTAAAGCATGTGCCAAAAATATTTAACATAACATCACTGCAAACCTGTGATGCAGGTTATAGTTTCTTAAAGCAGCGCTATTATGCTGTCAAATATATTCATATTGCTTAACGCATTTAGATTTTGGCCTTCTAAGTATGCACTGTGCGGCTGCTATGAAGGTAAAAAAAATATATAATAAAATTCATATAAAATTGCTCTACTTGTAGCTACTTTGAATACAGATCGTGCATTATAACTTTGAGTTAAAGAAAATAGGTGTGTAGTTAAAGACTTACCTCCAGTTGCCACTGTGATTTCTTTTAGTATATGTCCGTAGAAAGGGAAGTCGAAGGAAAGATTCACTCTCTGGAAACGAAGAAAGAAAAAGTGTAATATCAACTGTATGTTAAAGATGGTCAACAACCACTTTCATATACACCAACAACACAAGAGAAATGTTTTGTCCGAATCTTTAATCGTGTAAAATAGCTTATAATAAGCTTTAATGCAACCAAGTGAGAGTTAACTCAGCTTTTGTTTTAATACGATGCCTGTGTTCTCAACGCAATACATTTGTCTGTGAAAGTTCTCAATCATCTAGGTCATAGTTATCTAGTGATTGGTTAAAGTCAAGGGCAACTGGACCTTCAACTTTTCAAGTCCAGTTGCTGTTGAGTTGAACCCTTCCCTGGCTAATTCAACACACTCAGAAAGTAAACTGTAATACACTAATCAACACTTCTTTAATTCAATGTCTAAATCATTTGGACATCAAAATCTTTTGAAGGAAGTCAAAGCAAATACACAAATTAAAGATGGATTCCCCAATGAACTTCTTCCACAGGAGATATTTGCATAAAACACTGATTGTCCCATTTATTCACCCAGACTGATTTCATACCTCAGCTTGTCTGTGGGTGCTGGACAGGAAGCCACAGACCTTCCACTCATCCTCTTCCATCTCATCGATGTTCACCCACAGCTCTTTGCTGGCTGAGTCTCCAGAACCGTAGATTTTAGATGTATAGTAGGCGGGATCAATGTCCTGTCCAAAAATGTAGGGATTGAAATGTTTTAAAACACACATTAAATCAGTATTAGGGACAAAAAAGTGGTACTAAATTTGATTTAAGATGGATTAACTGCAAGTAAAGCTATCAAGTTTTAGCTTAACACATTTCTTTTGAAAGTATAGATGAACAGAGTTTTGACAGGTATGAAAAGTAAAAGAGGTAACTCTCATCAAGCAAACAGAGTCAAGACTAAAGTCAAGAAATAACACTCAATTAGCTAATTTCCTTAATATTATTCCCAATATACTATATTACTATATTGTATTTCCTAATCGTTCTTGCTAATTCTCTAATATGGTATCTAATATCAAAGTTAAAACAATGTTCACCCATATCATCATATAAGACAGAGATTCCTTAATTTTTATTTTGGGATGTTTTCACCTCCATAAAGCCCTGTTTCATTTTCCAAAACATCACTACGTTTTGCGAAATACATTTTTAATGAAAGTTCTGGTCTTTATGAAATCATTATATGCAAACATTATATGCAGAGCATTTTATAGCATAAAGCATTATTAAAAATGTTGCTATGCAATGTTATAAATCACATTTTTTCTGTTTGTTATGGTCTAACTCGCCTGCTTTCCAACAATTGTTACCTAAATGTCCCGGACTATCACCTACCAAAGGGAGACATCCCTTCAATGTCATTTTCAGTTATGACTTTAGTTCCTACGTTTTTCTTCACCTGTTGAACCTCTCTTAGCTGTAAATAACATTACCACAATCTGTGTAGCATTGTCGTGACCGTGCTCCATCAGCAGGTCTGGATCTGACTCTTCTGGTTGGTGCTGGTCTCTGTAGTGGCCCCTGTTGTCTGCAGCCCAGCCAGGGGCCCCAGACCTGGGACTCGTCTCCCTGGGCTTGTTCCCTGCAACTACATACGACCCATCCTCTGGAGAAGACAGCCCCTGTGTGTCAGTACGGTAGACTCCTGAGGAATCGAATAGAGGGAGATCATTTATTGTTGTTTTGATCACATTGTTTACTTACTGTGTCTTTTTTTGAGTACCATCATTATATTTTTAACAATAAAATCAAAATGCCTGGGCTGATGCTGACAAAGACCCACATTTTAGAGCAATCTTAGTACAAATGTCCTAACAGTAGTTTAACTTTTTACAAACTGTAAATAACCAAATACTGGCATAAAAATAATAGTGCTAAAACAATCGGTTGATTAATAAATTTGTGGATCAATTTAAGATTAATCTACAGCATTTAGAAAAAACAAGGCCGCCACTGCTCTCAAGTTTAGGAAACAAATAACTTTACACACATCTTCCTGAATAGTAAAGAAACACTTGGATCCAAAATAAATCCATAACATTGAATTAGATCTTTGAATTGACTTTGTAGCTCGAATTCAAACCCACTGAGCTTAAATTTCCCAGCTCCAGATGTTAAAGGTCCCATGGCATGAACATTTCACTTTATGAGGTTTTTTAACATTAATATGCATTCCCCCAGCCTGCCTATGGTCCCCCAGTGTCTAGAAATGGCGATAGGTGTAAACCAAGCCCTGGGTATCCTGCTCTGCCTTTGAGAAAATGAAAGCTCAGATGGGCCGATCTGGAATCTCCTCCTTATGAGCTCATAAGGAGCAAGATTACCTCCCCTTTCTCTGCTTTGCCCGCCCAGAGAATTTGGCCAACCCATGAGAGAGAGACATCATGGCTTTCAAATGAGCAAAGTGGCAGTTGGTCAAGGCCCCCCCTTCCCTCCTCATCAATAGCATTTAACGCTACAGACACAGAAATGGCACATCCTAAGGAAAGCTCATTGTGGGACTGGCTCTAGTGGCTGTAACCACTGGACCAAGGCTGAATTTCGGGAAAGAGACTTCATATACAGTATTAGGGGACCACTAAGGCCTATATAAAAGCATCCAAAGAGCACCATGTCACGGGACCTTTAAAGTTTCCAAAGATAGCAAATATGTCCGGCTATATTTTGGGGAGGTATTTATAAAATGATGCGCAAGGCATCTAGAATATATTTCCGATGGAACATGGAGTCTTGGTTTTGAATATTTCACTCAGTATAAACATCATATAGCTTAGATAAAGAGCTTGAAAAACCTGGCACACAACATATAAGAGACTGTCAGCGTGGAATATTAAGACTATTTTAACAACCTTAAGTGGGAATGAATAAGGGAAACTGTATGTTAAGGAGTGGTTAGATGTGGAGAATGCCTCTTTGAACATCTCAAACATCAGTAAGCAAACTTTGGCATCTTCTTCTCACATGCAATGGGACATAAACAATTCCCCAGTGTGTGCCATGTGGCAAGCATGAGTGGTCACTCCGTCATTCTGCCCCTTCCAGTGACAACAGTGCGTCCTAATTTTTCTTTTCACAGCAGAGGGTGAAAGCATGCTTCACATTCTTCACACCAGCAGGTCCAGGACCAGGCATGTGAGGCTGGGCCACGGTGGATGTTGTCTATATTTCTGTCACATGGTGGCCCTGTGGCTGCAGAGGCCCCACCACCCTCCACCATTGTGATGTGTGCAGTGTATTGATGCTACATAATCTGTAGTAGTAGCACAAAGAAGAATTATTGGTAACAAAAGCAGTAACTGTATAAATACTGGAGTGACTAACTGTCACCCTGTAGATCAACAAAAGTTAGATTTATCATACAGTTCAATGAATCTCACCCATTGCTGTTAAAGAACAGTTCACCGTTTCTTTTTCCACTTTAAATAAACAAAATGCTCCAAAGAAAATCTAAAACCCACATATACTGGCGTAAACAGGTGCCGTTTCAGCTGAGACACTGAAACTGACACCTTCATTTGTCTCCATCAACATAAAGATTCTCCACCTGGTGGTCGAAGGTGTAAACACAATTAAGCAGGTACACATAAAACTGAATAGGATTACTACAATTATAGTACGTTGAAATATATGATTTATTTCCCCTGGTATTTGAGGTTAAAGAGAGTATTGTGAAAAACTTAAATGGTACTAGTACCCCATTGTGGTCTTAATACCGTGTCAAAGATTTTTCACTCAGCCATAAAGAAAATACAAGGGAAAACGCTGAATACATGATATGTAGGGATAACTTATTAAAGAAAATATCAAAACATCTGCACGCATGTTATGTAATTGCCACATTCAATCTAAAGATATTGGTATTGGCAGATAATTACAAAAAAAGACTTACCCTTACAATAAATGACGCAGTAGCCTAAAGTTACCAAATTCACAGGAGGTAACTTTAACGCAACGGTAGTGTACTTATGTTATCTATCTTAGATATCTAGTGTAATTATGTTATCTATCTTATTGTAGGCCTATATAAACATGTGCAGTTTCTCCTTTTTACTAAAGTTCCGAAAAGTAACGTTATTAGCAAATATATCTAACTTACCATAAGCGGATTTTAGCTTCATGAAGCTTATTTGTAACTGAAAAACAATGACCAGTCCTGTGATGAGATTAACTGTCTTTGTCAGGGTCACTGCCATCCTTCCTCTTAGTTCGTAACGCATTTTAAAAGCGCAACATTTTTTATGTGGCGCATGTGAGTTTGCGCATGTGACCGGGACCCTCCAATGTCTCACTGTTGGTAAAAAAAAATAAAGTACCTAACGGAAACGTAACTTGTCTAATTAGAAGAAGAAAAAAAAAACGCAAGACTTAAACGACGCAAACTTTACTGTTAATGTACCCTAACGTAACGTGTCTCGGCATGTTGATGTCCATGCATGGATATATGTCCATGTTTCAGATTGTCCACAGACCATCTGTGCGTCAGTTCAGTCTTCTCAGGAAAACTCTGTTCTGCGATGAGAAGCTGGACCCGTGGAAACGCTGCCTTCAGGTGCTGTCGTAATTGTCACAGTTATGAGCCTAAAGCAATGGTGGAGGAAGTATTCAGATCCTTTACTTAAGTAAAAGTACTACACAGTTAAAAAAAAAAAAAAAACATGTTACAAGTAAATGTACTGAATTCAAAATGCCAATTAAATAAAAGCCTAATCCAGAAAATACTATTATGCTGAAAAATGGCCCCTCTGACTGTTAATTATATATTATTGATGAATTACTATAAAGTCAGGATTTTACAGTTGCAATTGGTTGAAGTAAAGCCAAAATAAAAACATATCTTGTAAAGGACTGCAAATAATGGTTATTTTTATTATGGTTAATCTGCTGATTGTTTTCTTTGAATGTCTGAAGATTACAAGGAGCGTATGAAGGCAGCAGAGGTTGTGTCCCTCTTGTAATTCCAAAGTTCCCCCACTAGATGGCCCCAATCACAACAAACCTATGAAACCAGATAAATGTAAGCCATTATATCATTTGAACATTAACTTCCCTAAATCCAGAGTAAATGGAAGAGTAATGAAGTTGGTCAGTTAAAAATGATTGATGGTTAGGTGTGATCTTAACAGGCCGATCAAGCACTATCTTTCTGCATGAGTTAATACAGAGTATGGTTTGACAACATTAACTTTTGAGTATTTTGTGGGCAATATGAGAACAGTGTCAGTACAAACAACAAATATTTAGTAATCAGATAAAAAGAAAATACATGTAAATGTGACCCTGCTCAGAGTTCATATTTAGATCTATAAACCCTTAACTTAATTGAGACTAACTCTACTTGTACTTTAACAATACAAATATGTTTATGGGTATTTACTTCCTGTGTTTTGCTAATCAGCGCTGGATATTTTTCTGCATGGAGTACTTTTACTACTTTACGAACATTTTCCTGATAATACTTCTGTTTTTAGTTAAGTAGCATTTTGGATGAAGGGCTTTTACTTGTAATGGAGTATTTTTACATTGTGGCAATGGTACTTTTACACAAGGATCGGAGTTCTTGTTCCACCACTTAAACACAGGAATGAGACTTGAACAGGTTGACACTTGTAAGGAGTGGCAACTTAACAGCGACTAATCTCAGCAGCAGCAATTAAACCACACATCTTATTTGAGAAAGAGATTTAGGGTTGCGGTGGTCGCTGATTACTGTCAAGTGAACCTACAAACCGGTGGTGGGCAGCTTTTTCATTTACAGGATCAGAATACTTCCTCCAGCCCCTGATTTGATTGATACTATACTACTCAACATAATTATTGCACCTCAACTTAAGCCAAGTTACAACAAAAGTTGTTTTCAGTTTTAAAAGAAGCAGTGATAAAGAAAGTATTTTACCTGCTAGTTGTCATGTTTTATTAATTGGTGCTGACGGCTGCGGTATATTTGCTACAATCCACCTAAACCCAGAGCAGAATCCAGTTTGAATTGTTTAAATGAAAACATTACTAAAGCCTGACCTGGCAATCCCTCCCACGCAAAGATCGAAAGGTGTGAACCCCTGCTGCGCTTCCAATATCACAGGACACCAAAAACACTTTCAGATGACTTATCAGTAGCACTGCCTGAAAAATGAAGAGTCTGATTACTCTAAAGATAGCCAACTTTAAAATTCCCAAGCAGGAGTTGTGTCTAGAGATGTGCTCACAGAGAAAAACAAACGAGTTCTGTTTATCACAATTAGTTGTTCATAAGTCAAAGTCACATCAATGATGATAAATGACGCATAAATATTGTATGCTTTGTTTTTAATGCAACAATGCAATTCCAACAGAAAAGACTTTCTAATGGATGACACAATAAAGTAAAAACATTACCAGAAAATGTTTAGCCTGATGACATAACAAGGATACCTAAGGCCTTTAACTTGTTATGAATAAAAAGACCCAGGAGTATAGTATAAGGGTCAGGATTCAAAATCTAATAGGCTAAAAGGCAAAGAGTCTTTTTACATTGCGTCAAAGTTTAAAGGCATCAACTCAATGAACCTGTTGAATACATTTATGCAAAAAAAAAAAAAAAGCTCTTCATTAAAAAGGTGCATCATGTGCATGTTTGACATGGAAAATCATTGTCACACTAATTGTAAGACAGTGGAATAACCACATATGAACAAGATGTTCTGTGCCGATTTAGTGCCACTGGTTCAGATAGGCAGTCCATTCGGTTAAGATTGTTTCATGGCACAAAAGAAATCTATTTTAAAGAATTTTAATGTTAGTCTTTTTAGCCGTTATTCCATTATGTATCTGATGTGCTATCTAACAGCTGAAGAACAAGTCAAAGATTTATCAGGCAAATGTAAAAATGGAAGCCACATAAACCCTGGAAGAAATAAGCATATATTGAAAGAAATTCACACTATTTATTTATTTATATCCAGGTGTCATCTTAGCACCAACAATACCACCCAAATTAGTCTAATTTGTCTCAATAATACCAAGATATCAGAATTCTTTACACAATGATTTATTCATGTTTTTAAATTCTACCGACAGCACCTTTAATTAAAATTATTTGTGTCAGATGGTGGAATGAGAAACTGTGAAGAGTAACCTTTAAAAATTCAACAAACACTCAGCAGCTCCACTTCAAAGATGAGAGTGGAATTTCCTGGGATGACGGGTGGGTATCCTTTAGCGCCATATGCATAGTCCGGCGAGCAGGTCAGCTTGGCCACTTCGCCAACGCTCATCTGTGGAGGAGGTGAGGAGATATTACATATAGGTAATAATATAGCTTGATATTGAAAGGCTGATCAGTCTGATTTAGTAATGCACTTCCATTAAGACTTGACAATATCAATATAACAGAGGCTGATATATCCATTTAGTCCCTGTATGGGTCAAGTTCCAAAAACCATTGGATCATACGTTTCCCACAATGCAACTGTAATTTGTTAGACCCTCCTTGCCTGGTTGACCCTTACATCTTTCAATCTCCTGCCCCAATTTTGTAACTTGTGCTTTGTTTAACAACTTATAAGTTTCCAAGAGGCCAAGCTGAGATAACCCTAATGACATCATCAGGGGATATTTTCAAACTTTGGAAAGCTCCCACAGAGCCTCAGAAGACATTACACAACTAATCAATTCAAACTCACCCATGTGTACAATGTCTATATTGTAAAATCCAGGTTTTGTAACATGGTTATGTAGAGGATATTTGACTATCAGCGGTTTTTAATCACAACAGGCCCATAAATTGCAACATGAATAGTTACACTATACCATGTGCACCTGCTGCAGTTTTGACTGCCCTGACTATATATATACAGCCCCTCCCCACACACAAAATCTTGAATGGTCCCATCTTGGAAAAAAGCTCCTCTCCTTACCTGAGCTACACCCTCATCCCAAGCACGAATGACTTGACCCTGTCCAATTTTGAATTTGAAGGGGTCTCCTCTATCCCTGGAGGAGTCAAACTTCTTTCCATTTGTCAGCGTACCTGTTCAACAATAATAACTTGTTAGCGGTCTATGGTAACATTCTCTCCCAAACCATTAAAACTTGTCTCAAGTCTTTTTGCAGCACTTCCAATACAGTGTGACTGTGACTGATTGTTAAACACATCAACGACCCAGCGTACACAATGAAGCAGAATGTCAACAGGTAAAGGAATAGTTCTGGAGATGAGGAGATGTATACCACCGTAACGCCTAGCTATGCATAAAATATGAAGCTACAGACAGAAGACGGCTATCTTAACTTAGCACAAAGACTAGAAATAAGGGGAAACCGCTAGCCTGGCCAAATATAGTTCGTTGCACTTCGGTTTTTGTACGGATTGAACAAACGAGATGTCTTAAATGGCGGGCATTGCGGGTGCTGGTTAGAATATGTTAACTTTGGACAGAGCCATGCTATGCGTTAGCCCCCACTTCCAGTCCTTGTTCTAAACTTAGTGTATCCTGGCTCTATACGTTACCTTCATGTGACCGTACGCCAGAAAAAAATCCTAGTATGGCGGAAGCATGACGCGCCCTACTCTCCTTCTCTTTGGCTTGTACTCCTTGCCTGCTCTGGTTGGGTTGGTTCGATTTGAGCGAAATGAGTGGATTGATTAGGAGGGTAAGTCAATCAGATTTAGAGTAAGGCAGAGAAGGGCGGGACATCCCTTCGCCATCCTGTGAGAAAAATTCTATTTTACCGACATGACGAGAGTGGCATGGATCCTCTCATCTAGCTAACGCAGCTATATCTCGAAGAACGAGAATAAGCCATTTCCCAGATGTGAAATTACACAATTTCTTTAACATTGCATTTTAAATCGACCAAACGTTTGTATTTGAGTGGGTAATATTTGCTGTTTTAAATGAATATGGACTTACTAGATAACCTGTGACCAATCAGCAATGAAATAGATCTTACCAACGTAGTGCACGGACACATTCTGTCCTCTGTTCGGAAAATGAATTCCTGAAAGAAGGAAAACACGTGGATTAAAAAACAGCTAGCTACATTTTGAAAAGGAAATATATTTAAGTTATTGAGTCACACGAATTAAAAAAAAAACCTTACCGTCTCCTGGTCTTATGGTCTCAACTTCTACTCCCATTGTTCTCTCTAAGTGGTCTTCCCTCTCACACACTTCCTGCTGCACGAACTCGCTGCTCCTCTCTGCTGTTAGACTGCTGCTGCATGTCTTCTTTAGTTTTATTGGCCGGCTACACACCAACGTTTAAGGTGCATGCCGCCACCTACTGTACCGGAGCGTATGACTTCATGACTTTAAACAGACTAATACAAAAATTAATAAAACTACAACAACTTATGTTATAAGTTATAACTTAAGTTATATTCTGGATATTAAACCTGTTTGAAATTTAAATAAAACCCCTTTAACCTGTACTTGTTTCCCTGTATCTAACAGTCCTTTGATGCTCCACTCCATTCCCATATCTAACGTTACCACATTGTCTTTCAATCTTTCTCTTTCTTGCTGCTGATTCTTCTCCCTTATGTTTAATGGTGTGTGGCATCCTATTTTATACAGTCTATGGTGGCAGGTGCATTACCACCACATACTATATGGATCAGAGTTCCATATTTCTCATAGTAGGAAGAAGAAAAAAAACAACTCTTCATTAATCCATTTTCTTTCAAAAACTCAAACACGGCTTTATATTTTCCTTCTTCAATGCTAAATAAATTCTTAAGATTCAATACTCATACCCCACTCTTTTTCAGTTCTGTCTTTAGCTTTCCTACTTCTGGCAGTGACAGATGTACCATAGTCCTGATGGATGTTTTCCCATGAAGTTATTTTATTTAGAATTAATTCATTTAAATGAAAATGTTTCCTATTGTTTCCTCACCTCCCATTTGCTTTATATAGATGACTTTCTTTGTTTTCTTCATCCCAATGAGTATGCCAGGCAGTCATGATATTGTCCCTTATTACCGTACAGCTTTAGATTCAGTTTTACTGAAAGATACCTCCATACTTCTGTCCTGTCTCAGAGCTTGTTTAGGGAATCCCCTTTGAGCTAGGATCCACATAAACCTGACTGCTGTCTCATTATGATGAAGTTTGAATAGTGATTCATATATTATATAGAATATATCTGGTCTGTTTCAGGATGACATGGATAATGAGACAGCATAATATCACCCTTTTTATCTTGTTTTTCTCTACCCACTGCAATGCCATTACAATAGCCAACATCTCGACTGTATATGATGGTAAATTACGGTGTTCTTTCCTTAATGTTTATATTTAAAAGTGGGAGAACAAAACAAACCCAGTATTTTCATTCTAAGGTTCTTTTGATCATCTGTATATATTGAAATACATGTTTTATGTGTTGTCCTAATCTTTCAGCAACTATATATGTACAATTTCATTTTCCTCTCTTTTTTTATTTTCTCTTAGATATAAAAATCTAAGGACCATAAAAATCATTTTACAGTCTATGCAAAGGACACCAGGGGAATAACCATGCCAGGGTAGCTCGCTTGTTCTTCTTCTTTAGGTTTTAATGGCAGTTTGAATTCCTAATGTTGCACCACTGCCATCTTCTGGAGTTAGGTAACTTCTACAGCAGGGGTGTCAAACTCAGTTTCACTAAGGGCCACAGTGGAAAATGAGAATCACATCAAGGGCTAGACATGCAGAGTTTATCGACATGATTTTATTTAATCGGAAAAAGTAAAATATATTTGACTGTGTTATTGCATGTCTCATATAACCTTTTCACATACAATTTGGTCCACATGAAGCCCTAAAAAAGTCAGCAAATAAGTTCCTTAGTCATAGAATTTAGCAAACCAATCCATTTTGATACATTTTTTAAAAGTAAGCTACCACATACACAGCCGATTCACAACAACCTGTTTCACAGGCCTTAATATGCAAACTCACTGGTTCTGTGGGGATTTCTGAGTCTCAAAGTCCTAAAATCTAACAAATTCAGCTTTGAGTGTTGCATAATTTCGGTTTGCAAACTGTTCACCATCTTATTGGTTTGGCGCGCATCTAGGCATTGTGAACCTAAATTGATATGCGGGCCGGATCAAAATTCAAAATCCGGCCCCTGGGCCTTGAGTTTGACACGTGTTCTACAGTGTCCAGTATCTCAGATTTTCCTCATCAGTCCTGTTCTCATTAGGAAGCTGATCAAGAATCTTCTGCCTTGTCCACTTTCACCACACTCCAATTTGTTATTTACTCCTGCTCCTGTTAGCCCAAGTCTTTTAATTTCTTCCATTATCACATCCTTTCTCTCTGATACATACATTTATTTTGTGCATTGTTGGAGGGAGCCTGAGACTAAATAATTTGAATTTCCTGTAACTATCAAGCACGTTCTACAGTTTACGGTACCTGACAATGATTTAAAAAAAAACGATTGGATGCTTCCCTAAGTGTGCCTATAAGGATTACTGTGTCCTATTCCTAACCTAGTCATGATTGTATCCTCTTTTCTGTTTCCTCCCCTGTTTCTCACAATGTCTACACGAGCTCTCAGTGTGTAATTTTCCATGCTCTTCTGGGTGTGTCAGGTCTATGTCTGCGTGTGGGTGCTTGCCTGAAAGAGAAAAATATGAGCGAGAACCATAGGTGAGAACGAGCGAGAGGGAGGTGACTCTTTGGCATCAAGACAAAAATGTCAAGTAGTTGGGTAGATGAGGCATTGTATTAATAGCAGAACTAATGCTGCATTCATGTGGTGTTGGAATAATAGGAAAAATGACTCCCCAACTGGGAAAATTCATATGAATTTGGAAAGTCAGTGAAATTTTTGCTACACGACTTGTCAGGTTGGCGTCAAATACACAGTAACATGGCGGATGAATATGTTGGGTTAATGGTAACAAAAAACGTGCACTTTTAATTTAGTGCAAACACGCTAGTACTGCATATGAATTCCTTTGCTCATTCTATGTAACATGTAATATGGTTTTAGGTTGTAACCATTAGTTGCTGTCCATGTAGAGAGACCTAGATCAGTTAGAAAGTTAAGTCTAAACAAGTCAGGTCAAGCAATATTTGAGTAGTTTTGGGAAATGTACTGGTGCAGCAACACTAATATAAATCTTTAAACTGGAAATAGCCCCAAATACTGGAAACAGCTATTGTTTAAATACTCTGAGCAAAATACAGCTCATCTTCTTAGTGTCAATGTTGTTTCCACATTATGACTTAAAGCGACATTATGTGACTTTTTTTTTACCATAAAATACCAGCATCAAAATCATTTTGGTGCTTCTCTGACTAGTGATAGGGAGAATCAATAAGAAGGTTTATGTAATTAATAATCCAGTTGTCATTATTAAAAAGAGTCACTGACACTTATTGAACTGCCATTACATCCTTTAATTAATTTTTCTCAGCAAAATGCCAAAACTGACATCAATATTTCATCCTCTAAGAGCAGAGGCAGAATTTACAAATTGGTAAATGGTGTGTTTGTTTCACTGGAGTTATTAATCTGGACTAAGCATCAGATGAAGCCATTGTGGCGTCAGTTACATTTGGCGACGGATTGTACAGCTTGTTGAAGAAGGAAAAGTCAGATTCAGTTCCATGTTGTGTGCCCTGGGAGGAAACACACACACATATATATTGTTTTGTATCATCTGCGCTCTATAAAGGCTGGACAAGATGCTTTGTCAATAAATCCTGTTTACTTACATCTATTTTGCAATCAAAGAGGTCAAACGCAGAGTTCTCTTCAATTGGGTCGTTATTCATAATTGTCGGCTGATTCCTGAGACACACAAGCAGAAATGTCAACATAAACCAGCATTCTTTAGTGTTCTTGTATACATATATTACATATATTATGTAAATGATTGCTGTATTTATAATCAACTGTGTACATTGTACTATATTTCCTGTTCAGCATAAAGAGGAATATGGAGATGATGACTCCAGCCAGCAGAGTCAGACCAACAGCCAGACCTACGGACAACATGTCTGCAGACAGAGAAACATGATGAAAGCACAGCATTTGATATCAACTCCTTTCTGACACTTTGTACACCCCCCACATGCACTGAGGCTTAAAATACCTTACTTTTAAGCATTTGCATTAGTAATTCATTGATTAAGTTGTTACAATATTGTTTCTTAAAGAATAAGGCTTCTATACTTTTCTTATTATCCACAAAACCCTCGAAAAGACCAAAACAAACAATTAATTTATCTGACTATCAAGTGTTGTCTGTGTAGTCAAAGCCAGATAAAGCCTATTCTTATGGGCTCCAGAGGAAAACTACTAAAAACACATAAATGAGTTGCATCCTTGGTGTGTCAATCCAACATAAGCCATTCTGCCGTTGTAAATAACTAGTGCACTAATGCATATATTAATCCGCAGCTGAAAACAAATGTAACAAATGCATTATGCATTACTCCTCTTTGCCTAATGTTTGCTAAAAACTACAGTGATCAGGACCTTACATGTACTGAGCCTTTTTATAGCCTTTTTTATAACATACATACATATAAAATTATTAATTCGTGATACATTTTAAAAATTTAAGTAGGAAAAAAATGGGCGTGGAGCTGAGTGCCAGAGACAGGGAATGAAAAAGGGTCAAACGCATTGTTGGTTTTGGCCTTTCCATGAGATTTGTTGACAGTAAGACAAAATGAAATATCACCAGGCTTATCCAATAATGCAGACACATATACTTTGAGAAAATGCTGCTAAAATGGGCAAACTTAGTGATTAAGTGTGTAGTTAAACCCATATCCGTGCAAAATAGCCATACATTCATACAAGTACTTGTTTACGCTAACATCTAGATGGGGGTTAATGATGTCTGGGTAATTGGTATTTTGTCAACAAAACAAGAATTCATAAGAATAACATGCAGTAGAACATGATTCTTTCTTTCTCATGATGAAGAATAACTGTCTGCTCAGTTGAAGTAGCTAAAGAGGGTCTCAGGTTACCATATTTATCATCAGGAGGGTTAATGGTGGGCCCTGAGTAGCAGCCGCCAGGGAGGATGGTGATATCATCAAGAGCAACATCCCCACCTGTATTCATCCCCCTCTGATACACAAACACAAACTGTGACAAAATAGAGAGCTCAAATTCAGCACAGCAATCAGAAAATTCAGAATACACATGAGTAAACAACATGGTTAAAGTAAAATTAAAGTTTTCACTCTATACTATTTTATCAGAAGAGTCCAGAATGTTAAAGCTTAATTTCTTTGTTTGAGTGTCATTCTCCTGCACACTATTTTAAGAACAATAGCTTTAACTGATTTTCAGTCAAACTAGCAAATACCAGTGGTAGAAGAAGTATTCAGACTACAAAAATACTTAATAAGTAAAAGGCATGCATTAGAAATCCTACTAGGGGAAAGTACAGAAGTATTATCGGCAAAATGTACTTAAATTATCAAAATAACTTAGTTTTAACTGCTTTATATACAGTTAGCTAGTTAAGTCCAGTGGTTCCCAAGCTAGGGGTCGGGCCCCTACAAAGGGTCACAAGATAAATCTGAGGTGTCGGAAAATGATTTCATTTTCATTTTTTCATTTTATTGTTTATCTCGAACTCTTTTCTCTAACCTTTTTTTGTGAAATGTTATTATTTAAATGTTATATAAATAAAACCATGTGAGAAGTTTAGAAGTAAAATGTAAAAAACCCACAGACATCTAAAATGTAAAAAAAAAGACCTCTACCAGATAGTTTTTTTTAAAGGGAAAAAATCAGAAGCTCATTATTACCCAGAATGCTTCTTTATGTTTAACAGACACCCTGGCCTCCTGCCACTTGTCTCCGTTGTTTACTGTATCAATCCACTTCAGAATCCCTTCTTCGTTGCCACCAGTATGCATTTTTCTATGAGACAGTACAGCACAAGTTTAAATTGCAAATGTTATCAGAGTACAGTTCATATTTAATGTTGCTACTCATCAGACATTAACAGCTAGTTACCTGTCATTTATGTAAACTCTGAGAGTCCCAACGTGGTTGCCATACATGTGGTACCAGAATGTCAGACAGTGGCTTCTAGTGGACGGCTGGAACACATCACTGATCAGGAAGGACATGTCTCCCCACTCGCCCACTGAACTGTCCACGTACAGATAGTAACCTGGTGGAAATATGGCAAGATCACTCAAAAATAATGAGAGAAATGATATAGTGATATAGTCAACATCACTTCGAACTGATATGTACAGCTGGTATGCTGCACTAATGTACATTTCTCACTGTCTTCCTGACTATAAATCCTTTCTAAAGTTTCTGTAATTCTTTGTAAATTGAATTTGATCACACTCACATCCACCCTGTTCAAACATAGAACCGCAGAGTTACATGTTCGTATTATTACCGTGTGTCGAGTTGGTGGTGTGGTCAACACTGGGTCCAGTGTTGGGATTTGGCGAGGCTCCTCGGCCGCGGAGCCAGTCCCCCTGGTCGACTCTTCCTCCTAGGTTGCTCCAGCTACACATGCTGCTCTCAAAGTCACAATGTCCAGGAGGAGGACACTGAGCGTCTGTCAGCTGTACATCATCAAAGGCCATGTCTCCCTCCTGGGTGGGGCCAGCCTTCACACCTTCCACCACGATCTGAAACACAAAAGCGTGTAACGATGGAAACTGCCTGTTGTAAATATAAATATATAGTTTAATATCAGTGTTACAGAGGTAATCTTTAGTGTCATTAGACCACAATTTATTCTCATTTTGAGACAGCTTAGACTAAAAACATCCAAAGGAATGAAGAAATGTTATAGCAACAGAAATCTATGAGTTATGTTTTGTTTAGATCAATAGCATGGACCATTGAAGGGTCAGGTCACCCAACATGAGTTACTTGAGTTACCGCCCTCTATTGTCCATGTATCTCTTTTCCCCAAAATGACTATATTATTACCAAACTCTTTCGGGTGGATCTTTGTGACTTACCCTGTAAGGCTGAACCCGTGGCAGAAGTGACGCCTGAGCAAACCTCCACATCCGGCCCTGGTCTCCTGTCTGAGAGAAAATCAGAGCTCGCTTCCCTTCTTCACTCTGCTGGTAAATGTTCAGCATCCCCATTCCTTTGCCATACATGTGGTACCACAGCTGCACACAAGCTCCTTTGCCTGAAGGGCAAGAGGAAGGAAGACTGAAATATCACAGGGAATACCCAGAGTGTATTTCAACACACGCCTTTTGCCCCTGTACACTTTAGACCACTTAAATGTCCAGATATTGTGTTTTGTTTTAGAGAAAAGCCGTGAATGTAACTAAGTACATTTACTCAAGTACTGTACAAATTTGAAGTACTGTACTTTATTCTAGTAATAAGATCTCAGAGTGCACTGTATACTGTATAGTATATACTGTAATATACTATATTTATTGGACCGCTGGAGTTACTTTACAAATTTTACATGCACGCATGCATGCACGCGCACACGCACACACACACACACACACACACACACACACACACACACACACACACACACACACACACACACACACAGGTGACTGTCTCACCTGCAGGATACAGTGGTGAAGACATTTTAGCTGTCTGCCCTGCGCAGTCGGCAGTAGAGGAGGACAGGTAGTAGTAATGGCCCGTGGGTGTGTTGGTGGTGTGGTCGCTGTCTGGCCCAGTGTTGGGGTTGTGGGTGGAGCCCGACTGTCTGACCCAGTCAAAGTCATCGGTGGTCTGCTGCTGCCAGTTACAGCTCCCCTCCTCAAAATCACACATATCTACAGGGTAATGTTTTAGAAAGCATTACAAAAAGTATGCATACATTTTCAGACTAATTTAAAGTTTAGCACTCAATAAAGCTAAAACACTGTTTATGGGACTCAATCTAATCGGGATGTTAAACAAGGCCTTTACAGGAGGTTACTTACAGTGCTTTTAAAAAAATCTCTCTTGAATTTGTGACTTTGATTTCCTGTTTTGCTGTGGACCCTGAAAGCTCTCGATTAATAATAATTTCTAATTTAAAAGGTCTTTGATTGATCATTTCTAATCCTCTGTCTGCATGTTGTTTATATGTACTGTATTCTGTATTTACTTTGTACTATTGTAATATATCTCTTCTCCTCTGCATGATTCCTCCCAGTTTTATTTTAGTAATTATTTTCATTAAATCCTGCACTATCAGGAGCTTTTTCTTGTTATCATCAAATCCCCATGAAAAAAATGACGGCAGCAGGACAGTGTCTGTGGGATCGACTCAAAATAAACTACAGTGCCCGTGTTAAGCTTAATGAAGGAACAAGTCACCCAGTGCAACAGTGTGGCTCACAAATGTGTTTTAATAGTTTGGATCTAGTCATTGTTGGTGTTGGACCTTTCTTGGCTTTATTGATGATTATAAAAACATACAATATAACCAGACTTATCCGTTAAATATAAATGTATGAAGACATCCCTATCGCTCACGATTTGATCACATAAATGTGATGCCAAAAACTAAATAAATAAGAGATAAGGAGGGAGACAAGAAACATTTTTTTTACATTTCTTTCCCCCACAGTATGCAAGCCTACTAGAGCAAGTAAAGTAGGAAGATATGGTTAAGTGGATATGATTCACTGGGAAGAGACAGTGGTTCTTGTAAATGTGCTAGGACTCCCTCGTTTTCTAGTTATTCTACTCATTCTTCTACTTGCAAAATGATTACATACTACGTCTGATCAACTGAACTAAGATGTTAAATGTTTTTTCTGTGATTTTCTCCAGCTACAGTTTTATTACCAGAGGCAGGACATGGTCCACTGATGATTGACATGTCATCGATGGCTATGTCTCCTGCCATTCCCCCCACTGTAGCCTCCAGAATCACTTGGTGGACTCTCTGCAAGGTCATGTGGCTCTGAACCAGCAGCCACTCATCCCCTTGATTTCCTGATTTTTGCCACACCTACAGGAAAGACAGGAGGCTGATTCACTCGTCACAATGAGGATGTGAGGAGGTTTGTGCAACACTGCAAAATGCACTGAAACTGTGCAGTTTGCACTCATTATACAATGCATTAATGTTATTTTGCAATCAGCATTTCACAACTATGTGAAACGATAATAACAGAGAAAAAAGCCTTTGGGAGCAGTGACAAATATTTCTCAATCCACCTCACAGCCGTTTTTCTGACACTGTTGTAAAGGGAAGTAATGTGTCCAGACTCAAAGAAGTGGCCTTCTCTGACTTCTGTTATCTCTAATACATACAATAAACTAAGAAAACTACTTATTTCATGCATGTTTTTACCAATGTTTTCTTCAAGGGATTAGCTGTTTGTAGAAGCATCCTCAAGGAGCCGGCAGTAGCTCCGAACATGTGGTACCAAAATGTAAAACAGTATCCTTTTTCACCAGCAGGTGGCAGCAGCGAAGACTTCAGTTGGGCCATATTTCCCTTCAAACTTGGTGGAGAACTCTTGATGTAAAGGTATTTCCCTGTTTAACAACATAGACAGTGATTCTAAATGTTTCTGAGAAAGAAATGTTTACTTGCTGTGAGGAATTCAAGCAATGATTAATTTTCATCTTTATGACTCTTCTCTTCTTGTGACATGGTCACTTCTGGCCACAGTGACAGTATCAGTTACAAAAGCTTGCATTACAGGAACAAATCTCAACACAGGCACTTATGTATTTTCTGTACTAAATGTAATTAATAAGTGGACAACACTACTATTTAGTTTTTTGTATAATGGTTCAGGAGACACCTTGTCTAAAGTCTATAGTCTGGAATAAAAGTGACCTTTGCCGGTAGTGTGGTCTCCTGCAGGCCCGGTGTTGGGGGTCTCTGTGGGACCAGACCTGCTGAGCCAGTCCAACTCATCTTCAGCCCCCTGAACCCAGACACACAGACCATCTTCAAAAGAACAGCCCCAGGCAGACAGAGCTGAGAAGAGAAACATAATAAAAAAGAAAAGAAATGAGCCAACGTTTCTCCTCAATGCTCTCTTCTGTACGTTTTTAACAAAGTGGACAATTTATGAAGCATGCCACTACAACTACTACTACTACTGTCCTATACATTCACATGTAATGTTTATGGAAACCTTACTTACCTGGTGGTTGGTATGATTTTTCACAGTTTAGAAAAGAGATATCATCCACAGCAACAATGTGATCTCCAGCAGTAGTGTCTGTCTGAGTCACTTTATTCATGCTACTGAACCAAACCTAAGATTATAACATTTATGATTTTAAAGGATTAGTTTCCTCACAGCAAAGAAAACATTGCATTGCACTCTAAACACCCTACACATATTTTGGAAAATGTAATGCAGTTTTCAACATCTACACACCATCCTCACCCTCACCCTACCCTACTGAAACTAGTGATATTCACATCCGTACTCGTTTTCTGTTTAGTGTTTCTTAATTAATTACTTTGAACAACAAAATTGTGAGTCTCCCATTCTGTCATGGTGCCTTATGAGCCAGGCTGTGACAGTAATATAGCTACAGTCAATTGATTGCAGTCCAATACAATAATCCTGCAGTAAAGTCTACCTGCATATTCAGTGGTTGGTGAAAATGTTCACAACCTGCCATGACAGTCAAGTCATTGTATTGGATTGTATTGGAGATGTGGTGATTGTGAAGGCCGTATCATAATTACATGGTTCACATCATTTTCATGCTCATCAAACCATGCAGTTAGCCCTCGTGCCCTGTATGCAAACCTCTTCATCCATAATGTTTCTATACTCATTTAATAGTTTGTTTTCTTGTCACTCATCTGTATGTCCCTTTCATTAGGATTAAAGCCTAACCGTTCTCAATGGATACACAAGCACGCACCTTATAAGGCTGCTGGTGCAGACCTAGAGGCAGATACTCTGGGGTCCAATGGGAGACAGTGTTGTGACTGCGTGACCACAGGATTGCTTCACCCCCCTCAGCTTGCTGCATAAGCACTCTAAGTGACCCAGCATTCTCTGCACTGATGTGGAAGTGAAACCTGCGTTTAGGAAAGAAGGAAGGAAGAAGGGGAGAGTGTTGGATTGGGAAGAGAGTTGCATGGTAAAAAGACTAGGGTGGTGGGGAGCATTGAGCAATTCATATTTTAAATATTCAACTATATATCGAATCAAATATTTGACAGACCATAGGGATGATATTAAGAGACATGTGGCCATCAATGCCGTGGTTATCACTTACACAATCTGGCAGTAGGGCGATGAAGGGGGGAGTGGGGGACTCTGAAGTCTGGATTCACTCTGTGTGGACCCCTGACTGAATTTCACTCTCATAAAGTAGCCTGAGAACGAGGGAAAACATCCTGAATCAACAAAGTTGACTCTTAAACATGCCGAGTGTAGTTTTTCATTTAACATGTTATCTCTTATATCCTTGTCTTGTGGGACCATTAGAATCAATAAACTATTCAATCAAGCTATAAGCCACTAGAATCACCTGTGTCTGTAGTGTGATCAGTTGGCGGCTCAGTGTTGTTACTGGCTTTCTGTCTCTGCCACCTACTCTGTCCATCACTGGTGTCAGCCCATTGGCACTGGTTACTCTCAAATGTGCACCAGCCTAAAAGTTTAAGGCAAGGCGTGAGTAATACCGCTGGGAAAAAAGGGAGGTGAATATCGGTTCATGAATCAGATGCTTTTGAAAAAATGTTTTAAAATAATCTGCTTTTGTGACATTTTGTGCAACAGAGAAGAAGAAAAGTCTGTCGCTAATATGATATAAGTATGAACTTTAAATAAAACTTGGTCTTGTGGTATAGTTGGTTAGCCTCTCTGTGAGTGAACCAGTACAATCATTTTACAGTGAAGAAAATAAGTATTTGAACACCCTGCTATTTTGCAGGTTCTCCTACTTGGAAATCATGGAGGGGTCTGAAATTGTCATCGTAGGTGCATGTCCCCTGTGAGAGACATAATCTAAAAAAAAAAAAAATCCAGAAATCACAATGTATGATTTTTTAACTATTTATTTGTATGATACAGCTACAAATAAGTATTTGAACACCTGAGAAAATCAATGTTAATATTTGGTACAGTAGCCTTTGTTTGCAATTACAGAGGTCAAACATTTCCTGTAGTTTTTCACCAGGTTTGCACACACTGCAGGAGGGAGTTTGGCCCACTCCTCCACACAGATCTTCTCTAGATCAGTCAGGTTTCTGGGCTGTCGCTGAGAAACACGGAGTTTGAGCTCCCTCCAAAGATTCTCTATTGGGTTTAGGTCTGGAGACTGGCTAGGCCACGCCAGAACCTTGATATGCTTCTTACAGAGCCACTCCTTGGTTATCCTGGCTGTGTGCTTCGGGTCATTGTCATGTTGGAAGACCCAGCCTCGACCCATCTTCAATGCTCTGAGGGAAGGAGGTTGTTCCCCAAAATCTCGCAATACATGGCCCCGGTCATCCTCTCCTTAATACAGTGCAGTCGCCCTGTCCCATGTGCAGAAAAACATGATGCTACCACCCCCATGCTTCACAGTAGGGATGGTGTTCTTGGGATGGTACTTATCATTCTTCAACAGTGGACCTTTTTCCACCAAGCTGCTTGGCAATTTCCCCGTAGCCCTTTCCAGCCTTGTGGAGGTGTACAATTTTGTCTCTAGTGTCTTTGGACAGCTCTTTGGTCTTGGCCATGTTAGTAGTTGGATTCTTACTGATTGTATGGGGTGGATAGGTGTCTTTATGCAGCTAACGACCTCAAACAGGTCCATCTAATTTAGGATAATAAATGGAGTGGAGGTGGACATTTTAAAGGCAGACTAACAGGTCTTTGAGGGTCAGAATTCTAGCTGATAGACAGGTGTTCAAATACTTATTTGCAGCTGTATCATACAAATAAATAGTTAAAAAATCATACATTGTGATTTCTGGATTTTTGTTTTTAGATTATGTCTCACACAGTGGACATGCACCTACGATGACAATTTCAGACCCCTCCATGATTTCCAAGTGGGAGAACTTGCAAAATAGCAGGGTGTTCAAATACTTATTTTCCTCACTGTATATAATTATATAATATAATTTATCTTATCTTAACAAAAAAAAAAAAGACTGGCACAGCTGTCAACACAACTTACCACATACATGTTCTTTTGGTGAAATTAAAAAGTGTTGATAGATTGTGGTGAGCAAAAATGTATGTAATAAAACCAAACTTTTTGACTTTCCTAATCATTTTCTCATTATGCATTATATCTGTGTGACTAATACCTCCGCCAAGGAGGTTATGTTTTTGGCTTGGTTTGTTTGTTTGTCAGCAGGATTACAGAAAAATGTCTTGCCAGATATTCATGAAACTTTATGGAAGGGTGTAGCATGGGCCAAGGAAGAACCCATAACATTTTTGAGCGGATCCGAATCACAGGGCGGGTACACTTATTTAATTATTTTACTCTCGTAATATTGCGAGATGCTGCATTTATGTGGTTTCCGAATAATTGGAAAAATGAGTTCCCCACTGGGAAAATTCACACTCCATTAACATTGTGAGATAGGGCATGCCTTGGCGGAGGTCTGCGCTCCCTGAATTCCCTTCTAGTTTTATGTACATTCATTTTGACTCACATGCTCAACTTCTCTCTTTCTCCCAACTTAAAAGAATGAGACATAGTTACCACCCTACTTTACTATCCAGTAGCCTGCTAATGATTCTACCTGAGGAAAAATGTAATTGTTATTGTAACATTGTTTGCTGCTGACAAAATGATAGAAGTCAGTCAAAGCAACAAGCAGCTCACCACAGCCATCCTCATCCTCCCCCTGTGGGCAGTCTGGATGATAATCACACTGTAAAGTAGCCAGAATACACACTTTTCCAGCTGACCGCCAACAGAAAAACTCATTATCCTGCAACACCAAAGAAAGAGAACATTATTTGATTATTTTAAACAGTTTATTTTATGGATTACTTAATGTTTCACAGAATTTACTTTTGCAGGCATGAGCTTCTTATGTCAAGTAGTTTACCTGACAGTGTTGGGTTGGTGCAGTTAGGCTTGAGGCTGGTGAAGTGGGTGTGTTAGAGGATGTAGGTGGGGCAGAGGTGGTTGATGTGTTAGGCAGTTTGGTGTTCTCAGGGTCAAATACACACTCCTTGGAGAAAGAAATGTCATCCAGCGCAACCAGCCCTCTCTGACCATCACCTCGCTCATATCTGAAGACAATCTGAGAAAGAGGCAATTTTACAAAACTACATTCTGAACTTGTTGCTACTTTTTACATCTGTTTTTATCAGTGATAAAACACAACAATCTGAGAACATTTTCATAAATGAGGCCCTGGTTGACTGAAGCTCTCAAATGCAATTTAATTAACTGTCTGTGTCCTCACTGACCTGGCTATTGTGTGAGGAGGAGAAGGTGAACTCTGCTCTCTGCCAGCTGTAGCTCTGTGAGTTTTCCCTGAGCCATAACACAGCGTCGTCACTACCAGACTGTAGCGTCCTGGACTGGGCTGTCAGTCTGGCTGTAGCATCATCCAGGCTGAAGAAGAAAAATCTCACCTTCATGGACAGAGTCATTACAGTGAATAGATGTACAGAAAAGAAGGTCATGACATGCTTTAAAAACAGTAATTAATCAATTGCTTTCATCTAAATAAGATGAACAGTCTTATGAAATGTGATCAACCCTGTAAGGGACACACACACACACACACACACACACACACACACACAAACACACACAAACACACAAACACACATACACACACACACACACACACACACACACACACACACACACACACACACACACACACACACACAGCAAGGTCTTACTGTAATATATTCAGAAGCGTTTAGAAATTTGTATTTGTGCTGTGCCAGATAAGTAAGACAAAAAATACAGAGATTGAAATATTGTTGTAATAACATTAGTGATCCCTTAAGTTTTTATCTAGTACCATCATCAGGTTTAAAATTTGAAATCCATTACTTTGGTTTATGGCAAAGTACCTGTAAAACTTATGACATTACCAACATTCTCAGCTGTACTTTGTGTTGAGACATTGTACACATTACACCTGCTAATAAATAGCATGTTAGCATTCTTAGTCAGGCTGTTACTACATTAATTACTTAATCTATATGCATTGTTGTCAGCCTGTCAGGATGCCACTCATGTTACTGTAACTTGCACACATTTAGTCATCTCTTTCATAAGACTTTAAAATATAATATGCTACATGCACCTATGTATACTCACAGTGCAGTGGGAGCTGGGTAGCAAAGTTTTGGAGAGAATCTCTGATGACTGACCATTCACAGTCAGGTGAGTCCCAGGGATGACATAGTGACCTGTATAATGAAATTAGAAAATGAATTAAAGAATAATAACCATGTAGTGAGTTATTCATAGTCAAGACCCCTGAGGATTATCTCAATGCCAAGCAGCTCGAGAGTCTAATACCTGCAGCAGAGTTTTGGGTGTGATCCCTGGGAGGCCCATCTTTGGGCCAGGCTTCCTGTCCTTTGTGTTGCGTCCACTCAGCTCCAGGTGTGTCCACATCACTTTGCGCCCAGAAACACAGGCCTTGTTCAAAGCCGCAACGCTCCACAACACCTTGTTGATCTACATTTTTATTATTATCAGGTAAAAGGGAGTAAGAGGTAGACAAGTTGCAAGACAAGACAATTGTTGCAGCTCTATGAATGTGTCATAGATTAAAAAAATCCAAACAAACTTGCACATGAAGTAAAATCACATACCATTATATTTTTATTGACACAAATCATACAAATCAGAATAATGTTTTTAAACTTTTCATTATTAATGCTTTTAAATATGAATTTATCTTAGTCAATATCTATCTATGTACTTTTTTGAAATTATAAAACAATGTTCAGAACCAGGGGAAGTACACAGGGAGTGCCTGTATGACTGTATTTATGTGAATTTACCCTACCAGTGCATTCAGTATTTTGAACATATTTAGCCATTCAACATTTGTGAAATCCCCACCACAGTTGTTCTCATCAGACCAGTCCCCACAGTCATCGCTGAAGTCACACACTTGGTTGTGCTCCACACACACACTGTTGTTGCACATGAACATATTCTCTGGACACACAGGCTGGGGCTCTGACAAGGAATCCAAAAAAATAATTAATTATTTATTTATTTAATAATTAATGTAAATCAGCTTGAAAAAAGAGGCCAGCTGTGCATGTAGAGCAGGTAGCCTACCAGGCAGGGTGCAGTTGGTAAAATCTATGTCATCAACGGCAACGTGTCCAGGCCTGTTAAAGGTCCTGGAGGCTGCAAACAGGATGGTGAAGTCCTGAGGGATTCGACCAACTGTTACCTCACCGTGATGCCACACATCTCTATGGTTACCAGTTAGCCACCACAGTGAGGTGGTTCTGGAGCCCTCCTTTAGCAGCACATTCAGCTCCTCTACATCTGTAACAATGTACAGAGTTAAAGATTGCATGCAGACTCACATATGAAGAGAGCAAGAACATGTGATTTTAAAGACTGCACATACACACTTGAATATGCAAAACATACCCTCTCCATACATGTTGTAGTAGAAGTGTAGTGTGCAGGTGGTGCTGGCCTGTTTCATGGTGGGACTCTGCACGGCAGCAGGGCTCATTTGATCTCCTCGGTGAGGCATTACTGTGATGTACCAACCTGAAATAAACAGATAGGAACACAACGCATTAGGCTTTATTCTTTCTATACCCAGTCAGCACTTTAAAACCATGGCAGTATAAATTATGAAGCAATGGTAGAACATTTTCATGTTTAGCATAAGCATTAAAATCCACGCCAGAACAAAACAAGGATGTAAAAACTGTGGCTAATGCTACCCACAGCCAACATTGCTACCACACATATTGTAAAAGGGGAAACTATTCAGCTTATTCAGCTTCTTTTACCCATGAAACAGTTGTTGTAAAGTGTTGTAAAGGTGTGTGTGGTCTCAAGACTAGAGAAAGGCAAAGGATTTGAATCTATAGAGTCTGAGATAGCCAGTCTGGGTGTGTGGCCTTACCCAGTTCAGTGCCCACCGTGTGGTCCACAGAGGGTCCAGTGTTCCCCGTAGCATTCCTTCTTCTCATCCACTCACACTGACCAACGCTGATGTCCTCCCAGCCACATGTGCCATTTTCAAATGAGCAACCCACAAATCCCAAACTTGTTTCATTTACTATCAGAAAAAGAAAAAGCTTTCACTCATTTTTTATTTAAATATCGTCAAACATATTTGAGGAATAAACTACAGAAATAAAAAACGTCATCCAGCCATCCATCCATCAGTACCTTGACAAAGGCCTGGTGTGACACTGATGTCATCAATGGCAATATATCCTCTGTTGTTAGTCTCTGCTTTGATCAGCAGCTGAGAATCGGTGAATATCATTGATAAAAATATCCGTTCTTTCTCTTATTATTATTATTATTATTATTATTATTATTATTATTATTATTATTATTATTATTATTATTATTATTATTTCTACCACAAAATCTATTTTGGATTACCTGGAAAGGTTTGCCCTTCTCTACAGACTTAGAGAACCTGGTCCAACCGCGTCCACTGCTGTTACTGTTGAACATCAGATCCTCCTCCGATGGCCCTGAACGCACGTGCACCTTTAACGTCCCTGAGTCACTGACGAACAGACACATGTCATGTTTTTGTGTGATATGTGAAAACAGCTTCAGTCAAGTTAGTTTTTTCAAAAAAGTTTTCTTCAAAAATGTGTTTAGCATCTTTGCAAACCTCTTTGAACTTCTATCAGTTTAATAAAGGGAAATCCTGGAAATAATCATTTAATAACTATTCCTTGTTTTATTTGGGCTTTTATTTTATATATTCTATATGAATCCTGCTTTCAGGTTGTTGATGGCTTGAAACTTTTTTGTTTTGTTTAAAATTGACATTAAGTCTTTTTCATACAACTCACACAGATCTTTGTAAAGAGTGAACTCTGCCACAGATTATTTTTTAGTCTTGCACAAAGTGGGGGCAGGTGATTCATGTCTAAATGACATTTGTGCACACTTTCGGAGGAAGTTAGTAAGGAAACTAAACAGGATAAAGTGCATCCTCTGCATTGTCACATACTGTATGGTTTAAAAGGGTGCTGACCTGCTGTCCATATGGTACCATAAGGTAAGACAGGAGGTGGTGTCTCTCAGTTGGATCCATTCTGACAACACCTGCGCTACACTGCTGCGGTTTTGGTGCAGTGATGAGCTCACTAAGAACCAACCTGAATGCAAAAGTAAGACTATTAAATAAAATAATAGTGAAAAAATAGACATATTTTGCAAGCCTCTGCAATACTTGATAAAAATCAATTGCTGACATTTGGAGAAACTCATAAGAGGTAAAAACAGGAGGGTATACATCAAAAGGGCAACACATTTAAGTGTGTAAGCTAGATGCACAAATGTCTTAAAAGGGACTTATTTTCAGTGCAAACCAAATACCATGTGTATATCCTTCTCAGTGCTGCTAAATTTGGCTGGTTAAACTATTCAAACTCTGAGTGCAGCGATATCAACATTGAAAGATGATCATTTCTAATGATTTTAAAGCTTTCTCAGTTTTAAGTTGCTTTTGTATACCAGACATAAGGAAATTGTTTGTGAGACAGGGAGGAGGTAATGTCAGCAACAGGACATAAGTCACAGTTAAAAAGGGAAGTTAATAAGTAACTGACAATGTGAGTTAAACAGCAGCTACAGTGGCTCATATTAATGCATTTATAGATTTGCAACATCAGTGGTTGTTGAGCTAAATAGGCAGCTAACTTTATATTCAATTATTTCTTGAGGCTTATCACTTTTTCAAATGTTGCCCACCAGAGTTCAGATCATTACCAACATTCACTACATTTACTCCTGAGATTTTGTTGGATACGATATAAGACCTTTTCGTTTATTTGTTCATCTTGAAAGATCATTTTACTGGGGCATATATATATATATATATATATATATATATATATATATATATATATATATATATATATATATATATATATATATATATATATATATATATATATAATATGTACCAGGATTATGCTCCCATATTAGTGGGATCTCTGGGTGAAGCTGGAATTTCTACTTCAGATGCATGTTCATGTTTATCTTATTACATTGAGTTATATCAAAAGTCGTACCGTCTGGGGTCTGAGTGGTGTGGTCTGTCGGTGGACCCTGGAAGCCTCCACGGGCCAACACCCAATCATGTCCATCTTCTTTGGGGATGTTGACCCAGGTGCACTGTCCGGACTCAAAGTCACAACTGCCTGGAGGACTGCAAGCCCCATCCCTTACAGAAATATCATCTAACCTCACTGTAGAGTTGGTGCCTTGCACATGTAAGGCCTTAAACACGACCTGGGTAAAGACATAAACTGTTTTAGGAAGCAGGCTTACTGGAATAACTAAAATATGTAATCCAGTTTGATTGGCAGAGAGTGTGAGGAAAGAGATTGTTGTAAAAAACGGCTTACGTGGTAGTTTGCCGGGGAGGACACGGTGACCTCAGACACCTCCCAGCCTGAAGAGGGTGCTCCAGATCGCTGCCAAAGCGCATCACTCGGCTCTCCGCTACGCAGCACATGCACGGCAAGGTTGTTAGAAGACCCAGCAGGTATCCAGTACCTGAACAAATACAGTAGATACACAAACATTAAAATCTGCCTCAGACAACGGTGTATAAATGGGTGTGATGGCAGCACTGCACTCACCAGAAGCGCACACATATCTCTGTGGCTGAGGTGAACTCAGGTGTGAGCAGCTGAGCTTCTTCAGTCTGTGTAGAGTTTGATATCATTACAGTCATGTAGAAGCCTACGACAAAGAGAAGGTTAGAGCTCTTTTAAAACAGGTTTTAGAGCTCGAGCAACTACAGCAAGACTGATGCTTTAGATAATTTTGCTCATTGTAAATTATGCTTTAATTATATTTGCATTTTTTTCTCCTTACCTCAGTAGTCTTAAAGCTACAGTAGATGTATTATGAATTGAATAACTACAAGGGAACTGTAAAAACAAAGTACTAGGAACATGTGTCAAATGAACTTGACGTTCCACTTCCGGGATCGCTCCGGTGCCGCAGGAAATTTTGCCGGATGCATGTATTTTCGCTGATTTCCGTTTCCTTCAGCTTTCTTTTTTGTTTTGTTTTTAAACTCCGGTGGATTTGTGAGGACTATGGTTAACTGCTCCTCAGATCTCTGCATTGTAAAATTGAGACAGCTAGCTAGACTATCTGTCCAATATGAGTTTTTTCTCGCACAACAATTTTGCAGCGGCCCCATCCTGTGCTTAGCACCGCCCATGATGATTGTGATTGGTTTAAAGAAATGCCAATAAACCAGATCATGTTTTTACTGCCATCCCGTAAAGCTGTGTGGAGTAGCCAGACCCTCCTTCGGTCCGCAGCATGTGGGTGGTCTGGCAAAGCGAGACTACAAATGAGCAAAGAAGACTAGTCTACAAGTTTACAGCCATGCTAGCTGCTCTTTGATGCTCTACTCAGACAGTGTTGCTGTCAGCTAAATGCTAACATCAGCACGCTGACATGCTCACAATGGCAATACTAACACAGGTTTCATGATTACCATGTTTATCATTTTAGTTTACCGTTTTAGCATGCTAACATATACTTATTAGCACTTAACACAAAGTACAGCTAAGAATGATGGAAATGAAAAGTAAGAGGATCACCAAAGTCAGTGGGATTGATTCTCTGGGAACCATGAATATTGTTCAACATTTCAAGGCAATCCATCCGATAGTAGTTGAGACATTTCACTAGTGGAGGCGACCAAACAACATTGCCATCTTTAGAGCCACACTAATGTGGCTAAAAAAATATATTTATGCTTTAATTGTTGTTTTATAAGCTTTAGCATACACTGCATACTCTAAAACAGGGGTTCCTAAACAAGCAGATTATCCAAAGAGTAAGGTTCTCTTCCCAGATTGTTTCATCATAATTTGTATATACTGGAGGAGGTAGCCTGTTATTTTGCAATAAAGAAAACCACAAGTTAGAAAATGTAGCAGAAAAATGTTTTTCCCCCATTTCCTATATTGGTTATCATCTTGCAACCCCTCAGTTATATTGCGACCCAACCTCCGATATTGTGGGGTCCGATTCCCAGGTTGGGAACTACTGCTCAAATACATAAGCATTACTTTTGACCTACTATTGATTCACTTTACATTATAACCTTCATCTTGTTGTGGTGAGACCACATTCACATAATCTCAGCATGAAGACAACAGTTTTCTACTCACCATTTTCAGTTCCATAAGTGTGATCCACCTGATATATTGTGCCTCTTTTGCGACCCCAGTGACCCTTATGATTGAGAGCATTCTCAAAGCCGCACCAGCTGGAATCAAACCCACACAGATCTAAAATGGTGTAAAAAAGGGAAAAGTTCTAATAATGTCTGTATGTTTAGTCTTCCTGTGAACATCAATGGTAGTCTGTGTTTACATACTCTGATTACTGCAGGCCCCCTCCCTCACTGTAATGTCATCAATGGCAATGAATCCTTTACTGTTGGTGTTTCTATGGCCAGTGAACATGACCTGTGGACATAAAAAAAATTAATATAAGAAAGACAAGGTGTGTTTTGTTCATTAAATGGAAATGAATTATATCATGATGAAACACAGGGGGTCCTAATAAATTAAATGAAAAACAATTAAATGCATGTGCAGATTTGAGCCCAACGAATAAATCAGCCAATATTAGCTTATTGTATATACAGTATATTGGTATTTTGTATATATTGATAGATAAGACCTTTTTATTGAAATTGATGTAACAAGAAACTTCCTTGCAGAAATAAGAAGATATGTTTAAGATGGTTTAAAAACACTTCTGCCGTTACATTGTTTGTCCACGAGAGAAAACTGAGTTTTTTTTTAACTGTATATATGTGGTTGAGTTTAATTTTACCTGTGTTGTGCTGGTCATGTTGATGGTTACTTGTGCGTTAATCCACTCTGGATTCTGGGTCCCTTGGCGAGTCCAGACTAACAGCTCAGATGAATTCTAGAACAAAGCAAGTCATTACAGCTCAAAAGTACTGACGCCTGTAACAGAAGTAGTTTGAAGTGGTACTAACTAGAGTACATACTGTCTTAACCATCAGGTCAAGGGTGGACACTGAAGGCCCGAGCATGAAGTACCAGAATCCAACACAGATATGTGATGTAAGATTGATGACAGGAACAGAGATGGCTGCTCTCTCCCCTTCCTTAGATCCAGATCCATTCAACAGTAAATAGAAGCCTTGGTGGACAAAGAAAACTCAGAGAGGGCTGCCAGACTGTGAAGCAAAACACTGAAGACAGCATAGCACTAGATCAGAGCTCTTTCTTTGACATGGCAGTGCTGCAATTCAACTCATAGGTTATTTATTTAAACACATGCTGACATCTAGCAATAAGTGATAATGCATAGGGCTGCAACTAACTTGGATATTGATATTTTGATTATAATATTAAACATTTTAGTCCATAGATGTCAGAAAATTTGGAAAAATGGCCTTCACATTTTCTCAGAACCAAAGGCAATATCTTGAAATTGTTTGTATTTCCGCCAAATTGTCATTTACTTCCAGTGTTAATTAAATACTTCTTGTGTCGGTGCTTATGTTTTCGTCAATAGTCAATACCTTGGTTATTTTCAACAGTATGATCATACTGCGGTCCATCCCATGGCTGGTCCACTTGAAGCCCATTACTGAGAGTCCAGTTCAAATCACCACTGATATCCTGGACCCAACTGCATAGACCTGTTTTACAAGATATCATTTTAAATATTAAAATACTTTATTTGTAACATAGGCAATATCATTTTTACCCAAGGTATGCAAATATCCAAATGGCCTTAAGTAAAACTCAAATATTCCCAGAACAATGGAGATATACAGTTCACATTAACAGCTACAGTATTAAGTAATTTAGTATTAGTCTACTGTAGCTAAAAAATCGTATAACTTCCATTTGGTATTCAGTTATTGAGTCAATCAAATGTTGACCTTGATACTTTATTAAAGACGATATGAGACGATTCACAGTCTCCCCTGTTTGATGAGTCACCTTGCTCAAAAGTGCAGTCTATGGCGGAGGCAGGAGCAGTGGTGGTCGTGGTGGCAGGGTTCGGAGTGGTGGTTGGGATAATGTCATCACAAAACCTGCCCCTGATGATGTGGACGTCGTCCAGGGCAAAGCTTCCGTCCATTGAGGCAGAATAACTGGCTTGTAAAATAATCTGTGATAAAGGATGAAAGTTCATTTAGAAATATGCACTGATTTATTCTTTTTCTCAAGAAACGTTATCAGGGTTTAAATTATACATATTATACATTATATATATTTCACCTTACCTGGTGTTGCTCTGATGCATTGTAATCCACCCTGTCTTGGATCCACGTTTTATTCATATATCCACTTGTATTCCACACAGGATGCAGTCCAGCAGTCTCATTCACAAACACTGTCAGCGTAATGAATGAGGGCTCTGGAAGCACCAAAATACATCATCAAGTCGAAATTTGTGTTTATTGGAGGTTTTGAGAATGTTTCTCAAAAAAAGCCCTCTCAGTTATAAGACCTCATGCTGGTATTTGCATCATTTTATTTGTAGGCCCCCTTTTTGCATGCGTATATGCACTGTGTGGTGTGTAATATATGTGCTGTAATACAGTAAATTGCAATACACCTTTACTAGTTATCCCACCCTAGTAAGGACCCGTAACATACATTTTCCTCTTTTTTGCCCACTTTAGTTGCTTTGCAGTTAGGAAATTAATTTTATTCCACACTAGTAAGTATGATATGTTTACATTTATGTTTCATGAACTACTACAAATACTATTTCTAGTCATACTGTAGTTCCATTATCTTTATTGTGACTATAATTGCCACTGTTAATCAAACCCCCAACCGGCATCGTCAGACACCGCCTACCAAGAGCCTGGGTCTGTCCGAGGTTTCTTCCTAAAAGGAAGTTTTCCTCACCACTCAAGGTTTCTGCCTAAAAGGGAGTTTTTCCTCGCCACTGTCACACTTAATGCTTGCTCTTGGGGGAATTACTGGAATTGTTGGGTCTTTGTAAATTATAGAGTGTGGTCTAGACCTACTGTATCTGTAAAGTGTCTTGAGATAACTCTTGTTATGATTTGATACGATGAATAAAATTGAATTGAATTGAAATTGAATTACACCGAGTTACATATGAAAATGTAAGACTCTAAACTATTTATTTATTTAATTATATATGTATTGGAATATTATGATATATCCGTTATTGTAATCATCACTGTCATCTCTTTTAGGTTTTTTTTTAAATCAATTGTCCTTATTTATTTTTAATCAACTGCATAGCTCGTATTTATTGCCGTTATCTTAGTTATTTTATCATTATTTGTTTAGTTTGATTGATCTTGTTTTGAGATTCTTGGTTATTCTTGGTTATTCTTTATATATATAATTCACCATATGTCTCTGTGTTTTGTAATCTCTATGTTTTATGTTCTATGTGGTGCTGCTATCTTGGCAGAAACATTCTTGTAAAATAGTTTAATTTGGAGATTTGCAAGTCAAAAGATATGTTTAAGTTGAAACTAAATCTGGCTGAACAGAGTAAACATTTTGTTGTCTGGGTTATATTTGGCTGCAGTTTCAACAGCGTTTACAGTAAATTACCAACTACCAAATATAACTTTACAATGTTTCTAAAAATAGATGTAAAAAACATTAACTCTTCCAACACAATTCAAACATGTTTTAACAATGGTGACCTTCAAATGACAAAACCAATGTTTATTGAGTTTCAAGTTATTGACAGCAGAAAAGACTGTACTCACTATCAGCTAACCACCCGTTGGCGTAGTGCCAGATCTCTAGGCAAGCTCGGTCTACCCCCTCCATTGTCTCACTCTCCAGTTGGGCAATTTCTTCTCTATTAGATTTTAAGGGTGTGAAGAATGCAAAGTGGCCTATAGAGAGAGAGAAAAAACATAAAATATCCAGGAGAATCATTTTCCAACAGCATCCTGCACGTGCACGTGTGTTTCAGATTTACATTATGTCTATATTCAGTCACCTGAAGTCTGAGAGGCTCCATTAATCACAAGGGTTAGAGGCATCTTACTCAGACGCTTACCCCACTTATACATCCCCAGCTGGTCTATAATTTGAGGTATTGAAGTATTGAATGCTTGACTGACAAGTGTTGAAACATTTAAAGGGTAGGTTCCTATATGAACAGTGAAACAGCTTTAGCTTGATATAATAATTCCTCCCATTCATACTGGCTATTAAGAGATCAGTTTCTAATGTAAGTGATGAGGGGCAAAATATACAGTCCTTGTTCTGTGCAAAAGTGTGTTAATTAAAGTTTATCTGAAGTTAATATAAGGCTGCAGCAGTCTGACGTAGATGAATCAACTGGGTATCTTCCAAAGTTACCGTATCTTAAGTTTGAAATTGTTTCTCAATGTTAGTATCCCTCTACCGAAGCTCAGCAAGGAACCACTGTCCGTGGACATGACAAAGAGAGAATTTTATACTAATAAGACTGTGACTTTGGAATATATCCACTTATTTAGTCAAACTCAGACGGCTTTAGCCTTATCTACAGAAGGACTGTAATTGTTATCCTCTATCACTTACACTTAAGCACATTAGGATGTGGTTTTTAAATGGCCAGTATAAACAGGATCAATGGTTACTGCAAACACAACCTGGTTCAATGTTTATATTGATCATTAAAGACAGACTTGAAACATTTTGTAAGATTATTTTTGGGGCTTTTCCATTTATTCGATAGTGACAGTGGATGGACAGGAAAGGGGGGAGTGAGAGAGGGGGTGACACTTAGCAAAGGGCTGCATGTTGGATTCAAGCCTGGGCCGCTGCAAAGGACTCAGCTTACAAAATACCACACTCACAATGATGCAGGTAGTTAAGGTATGTGTGTTGTGACTTACCCAAAGCAGAATTTGTGGAGTGGTCTCTTTTTGGAATAAGCTGACCATCACTGCCACCCGAGAGCCAGTCCCAGTCCACTCCGGACTCTGCTGGAGGATTGTTCACCCAACCACAGAAGTCCATTTCAAAGTCACAAAAACCTGCAAGGAATAACATCCACAAGTTACAAAACCCCCCTCCAAACACTAGACACTAATTTTCATCTTTTATTTTAACTCTAAAGTTCAAAGTTTAGAGCAGCCACTAACCTGACGGGGGACAGGCGCCATTCAGGATAGTGAGATCGTCGATGGCGATATCTCTCCTCGGTCCATGCCCAACGACCGCCTCAAAAATCACCTGTCACTCAGAATGACAAATGATTTGAACTTATAAGTCAACCTGTGTGATTTCTATACTAAGCGTCTCTGCTGACAAAGCTGAGCTAAATGTCCTAATCTACACATAATATATAAACTTAAAGAAAACAATACTTACATGACATTATGTATGTTAAAATAGTTATTAAGCTTCAGTCCGCCAGTCCATACTGGCAACAAATAGAGATCCAATTCTAAAGCTAATTCAGTGTTATTTTCAACTGCTATTGTCTGTTTAGTACCAAATGTCCTCTTTCTGTTTCCTTTTTGTGCTGCAGCAAAGGAATAGATACAAAAAGAGGGACATTTATACTAATTATACTGTTATTTTGGAATATACCCATTTGATACAGTAACTCAGATTGCAGAAGGCTAATATTTTATTTCAGAAAAACATTTTTACACAGAACGAGTACTGTCCCCAATCCCTTACACTGAAACTGCTTTAGGAAGGGATCTCTTTGCGGCCAGTACAGACAGGAGGAACCATTACTACAATACTTTCAATGTATACAGTATTGTTTCAAGACTTGAAAGAATGTGAACATTTAATGTCATTGTGATTACACTGTTAGGGCTGGGCGATAGGGAGAAAATCAGATACCACGATATTCTTGACCAAATACATTGATGTAGATATTGCAGCGATATTCTAGGGTTGACAAATGGTGCTTTAACAAAATATTATTATTATTATTATATTAACCAGGAAAAGACACCACTTAAGTCATATCACGATAATACGGTATCCAAAATCTAAGACGAAATCTAGTCTCATATCACAATATCGATATAATAGCGATTATATCGATATAATCGATATTATACGAATACACATCGAATACACTGTTATTGATTTGATGGAGCTACACCTACAGTGTTGTATGTCATTGAATAAACTGTAACAGTATTATGCTCAAGTAAAACATTCAATATGCATGTCTGTATGTGATTAGTTGCAATGTCCTTTAAATAAGCAAACTTTTTTCATTAAAGCACTTTTCAAAGCAGCAGTTACAGAAAGAAGAAAGTAAAAAAGCGAACTAAATGTATAACGCATATGCATTGAGTGCACAAAGCATAAAATATAAAGTTAGAAAGTAAGAAAGGCAAGGGAATTGTAAGATTATTATCTGATAACTAACTACCAGCTACCTGATACGGTGTACTGGGATTGAGAAGCGTTACTCTTCCGTGCCTCCAGTGCTTCCCCTGATCTCCACTTCTGGTCCAGAGCTGGCCACCGTTGTTGTCGTCAGGGATTTGAAGGGAAACAGTGAGTTCCCCCACTCCATTTCCCTCCATGTAGTACCAGAACATCAGGCATTCCCCTTCAGGAGCGGTGGGCTCCATCACTGCAGTCATCACTGCGCCTTTGGACCCAACAGGGTGACTCCACAACTGGGCACTGAGGTAATAACCTACACAATAAGGTGGAGTTATGCACATGCTGATTTGCATTTGAGAGTGTGTGTTTGTATAGCCATGTAAGTTTGTGTATACGTGGCTTTTTAAAGCATGGGATCACACAAAGTAATCTGCAATGACTACATTTATTATTTACTGCAACACATCATCCTTTCCAAATCCAATAGCCTTCCCAGTTTCTTTGTTTGGAGGAACTAAAAGTCTGAGCATCCATCAAATGCTGCCATGAGATATACTGTACCTACAGGTTAAAAACAAAAAAATGACCTTTCTCTAGTTCTGACATGATTTGAAAAATTAGCCAACTGAGACTGTATCTCGAGGAGTTGCAAACCTTGCTCTGTCCCCAAAGTGTGATCTGTGACTGGGCCTGAAGAGTTGGCAGGTTGGGACGTCCCTGTGATCCGGCTCCAGGTGAAGTTTGCAAACGGTTGGGGCAGCAGACCACAGAGGGAGCCCTGGAAGGTGCACTCTCTCTCAGCCGGACAAGAGCCAGCCTCACTGCTGGACACCATTATGTTATCAATTGCTATGCTGCCTTGCGTACCACCCACCACAGCTTCTATAATAAACTGAGGAACAAGATAAATGAAATGAGGAGTTGGTTTAAAGATAACAAAGAGTTTAACTTTGTCATATATATATTTACACTTTTAAAAGAGCACCAAGAGCACCTGTGTTGGTTCTTCAATGGGGATGGTAAGATCTGCATATCTCCATTTGTTTCCCTGGGTGCCAGTTCTCATCCATACAACCGTCTCTGCATCACCAGAATGCTTTGTAATAAACCTCAATGAACCTGATGAAAATAAAATATTAACAGAACTTGAAAGAATATAGAGAAAAAGCTAAATGTGGTTAAAATGAATCTGAACTGTATAGATCTGAGAAATTGCTTCTTCTGTACATGACTATGGATTTAATTCAATTAAATGTATTATCTATTGAATTACCTATTTAATGAATACGTTGTAGAAGTGTAGCTATAGACAGTGAGGCACGTACCAATGCTGTTGCCAAATATGTGGTACCAGAAGCTCACACATATGACTTGACCTGCAAGAGGGAAGCCGATGAGTCTGGCTGCCGACGAGATATTCAGGTTGTATTTAGTAGTTATGAGCATGTAGTAGCCTGCGGAAGAAGAAACCAAATGAGTAAAAATTGTGTATTTTCTTCTATTTTTTTTTTCAATCAATAAAGTACTCAGTGTCCTTACAAATCAATCACAAATATATTATTTATATATATTAATTTAGTATTTGAGAATCAAAATGTGCTTACACTTTTTTCTTCTTGCTCTCATGAATGTATTCATATTTTATTTTGACATATTTAAGGAGGATTAGCAACAGCTATAGCAGAAGCTAATAGAAACCCAATAAAATAAGCAATACACAGAACATGCTCATATGTGTCAACATGTAACTAAGGTCGCTGAGTTGTCTATAAGGCTGGATTACCAACCTAAAGGGCAAAGGACATCTAGACCTTTGAGGGCCACAAAAGATAAAGGATCACTGAGAGGCATTTTGGCTGTGGTCATTTAATACTGCACCACTACTGCACATTGTCAAACCACCCACCTCATGCCAAGGCTGATGAGGTGGTGGGGCGTTTTGAGGAAGCTGGACAAGAAGCTTTTGAAATGCAAAAACTGTGGTGTTTAACAAAACAACAACAAAATCATACTCAAACAAATGGCCCAATCTGAACCCAGATAGATACAAAAACTAAATTTAACTGAGGCAAAATAACATCAAACTAACAAAACCGCAACCTCACAGCAAGCTGCCAAGTCCTTTCTAGCTTCCTTTTCTTCTGAAGACACTTTTAACCTCTCAGCCTCGCCTAATTGTGTCAGGGTTTGGGTATTTTGTTCTGTTTTATTGTGGTAGTCTTGTTTTTCTGTTATGTTCTGTTTCCTGTTTTATTTTGTAGTCTGTAGTCTGTTTGTTTCCCGCCCTTTTTGATTGCTCTGCCCCACCCTGATTTGTTTCACCTGTTGTGTCACCTGTCCTGTGTTAGTGCTCGTTACCTGGTGTATTTAGTTTCCCTCTGTTTCCCTTGTCGGATTATTGTTACATTTCTGTTGCTGGTTGATGTGTCTGTGTTCCTGTCCACTTCGTGTCTAGCTCTGTGCTTCCTGGATTTCCCTGGTTTTTGTTCTATTTTGTTTGGTTTGGATTCCTTTTGTCATTTCTACACTGGATTAGTTTTTGCCTGCTCATCTCAGGACTCCCTTTGTTGTTAAGTATTTTGTTTTGTTGGTTTAATAAATCCACTACTCCAACTTACTCCTGCCTGCTCTCTGCATTTGTGTCCAACCTCCAGTGCCGTTCCCTGACAAATTGGAACCTACCACCTGCACGGGGGAGTTAAACCCGAGAAAGCAACATTAACACTTTGTTTCTGAAAATACCATTACAATGAGATAGATCAGTTACTGCTGACATTAATTTGTATACATATACGTGCACCCACAACAAAATCACCCCAAATATTATAAAAATGTCATTCACTGCAGAACTATCTTAGCTATTGTTCTACACCTTAGGAGTGCCCAGCCCCTCAGGACCTAATCGGGCAAATCTGCATACAGCAGCTGATTTCTACCTTCCCACATCACAGGCTGAACCATAGCAAAATACTATGAACCCATAAACCCACTAAACAGGCCTATGTCAAATGATAAAGTAGCAAATAAACTAAAACATTACACTGAAATTAAGGATTATATAGACACAAAACATTGTTTATGTTTGGAACAGAGGCTAGTGAAAAGGGAGAAAGGCAGTCTTTTCACACACATTATAAACTAAAATGATATCATCACCTGTATTGTTACATAACGTCAAGCCTTGTAGAGCAACCTTAAATTAAAATAAAGGTTTGAGGCCTTTTTTATTTCAATTTATATTGTGCTTACATGGTGCATTTTACTTAAATGTGATGGGCAAGTTGCCACAAAGTAATTTCTAAAACACAATTCTTATTTACTGTCGGTAAGATACTCGCCTTCACTTAATTCCTTATTTTTCCTTTCCCACAAAAGGCTGGCAGTGTAGTCAGGGTACCATGAACAGGTGTCCTTTTCAAAATCACATGAAAGTTGGTCTGATCCTGCAGGTACATCTCCCTCTACACAGTTCTCAAAACTGATATCGTCCAACATAACGTCCCTGCCATCCATAAATGGAGGATGGAATGAAAACCGCAGCTGTAGAAAGAGAAGTGTTTTACTCTACAATTATTCTGAAACTCAATATTCAAAATGATTTAGGAAGAAGAAGATTACTGTAACAAGATGGATTTTTTTAACCCCGGGGGGAAAAATAAGGCTCGTACTGACCACCCACTGCTGCTCACTCCCTGTGTATTGTGCATGTACCCTGTTGCCTTTAAGCACACTACAAGTCCTAGCACCCCACAGACTTTATGTAGCCTACATGGCAGCTTCATTTAGCCTCGAACCCTAGAAACCAACCAGTACATCCAATATCTTAGATCCACATGGCCCAGGTTTGCTGTGTGTCTGTATGTCTGTGAAGACATTGTGATAGCCTGTAAAAGTTTTGTAAGAGCAGCCTGTACGTTCCTTTCGGCTGAACCACTTGGATGGTGAAACGTAACGAATATAAACACGTGCATTGTGTTTATGTTCCAAGTGAGGCTACATCTTGAGTTTTGGTGAGGACTGCCTGGCTTAAAAGCTAGCGTTAGGAAGTATTTAGGCTTCTATAACGTTTATTTTCTTGTTGGTTCTTTGCAATGCTGGGAAATACAGTATGTTGGCAAATACAACCTTCCTGTAGAGTCTTCTCTTACATTTGTTACTACTATTGTAGTAATAAAAGATAGTGGAAGCAAATTGATCTGTTTAGGTTAATTATGGATCATTACAAATATGATATGTTTTAAAAGTAGAAAGTAGTTACACAGTGAGAAACAATAAATTATGTATAGAAATAAAAAATAATCAGAATCAAATCGAATTGTTAGGTGCATACAGATTCCCACTTCTAATACGAACCAAATCTATTGAGGAATATGTACGGTAAGGTAAACATAATTCCAAATCAAATAATTGAACCTAAGGTGTTTTATTGATCCCCAGGGGGAAATTAGTTGTTATATAAGAACAGGAAACAGAGCAGATAAAGATACAATAAATGTAGAAGTACAATAAAGATTTAGAAATAAAAATTTAGGAGAGCTACACCATAAATCTAAGTAAAATTAAAGCTATATACAGATAAAAAATAAATAGAGGAGTAAAAGTATTTTAAAAAGTCATACCTAACTTTTTCTTCAAGGTCAGGGATTTTCAGTCAGACATTCTAGATTCCCCCTTTGTCACTTCTATTGATTGTCTTTGGCTTACTCCTATTCTGCCAAATAAACATGCTCTAAGTTTTGAAACTACAGTTCCCATAATGCTTTGGGAATGTGAAATGTTATGTTGCCATGGATTCAGTGAGGTAGGTTGGCTACAACTTGAGTTCCTATTTGCAATGTACCCGTAGATGGACAACTATCACTGAATTCCATTGATGCTAAAGAAAACATCTTTAGAAGCATCTTTTTTCCCTCTGATTTCTAAGCAGGTTTATGTACGATTGTTTTAGATGTCTATGTCTGTGAACAGCCTGAAAGCATACAGGACATTTCACTAACCTTGTATCCTCCTGGGCGATTACCAATGAAAGCTGTGGCATTCTCCCAACCGTCCGTCATACTTTTGGAAATATCTGGCAGCAGCTTTTCCTCAGTACTGCCTCTGACCATTGCTAATTCCAGGTATGACAATGATGATGATGACAACAACTTGTTATTGTAAATATGATACCAGAACCTGAAAAACATTGCCAGATCAAAAAACAGGAAACAGCTAGCACAGGGTGTATGGCATATTCAACAAAAATCCTAGTGAAATAATTGATATGCATTGTCAGTCAAGGACATATCTAATTGTAAAACACATATCTTTAAAACATTGTTTGTTTTTAGTACCTGATCTGGCATCCCAGAGCTGCCAGCTTGTCAACAGAATACTCCAACTTAGCCACAGACAAAAACCCTCCTTGTTTGCCATCTATATGCATGACATGTCCTGTATCCAGCAGACAAATATCCAATAATAAGATTATCATCAAAGGCTAGATCTTGTTATCTAAGTAAACATTAATATCACAAATTTAAACTGTCACCGTATGTCACTGTTTAAAATTAATTATCAACAGAGTAATGACACAAAATGAAACATGGGAGAAGATTAATGTTTACCAAAGGGAGTATGTGTGGTATGGTCCAGTCCAGGTACTGAGGTGATGTTTGCCATCTGCCGACTCCAGCAGTAGGAAGCATCACTGGTGTCGATCCAACCACAGGAGTGATGCTCAAAGTCACATGAACCTTAACAAGGGGGGGGGGGGGGGGGGAGCATAAAGTAATCACAGATTTTGCTAAATAACCTAAAAGCATTCTTGTTCCCAGTGTAGCATTGTTTATTCCATTGGATTATACTATTTATTATTGTATTTATATTTTCTTTTTGTGTAATACAAAGGCAAATACTGCATTCTAAATACCAAATTCTTGAGGCTCTCACGTTCTTTGGTTGGTGACATTTAGTTAAAACAAGTTCAACTAAAGTAGACTTGATTTGAAAAACTTTTGCCAAACTGTCAGCATACCACAAAACTCCTCATCTGAGCCATCTTCACAGTCCTTGTTAAAATCACAGATGAGTCCAGCAAGAAGACATTCTCCAGATGTACAGTTCAACCCCCCGTTAGGACAAGAGGACACTATGACCAACAATACTGCAGAGAGAGATTTTTATTACAAAGAGATAACAAGAAGAGAATCTGAGGGGGGAATGTGACTATATATTTTAATGCCATCATGACAGTCTTTTTCTCATCTCAAAGCTATCCCACAACATAGACACATTCCACAATCAAATGTACGTTTTGCAAACACTATTGACATTGCACATACTTGTCATTCTGTAGTTTATATAAATGACAGCGCTACACCCCTTATTTAAGCAGCATGAACATAAATAATGTACACTACCTTAAAGATAATATTGAGCTATAGGGCTTTAACTAATGATTATTTTCATACGTCGATTAATGTGTTGATTATTTTCTCGATTAATCGATTAGCTGTTTGGTCTATAAAATGTCAGAAAATGGTGAAAAATGTGGATCAGTGTTTCCAAAACGCCCAAGATGACGTCCTCAAATGTCTTGTTTTGTCCACAACTCAAAGATATTCAGTTAACTATCACAGAGAGAAGAAATTAGAAAATATTCACATTTAACAAGCTAGAATCAAATAATTTTTACTTTTATCTTAAAAAAAATTACTCAAACCGACTAATTGATTATTAAAAAGTTGACAACTAATTGATTAATCGATTAATCTTTGCAGCTCTATTGAGCCATAAAGACTCTTACCTGATAGCAGAAAAAATACTTGCTTCATGTCTGGAGAAACATTACACATGGTGAGAAAACCCAAAGAAAAAGGAAAGAACCATAAAGCATGATCCCCCAGCTAACCCTCTGATTAACAATTGCGCCTATATTACTGGTGTGCAACTTTTATTACAACAAATGAGCTAAGGCTGCAAGTCCTTATCAAGTCCAGAGTTCTCTTCCGTAAATCGATTTACATTTATGTCACTTGTCTTTATGACCCTCACTGAATATTCCACTTTAGCAAACCAGACCTATATTTTGCAAGAACTCCCTGAAGTATATATTATATTATATATTTAAAAACATGGCACTAGCCTAACTAAATGTAAGTTTTGAATTTGTCACAAGTATTTATATTATCAATACGGTGGGTAGCTCTTATTGCTCATTTACCATTTTGAAGTACGTGATAATACCAAGCTTTACTGGATCTTATGTGACTTATCTTATCAAACTGGGAGATAACAAAAATACGAGGAAAATTACCTTCTAGTTTCAGTGTATGAGGTCATTGAGTATTCTGCAAAATATTAGGGAGAAAGAGCTTTTAATTTTAACTTTGTCAACCCTCAAACAGGTCTGGGTAAATTCTCATAAAATAGACTTGTCCCAAAAACACTACAAAGCACTATGTATGTAACTGTTCAGGTTAAAGAGCCAGGGCATTGTATGTGTATAACCTTTATTTAAATGTGCTTTTGAAGCTTCTGGAACACACAACTAATAACTAAAACTGTAAACTGTAAACTGACTTATCTGTCAGGTGTGCAGGTGTCTGACTGGCCAATACAACTGACAATGACATCATCTCACAAACAGCATACTATTATAATGCCTGAGCCAAGGTTTGTGTTTCTTCAGGAAATTATAGGAAGAAAAGGGAGAAGTAATAACTATGTTAATGGAAGAGAGAGGGGGAAAGCCACAAAGCACCCAAACACCCAAATTATGATTACCCAACAAGGCAAACTATTAAAAAACAACAATTACAAAAGCCGCCCCAGCCTGTTAAAACATGGTCTGTCTGATTGGGGCTCAGAAGAGGCTGTTAGCATGGTGAATATGTCTGTGGCATGCTGAAGGTAACTGCAGTGCACGGCAGTTCACTTTTTGTCAAATCTTAAACCAGGTTGTGACACCGTTTTTCTCTTTCATCTATTATAACTATACCAATTTAAGAATGACCCTTAACATGTTTGGAGACAGACAGTCACACATTTAATGTGGGACAAAGATAATCAGGAACTACACCAGTATAAAACTAGTCCTCCTTACAGGCCCTATAGAAACAATCACTGCAGTCCCAAAGGTTCATATTTCAGCAGATTTCTCAGCCCCAAAAAGGAGAATAACCGAAGAGGAAGTGAAAATACAAAATGCTATGATATATGTTAAGGCAAAGTTGGAGAACAAACCTCAACATCTGAATGGCTCTGTCCCCTAACAGGATATTGTGTTGCTACACTCAGGATGCACAACATTTTCTCTTCATCAGCAACGGTGCAATATCACTCTGCTTTAATAACCTCGCACGTAATCGTGTGCCTCCTTACAGCTATCATGGTACTATTAATATATAGACTATCAAGACTATCATGAATTGTGATGTGTGAATGTATGAACTTTCAGCACCCTTTTTTTTGTGATCAACAATTTTCTATTAGAAAAGATTGAAATGTTACATTTACAGTCACATTTACTCTGAACATGCTTAGCACAAACTACAGTACGACATTCAATACATAGCTCATGAGAGATAAAAGCGAGATGGTGAAGTATATGAAAGATAGCAGTTACAATGTCAAAATTAGCTACTAAGTATAAAGCATTCCCCAGAAAATAATTAAAAAATAAAAATAAAATAAAATTTCAATTCAATTCAGTTCAATTTTATTTATAATATCAAATCATAACAAGAGTTATCTCGAGACACTAGAGTAGGTCTAGACCACACTCTATAATTTACAAAGACCCAACAATTCCAGTAATTCCCCCAAGAGCAAGCATTAGCAGTGGCTAATGCGACAGTGGCGAGGAAAAACTCCCTTTTAGGAAGAAACCTCGGACAGACCCAGACTCCTGGTAGGCGGTGTCTGACGGTGCCGGTTGGGGGTGTGCTGAACAGTGGCAATAATAGTCACAAAGATAATGGAACAGTGACTACAAATGGTAGTCATAGTAGTTCATGTCATAACAGGGCACTAAAGGGCGTTACAGGATGTAGCGTGGCACAACACAGCATAGGTGGACGTAGCAAGACGCAGACACTTGGAAGGATACAGCCGGACGCAGCCGGACACTGCAGAGCATCGCCGGACACTGCAGGGCATTGCAGAGTGTTGGACCACAGTGACAGCTCCAACCAAGATCGTGGTGCCACCCTAATCCAAGTGAATATTCTGAAAAGAAACATAAGGACTCTGGGGAGTAAACTAAAAAATAAAAAATAAATAAAACATATATGTATAAAATAAGTAAAAAGAAATAAAAAGACCCACAAATCTACATTCAGGTCAGAGTTTTCTGTCTTTCACAAGGTGGTCTTGGATGGACATACTTTCAGCACCCTTTAATGCAATCATGCACTGTTGAAAGCAACACTGGTTGCTTTGAATCTTTCAAAGTGGTTGCACAGCTGTTGCTATGGTGTTTGGGGTGGTCGCTGGTATATTTAAGAAGTTGCAGGGATGTACTAGGGTGTTAAGTATGACTTCTAAGAGGGCAGTATGGTATTGCAAAGTAGAATTCAGTGGTTACTTGGGTGTTACCAAGCGGTTGTGGGGCTGTTCAGACAAACTAAGACTTTAATAGCAAAAAGGAGTGGGTGGATATAGATTCAAAGTGGCAGGATGTCTTTTGTGTCTCACAAGTCTAAAGCTTGTGTGTTTGCGTTGCAAGTAATTTACAGTACATAGTCAGCTCTGATTGGGCAGTTCTTTTCTTACATTATTTATTGATAGTTTGACAGCAAAGATACAATGGCTCAACAGTCTTATAAATATATAGTACATAATCATGCAGAAACAGACTGACTGACTGATGTATTGATTCATGCCTCACACTAAGCCCTCAGCACTCTCACAGCCTTTTCTCCCTGTTGAGAAGGTACCAGATACACCAGGCCAGGTTGCCACTAATCAAAATGCCAGTGGTTCAGTTAATAAGATGGCGTGTTTGTTGTTTGTATACTGGGCATATTAAAAGACAGTACATTAGTAACTTGCATGGATAAATAAAACGAAGAATGCCATCACTGACCAGAGAACTTGACACATTACTTCCTGCTATAAACGTATCATTCTCTTTCAAAGTTTATTCTCTTTCTTTATTGTTTAAGAACATCCATGTCATCCCTATTTTTACATTAAAATGCAATGAAAAGTCAGCTCTTGCCAGTGTCCTGAGCCCTTGCAGACACCAGTGGCAGATATCAGGAATGTGCATCAAAGTATATGAGCGTTGATGCTGCACTTGACCATTGGATTTGATGACTCATGTTTAGCATAAATCTCTTACACATCATTTTGTTGCAGGACAGGAAGTGAGTGGGGCCACTTTTTGCCATTTCTAGAGCGTGACATCCGTGCAAGCAAGACTGTGTGTGTATGTGTGTGTGTGCGTGTGTGTGTGTGTGTGTGTGCTTGTGTGTGTGTGGGTGTTTTGTCTATGCTGCCCCTACTTCCCTCCCAACCCCCCCCCCTTTTCCCCAGTAACTAATGTTGAAATGTGCCAATCTGAAACATGACACTTTATCAATGAGAAGAAAAAAACTGACAGTGTCAGTAGTATTAAGAGTCCCTCCTTTGCATGTCCATGCTCATAAGTCATCTGCTTGCAATGCGTGGACAATGGCTGTTACTCTGAGACTTGTCAGAAGAATGCTGACCCAGAGGATAACTCTAGCAGCATTTGTGCTCTTCATCCCAACATCTCAATGTTCAACAAGAAATGGTACAGTATGCACTCAAGCTTTCTTCTGTGACATATTCTGCATGTAGGGGCTATGTTCCAGCTATGTATTGTGGAAGTGAGTGTGGTCACAGTACAAAAAAACAACTATGTTTGAAGAGGAGCTCCAATTGAAAAAGAACATAGTTTATTGAAAAGTGCTTTATTTTATGAAATTAGATGTCTGCACTCAAAAAATATTTTTATGAAAATAATGGTGTCAGTAAATCCAGTTTGGGAAAAAAAAAACATTTTAAACAAAGTTCTTGCACTGACTGTGAAAGAACCCAATAAATGCATGTGCAAAAATAGAAGTTTGTGCAACATAATTTGATTTTTTTTTGTTTTTTTTGTTTTACATCTCTCTGCAGATTCCCCATTCTCACTCACTAACAAGGCCACTGGTTTCTGTTTGCTGAAAAGATCAACCCGCTGCCTTGAGATGCGATGGACAACTGGTGATCGTCTTTTTGCTACCTCAACCAGAAAGTGCCTGGGAGCTCAGGGCAAAAGTGTAGGGAGCGAAGTAAGCCTCTACGACTGTGACGACAATAGTGAGCTACAAAAGTGGGAATGCAAGAATGAAACATTGCTTGCCCTCAAAGGCCAAACTCTCTACATTGAAGTCAAACCTGATGAAACAATTGCTCTCTCCAAAACTGGCGGGTCGAATAACGACTTCACAATCACAGGGACATCCAGCGGTGCTTGTTCGAGAACATACAGAGGTACAGTATAAAAACTGAATAGCCAAGCCTTTAGACTGAAGGATAGAATACATGAGCAAATATGCATGATTTTTTTTAACTGGGATTCATCAAACACCTACGAAACTATTGATACTTAGTGTCAGGTGACGTATGATCAAGTTAAATGATGCATCAAGTGCCTCCTCACTAGAGTTTGGTTGTGCACGCCTGGAGTAATCTGTAGTAAAGAGAAGATCGAAAAATAATAATTGAGCAAAATAATTCATCTTTGCATAATAATTCATTTGCAATAGTTCAACTTAAGATTTTATGTGAACAACCTTTTTTTTCCCTTTTAGAACTTTACACCATTGAGGGAAATGCGTTTGGGAAGATCTGCTCATTTCCCTTCCTGTACAAAGACCGGTGGTTTGGAGACTGCACTTCGTACGACTCCTCAACGAAGCGTCTTTGGTGTGCGGTTAACACAAATTTTGAACGTGAACAGTGGGGATACTGCCCGACTACTTGTGAGTAATGCATTTATGATTTTAATCTCACTGTGCACCAATCATGCTTTTTACTCGCTGTGAGTAAAAAACATGATTGGTGCACATACCAGCACTACACATATGTATCGTCAGACAAATTAATTTGGTTTCAGAGCACACATTAGATTATACTACATGTTGTTGTTCACTAGTTTAGACAACATATTTGATGCTTAACACATAACACTTTCAATATAAGAGCAACATTTAAGGTTGTAGTAATACAATTAAAATGTTTAGATGACTAAAGTATTTAGTTTTCTCTGTTTCTGTATTGATGCACAGCATCAGACAACTGGGTGAATAACATTGTAACAGGAGCGTATTACCAGCTCAACATACAGTCGGTTCTGACTTGGGCCCAGGCTGATACCAGCTGCAAACAGCAGGGGGCCTCCCTGCTCAGTCTCACCGATCTTCACGAGCAGGCTTTTGTCTCAGGTAAGCTGCCACCTGATGGATGTTTGCTTGTACTGAAACTGATACATACTGACCCAACACAGTGGTTAGATTATACAGATATTAAAAACTGTTTATATCACATGGGTTAAAACAATTTTGTTATTCAATCAAAAGGCCCTTAAATAAGCATTCCGTTATGTTATGCTTTTAATTATGTAAGATCATATACAGTATATGCACCATCTTTTGATAAATTGCCAATTGAACTGCAGTTTAATGCATCCATTCTAAAGAAGTAAAAAACATGTTAAATATGTGGTCTAATGGCCAGTATCTGTCTCACTAGAATACTTATAAACATTCAAAAAAAATCTTAAATACATTTTAGAAAGGTAAGACTTGATGATTGATCTTGTTCACAGTGCAGTTTTCCATGTTTTAGGTGTTTCCAATGAGATTTAATTGCTTTTTTCTTTATTTATTGTTATTCAATTGGATAACAGAGACAATGATTGTAGCTCTGTTTTAGCAAAAAAGCAAACAGGAAATCATAGATGAAATGACTACCGGTTACTTTTTGCACCCTTTCTTCTCAACTTGATGTATGATCAAATTACACTTCAACCTTTAAGACACCAGTTGTTTCAGGAAAAAGAGTTCCAGAAGCTTGAGGTACACCTACTGTTGCGTTAAACATTGAGTTCAAGGATCATTGTGACACTGTGAGCACAGAGGAGAGATTGTGCAATCCATTTTGTTCAGGAGTGATATGAAGCCTCTGCACTTTGGTTGCAAATCTGAAGGTCTCATAGGAACTAAAGTGCCCCAATCTCACTCAATTTATTTAGCATAACTTTGTCACACATTATTAGATACACCGATACATACAGCGTTTGTTTTAGCTTGATACTTATTAGGAACATGATTCCTCTTGTAAGATTTCCCTTGTGTGTTTTGATGCGTTTGGTTTATTTGTTTGTGCTAGAGCTTGAATTCTGTCTTTTTGCTGACCTGTTGCAATGAAAAAGAGGAACACTATGGAAAAGAGGAACAATTTATTTACATTTATGTCCTTTTCCTTTTTATATTCTTCTCAACCACACAAACACATAAACACACAGCACTATTGGGATCAGGAAAACATAAACTTTGGATCGGGCTGGTCTTGGACCCAGAACATGGCTGGCAGTGGTCTGATGGGAAGCCCTTCCGTTATCTGAGATGGAGTACAGGTAAGTCTTCACTCCAATAAAACAGCCTGAAACTTTCATGTTAATTTTTCACCCTCATGGCACTGTTTCTAGAAACAGGGAGATTTTAAAGATAAAGAAGCTCTAAGAACCAACTGTACACTACCTTCCCAGCATCAAACAGTCAGCGACTAGCTGGTTATCAAAGTGGAGCATTTAGCAGCGAAAGAGACAGACAATTCCCTCAGGAGTTGGTAGAGAACAAAAACATTGCTAATAGAGAGTAAATATGTGACTTATCAAGTTGCAAATCCATGTGGTAAAACATCAGCTATTGCAGGTTTACATTTTTTTTTTAACAAGGCAAACCCATATAAAAACATTTTCTTTTCATCTTTTTTTCTTTAGTCTGTAATTCTACTTTTTTATCTCTTGATTAGATCCTATCAATTCTCCTTTTAATGTAGTGTTATTGTATATATTGTACTAGATTAAACAAAATGTTATACCTTGTATATGATATCTAATGATTTTAGATAAAAGAAAACCAGGCTGTCTTAGTCAGTTTATCTAGTTAAGTGGAGGTATAAATGCAGTATTCTATTCATATTTGAAACTATAAATCCTACAAATAATTTAACATCATTGAAACATACAAATAACTGATGTTAAAATTTTCAAGGATGCAATGAATGTGGATCTCCACTTTTGTTTTAGGAAATCCACTTCCTAATCCGGGACACAACTGTGCATTTCTTGATTCTTTTGGGCAGCAAACTTGGCAAAGTTCATCCTGCGTCAAGAAACTGGGCTACATCTGCTACAAAGACGGGGCCCTGCCAACTCCTCCACAAAGTACAGAAACATATTCTACTCAATTTTATTCCAACCTCCTGTTTCATATGATGACATTTACTCTATAATTTCAGTCAATTAATCCCCTTTATCTTTTGCTCATCAGTTGAGCAAGGATTTTGTTCATCCCCTTGGATTCCCTACAATGGCCACTGCTTCCACCTTCATCGTGCTACGCAAACATGGTCTGATTCTCAGAGAGAGTGCCGCAAAGAAGGCGGGGACTTAGTGAGCATTCGCAATGTGGAGGACCAAAGCTTTGTCATCTCACAACTTGGATTTGGTACGTCAAGACAAAAGACATTAAGACAGTCTGTTTTTGCTGTAGACCGATTTTAAAACGTCTTTTTTGTATTCAATATAAAAATCAAAAAAAACTCAATAAGTCTGAATAGGAAGGGAGGACAGGTGTACACTGTATACACATGTGTATTAGGACCTATTAGTTTTATTGCTGACAGATTTAAGGATGTCTACAACTGTCCATGTTTACCAATGTTCGCATTGTACCAATAGCGTCATTAATTTCAGTTTGTAGAACATAATGTTAACAGTGTAAAATGTTTTCCGCTGGTTGACATGAGGTACATTCTTCACTGCAGGAACCTCTGATGAGCTCTGGATTGGACTAAATGACAGGAAGACAGAGGGGCTGTTTGACTGGAGTGACCACTCTACTGTCAGCTTCACCAGCTGGGAGTTTGGGAAACCGTCTGCCTCCACTGATACAGAGAACTGCGTTCTCATTAGGGGAGAGGTAAGGCATCCTGGTATTATCCATCCTATTTGTGCAAAAAATATTCCATCTCATTACCACCCAGAAAAAAACAGAAGAGAAAGAATGATCATTATGAATATGAGTATATGTAGTCTATCTATCCAGTACATTCAATCCACAGGAATGCAAATGTTTACAGTGTTGTTTTCTTTCAGAATGGGAACTGGGCAGATCGCTCGTGTGATGAGAAACATGGTTTTATCTGTATGAAGCAGAGTGCCACTGAAAGCACCGGAGATGAAGTAGATGTAGATATAGGCTGCAAAGCTGTGAGTACATTTGCATGTAATCTATGAAAATAGCAGATGACCTCTAAAACCATCTGGGTAATCAAAGTGCATGATTAAACCCAGAAATTTATTTTGAAAACTGGTTTTAATATCACGTTCAGTGGGAGGTCAGCTAAGCATCTCTCTCATGTAGATTCAATGTCTTTTAGGAATAAAATGGATATGATGCATTTTAAAATCACAACTCCTCAGTTCTAATCAATGCTCGGTTTCCTACAGGGATGGAAAAGACATGGTTCCTACTGCTACTTTGTAGGAACAGAGACAAAGACGTTTGATGAAGCTAAAGAGGACTGTAAGACCTCAGACTCCTACTTAGCTGATGTTTCAAATGGGTAAGAACACTTCATGTTTTTATTAGCCATGGTATAACTGTGTTTGCAAGTACTAAACAGTATATTTCACATAATTCAATGAGACATAAAAATCTATGAACTTGTGTAAATATTTTCAGGGTGGATAATGCCTTCCTTGTCAGCTTGGTCGGGTTGAGACCAGAGAAATACTTCTGGCTAGGCCTCTCAAACCAGAAAGACATTGATCAATTTGTGTGGACCAACACAGACTCAGTGAGGTTTACTCACTGGAACACTGAAATGCCAGGTATGGAGAAAGATGCAATTTTATCTTTAAAATAGAGGGCATAAACAGCAGTTCTACAATTTAAATTCCACAATTTTTCTCCTCAACAACTCAAGGTTACAAAAAGGGCTGCGTTGCCATGACAACTGGGATTTTGGCCGGACTATGGGATCTGCTGCCCTGCACCAATCAGGAAAAATACATCTGCAAACACCTGGCAGAGGGGGCAGTTATAACTGTTGCACCACACACTCAAACTCCTCCTCAGTGTGCGGAGGGTTGGATTCGAGTAGGAACAAGAAACATGTGCTCCAAGGTACAACCGGAGATCAACCTCAGCTAAACTAAATTAAAACATGTTAGCCCTACCTGATAATACCAACAAAACAAGACAAGTGTCCTGCCACAATCACCATGATATATTAAACATGTCCCCTGCAGGCAATTCAAATAAAGCAAACACGCTCCCTCCTCTCCGGCTCAACGAGCCAGATAGAGAGAAAGCAGCAGTGGTCGAGTGAGCGAGAAAGTGAATGAAGAGAGAAAGCCACGCTGGCAGGAACAAAGCCGTGAATCAGAGGAATAAAACGTTATTTTCTGGTTGTTTTACAGTGGTTACATTCTAAAGCACAAATAAACACACCCACACCTCCGCACAACCTTGCGGAAAGGAGCCGCACTTTGTGTGAATGCAGAGCTTCATCCTGTCGCTGCATGTGTGTCTGTGTTGGTCAAACCGACCCAGGACATCCACACAGCGATGTAAAGACACAGCAGACAGATAATGTTAGCAACCAGCTGGTGAACATCGTGTAGCATTTAGCAGCTAAAGAGGCCGATATTTGCTTCAGGAGTTGGTGAAGATCATAAACAGAGCTAAAAGAGAGTGAATATAAATAAATATACAAATGGTATGATATACAACAATTGTTTGTATATCAAACCATATCAACTGAAAATGTGATAATATGTGAATTTTGTGTTAACAACTTGTTTCTGCTGCTCCTAAGTGACTCCTAAAAACAATTGTAGGTTTAGAAATGGGTCGCATATATTTTTTCTTTAAGGAAATAAATATTTTTTTCTCTCAATGATGCACACATCTTGGCTAAAATAAATATAAACAAGTCTATTTAAATAATCTACTCTACTAGTGTACATACCTGGACTAGGCTTCTTTAATCAGGCTTTCACTCTTGTGTTCAAGTTTTTCACAGGGCCTCGTGCAGATGAGAAGACCTGGTTTGAGTCCAGGGATTACTGCAGGGCCATTGGAGGAGACCTGCTCAGCATTCACAGCGCCTCTGAGCTACTTGTTGGACGGTTTGAGCTGGTTAAATTAAATTTTAACTTAGAGTTGGAGCACCAGACACCTAAAAAAAAGCATAACTCTTGCAGTATTAAAGATAACACCCATTAATATACATTATTAAATACCTCGGTATGCAAGAGGTTGAAAACTCAAAAACTGGCTCATAGAGGCATTCAAGTGTAAGTTTCATACTTACGGTGAATAAATAAAAAGTAAAATGAAATAGAATAGAATATTTACTCTGCTATTAAGACTTTATAATTGGCTTGAGTACTTCTTTGCTGTGGTACTCATCGCTTCAGTTACGTCCTGCCTCGAAAGGGCGACAACATGCTAAAATAAGGTTGCATACATAAATCATTTATTTCTTTTATTCAGCAGACATGGAAAAGCCTGGATTGGACTTCATATTCCAGACACGAGCACTGGTTATACATGGAGTGATGGATCCCCGGTTAGTTAACTGTGTTTTACTTTTTACAACTTAATCAACCCCATCATATACCCTAAGAAACATTTGTTATTGTTTTCTAAATGTTTCCATATTTTTTTGTTATTACTTTTTGATTCCAGGTAAACTTCCAGCACTGGCAAGAAGGAGAACCAAACAATCACAATAATGATGAATCTTGTGCTGAAATCAAAATCTATATGTCGGATGAGGCCGGGTCTTGGAACGATGTGAACTGTGATAGTTACAATGACTGGCTGTGTCAGATCCGTGCAGGTACAGTTGAAAAAGTTACTCATTTTTTGTCAGATATCTTTTGTCTCTTCTGAAGAGAAATCATTTTTAACCTTCATCCAGGAAAAACTGACTTGTGTATGCATGCTATTTCATGCCTTTGTTAGCCTTCCCCAATGCTGCAAAGCTTCCCACAAGAAATATCTTCCCACAAGAAATATCACGAACACATCTCCAACAACAGGGATTAAGAGTTGTTGATTTGACTAATTACAAAGATGATTTACATTATATTTGGCCGGTAACCAGATCAGATATTTAAACTAGGCAAGATGGAAGAAATAAACAGCATTTCTGTTTAGTTTAGATTTTTGCAAGAAAACATAATAAGAAATCTACAGACAGTAGAGGTAACAAATGAATTAACTCAGGACAATCAAGTGAAACTTTCACAATGGTTAAATCATCAATATGATTAATTAGACCACAGAGAGAGTAATAGGATAAGTTAACATGAATGTAAATAAAGTCACTTTCCCAGCCAAGTCTATATGTTTGCTGGTCTACATTGACAATCTATATATTTAAGGATATATATATATATATATATATATATATATATATATATATATATATATATATATATATATATATATATATATATATATATATTTACATTTGAGGGACTATGTATGAAAAGGACTATGACCCTCTATGATTGCTGAAAGTCAGCATTTTAACCTTTGGTATGTTTTCTATAATGTACAACATTTAAAAAGCAAATACTTTTTAAATGAACGTTTCATTTTTGGACAAGTAAGGTCAGGTTATCAAATACTGACTCATTTATTTATTTATCTTGAACAATCAACAATGTTACAAGACAAAACAAAAAAAAAAAATATATATATATATATATATGGTTTTATTTATCTCATTTATCTTTACATTATCTCACAATACAAGATTAGACTCAAAATAGAGTCCAGAGTGGGGGGCTGGCAGATTTGTTTGCTTTATTTCTACATGAAATGAACACTTGTTTGTGGCCTTACAGGAGTGACTCCAAAACCACCTCCAAATAATACTGCGGTGGGTAAGTTGACATTGTATAACCAAACACACACCCAGGGTGACAAACACACAAAATGCAACATATTGGGAAACTAGTGATGGCTGGTTTAACTTCAGTCACATTTAACCCGTTTTGGTCCATTTGAGCAGACCAATATATCTTAAAAAAACGTAACCAAACAAAAATACAGCACACTTGGTGTAAGTAATATTACTGTATCTAGCTGGTACCATTACAAACTGTTCACTTTGATGGTGTATAACACATTAGACATTAAGACTGTATGCTGTAAAAGATGTACAGGAAGATGTACAGGAAGAAACGTCAAAATAAAACACATAAATTGTCAATATGTTTCTAAAACCTTTGCAGACTATAACACTACTTCAGATGGTTGGCTTGTGTGGAGAGGGAATCAGTATTTTATCAACACAAATATAATGTCCATGGAGGATGCTCGTCACTTCTGTCAGCAGAGGCATGGTGACTTGGTATCTGTCACCAGTAAAGATGAAAACCTATTCTTATGGAAAAGGGTAGATGTTTGTTTGTTTGCTAAACAAACTTGTCAAATTTTACGCATATTGAAAGAACTTACTAACTAGAAAAGTAGGTCTTAATGCTTATGTGTATTTCTGTGTGTGCGTTTACAGATTTCCAGAAGCTATAGGTCCTATTATTTAGGTTTGTCAGTGGATCTTGATGGGTCGTTTTGGTAAGTATCAATGAATGGCATTGAATGTAATATAGGGAATCAGGAGGTTAGAGAAAACCCCTTTGGCCTATTGATTATTTTATTTTTTTTGTATTAATGGCTCTTACAGTAGGCAGGCTGGCAGCCTAAATAGCACAATAGTTCATTTTATTTCCCCTTAACTCACTCATTCAACTCATAAACCTTTTTAAGCAGTTTTAATGCTTCAGTTTGACTTCATAAGCATTATTTCTCGATTTTTAGTGGGGATTTTCAGCTATATCTCTAGATTTTATTTGTCTTCTGTTTATTTACCATGCAAAACAGCAAAACGTTGGATAAAAACTTCTAATGTGAAGTCATTATTGTTTGCATGATTTCACATTATGCTTCAACTAAACCATGTGTGCTTTAAGGTGGATGGATGGTTCTCCAGTGGCGTTACAAAGATGGGATGAAAATCAACCAAATTCTAATGCCTTTGATGAGAACTGTGTTTTTATGTCTTATTATATGGGTGAGTAATTGCAAACTGAAGAATGACAAATTAAAATGCTCTGGATAAGATTAGATTAAGTAAAAAGTTGCAGGTGAAATGTTACACATTATATATCTGCTGTACTTACAGGCTTCTGGCAGACTTGTAATTGTGGCCAAGAGCAACAGTCCATTTGTAAACGAGGAAACTCAGCACCTGTCAACACCACTGCCGCCCCCACAGTTCCTCCGAAAGGTGGCTGCCAACCCAAGTGGACCAAGTTTGACTCAAAGGTCAGAAATCACTGTTGAGAGTTAGTTTAGATCTTCAGTGCAAAACTTCTTCTGATCTGAAATCACTCTCATTTAAAAGCCTTTGGGACCGAATTGATTAGTCCAGATGTGTTTTACAAAACTGTTATTCACCATCTGAACTGAGTGGTAAAAGAATCAGCTTTCAAAATGACAGTATGCCACACCACCTGTCCTGTTTTATACAACATGCCCTTATTTAGGCAGGTGTTGCAACTATTGGTGTATTACAGAAAATGGAAGGCTTGTCATAGTTTAATTTGGAAACAATACATGCATAAATGGTATGATATAGAAAATCCCCCGATAATATTTATCATTGTTTGGGCTTTAAAGGCAAGCCCACATGCATAGGGCCAATTACTGTAATGTGCCATAATCCAGTTATACTACTCCAATACAGAGTAGCCTAGATGCATGTTTGAAAGTATAACTAATAACAGTACCTTAATCATGCTTCATATACTGTATAAAGGAAAGTAAATAAAATTGTAAAAAAACAAATTGTGAATTTATCAAATGTTGAACACCATTTTACATGACGAATTCAAAAGTAAGACATCAAATGTGAAAACATTAAAGTCACGTGATAAAATTAAGAACGAATTTATGAAATGTTTTTCATGTGATACATTTTAATAAGAGTTTCATACTTGTACATATATGTACACACATTCACATGTGGTTTTTGTAAAGAAGGAGCAAATAAATACAGAGTTTTGTGAATAAGCACAAAAACATGTTTAAGATCAGATCAGATGGCATCAAAGCATATTGAAAGATGGCTAGTGTTTAGTTGTAGAATGAAAAATCACTATTTCATTTCTCATCTGCAGTGTTACAATATCATTAGTAACCTTAAGGCCACCTGGGAAGACGCAATGAGACGTTGCATTTACATGGGAGGCAATTTAGTCTCAATTCCCTCAAGGCGTGTGCAAGGTTTGTTCTTCATTTTTTTCCAAATATCTTTTATATTGATCATAATCGTGTGTGCAATGTAAATAGAGAGTGTGAAAGTTCAATCTTGACCTTGGAAAAAACACCAAAAAACATCTTTAGAAAAAAAATGTTTTTCATATTGATTTAAATCTAATTTATTTTAAAATCAAACCTTTGTAAAAAGTACCGTTGGAAAATACTTCATTACAACCTTTGAAATTTTCAGCATTTTTGACCACCAAAATGGCTGAATCAGCAACTACAGACCTGTGGATTGGTTTAAATAGTTTAAAACGAGATGGGTTTTACTGGGCCGATGGCAAAGCAAGGCAATTCACCAACTGGGGCCATTCTGTAAGTATACACAATCTACTAGCTTGGTGTTTGAGGTACTGTTTAATTGAAATAAAAAATGTTTGAAATATTATTTATCTTGTTCTGCTCTTAAGAAACATCGACGTCCTCCGGGGGCCTTTTATCAGAGATGGAATGAGGTAACATATATCAAAAATATCATTCCTTGTTACTGTTTGCCATGACATAGAATGTCATGACAAACACAAATGACGAAAGTGACAAAAGTGTGTCAGCTGACAAACAAAGAGTTAGTCATCAGGCCAATCGATCAATCAATCAATCAATCAAGATCACTGCAAGTTTACCAGGCAGTCAGAATAAACTTTGATGTCACACTGAAACGATTTTTGAAATCCTTACCACTCCCAATGTACTTCACCAGGAAGAATGTGTTGTGATGACCAGCGGTTCCACCTTTGGCCTCGGTAAATGGTTAATTAAGTCCTGCAATGACACCAATGGATATGTCTGTCTTCGAAATCTTGGTGAGTTTATCCTTTTTCTCTTTTAGAAATCATCTGAGGCTTAAAAATGAATCATGCAATATCTTCTTTAAGTAAAGTATGTAGGTCTTACATTAAGCAATTGGTTTACAGCACCATTCTGCCCAAACATCAATATGCATTCCATACAGTAGACTAAACATGGTTTGGAACATTGTTCACAGTAAAATAAACCTACAGTTCCTGAGACAATAATGACGTCTGTAAAAAAAAACTTTAAAAAATGGATTTATCTTTCATCTCAACAGACCCAAAAATCCAGCCTCAGCCAGAGCCAGCAGTTACTAACATCTATGTTAATCTGGGAAATGACAGCATCAAGGTTGAGACAAAAAATCTGACCTGGGACGATGCCAAGAAACAATGTGAAGATGATAAAGCCAACCTGGTTAGCCTGCGAACTGAGTGGACGCACGCCTACGTGGAGCTGCTGGCTATGAATCTCAAAGCTCCTCTATGGATTGGATTGAACAAGAAGCAGGTACAGCGCTGCAACCAACTAAAATTACTACACTGTAGCGCAAAAACTCCTACAGGCTATTTCCAGGGAAAACTGGAACCTTAAAAAAGTAGTCAGATACTATACAACAATTACGAATAACTAATTTACTAAAAATGATTAGCTTTTATCCATGACATATAACATAGAACCCTCACAAGACAGCTGACCATCTACTCTGTGGTGTCATATAAAAGCGTAGATTTGTTTAATCTATTTGGCAAAGAAAGACATTTTAAAAAACCATTTACAATGCATGCCCAAATTCAAATGTTGATTTGATTCATTCTTGCTTTCAGACAGGCGGATTTTTTAGGTATATTGATGGCTGGCACCTGAACGCTGCCAGCTGGGCTGAAGGTGAACCAAGCAGAGACCAACCTTGTGTGTACATGGATGTGGATGGAAAATGGAGGACTGCTTTCTGCAATCGGACCATGAACAGTGTTTGCATGCTGTCTACAGGTATGATCACTAGCAGGCAATGTAAATGAACACAATCCAGGTATCATGCTGAGTGTCAACTACTGTAGGTTAAAGTGATTATACTGTAAATGCTTTAATATTCTTTATTTTGCTTACACATTTGGTATACAGTGTGTGAGATGTTAGCTTGTTGCTTGTTAGCCAGCCATAAAGGAATACTTAATCCTTCAGTTGATCTAAAATATGTCACCAAATCTTCCGATACATGGTTTTCACGGAATAGAGCACTACTGCATGTTCCAACAACAGTTCTGTTTTAAGATTTGGTCTTGTTACTTTATACCCACCTTGATGTGAGATTGTGATTTCAACAGTCTTCGATTATAGAAATTCATGAGCACTGAAAAAGGTCAATTCACAATACTCTAGCCTTTATCCAGGATCTTGATCAGAGCTAGTTATTAGAATGACAGTATATCAAGTTCACTGCATTTAACAACTAGTAATTAGTTGAGCCCCTCATCATTGTTTCTGTCACTCACAGATATGCCACCAACAGAGTCAACCAACTTCCCAGGGATTTGCCCTGAACAGACAAACGTGGAGTACCAACAGAGTTATACCTGGCTGCCATTTAAGGGTCATTGTTATTTGTTTATGACAGAGGAAATTGAATGGGCAGATGCAGCTAGCAGCTGTGTCAGGCATGGTAAGAGACACACAGGCAGAGAGAATTGTGTGCAGAGATAATTGGACAATTTATGATCAAGGGTATGATGTGTTGTTTACTGATGTCAGCAAAAAGGAATAAACAGCAACTAGTAATAAATGTTTAGTAATTGTTACAACTAGACTGTTTTTTTGTTGTGAAGGTGGAATCCTCGCTAGCATTGAAGATCCTGATGAGCAACGATTCATTAAAAGCAATCTGGAAATATTTCAAGATAGCCACAGTGCTTTCTGGATCGGCCTGTATAAAACTCATAAAGGTATGATTATACTCTTTGGAAAAATATTTTCAAGAAAAAAATATGTGTTTAATAAACAAAAGTTTAGTTTACATTCTTTGTTCCTCACCAAAAACGCATTGTGTGTATCTTTCAGATATAACAAACCAAACATTTCCTTTCTCATAAAAAATTATAACACACATATTTTGAACACATTAAAACCTGCTTTGTTGGGCGCCTGTGTAGCTCACCAGAGCATGCTCCCATATACAGAGGCTCAGTCCTCACCCTTTGGCCCTTTGCTGCATGTCATTCCCCATCTCTCTCCCCTTTCATGTCTAAGTTGTCCTAGCTAATAAAGGTCTTAAATGCCAAAAAAAAAAATCTTTGGAAAAAAAATCCTGCTTTGTTTACATCCATGTTTGTTGTCTAGCAGTCTTCTTCTTCACTACCTTTGATAGTGCATTGATGTATATCTTGGTGCTTTACCACCACCTGTCAATCAGTGGAATAATGTGAAACAATTTGCAGGAATATGTATCACGTCATCATGTGAAAAAAGTGATACATTTAAGTTTTTGTTTGACCCTAGGGACATGGTTGTGGTTGGATAAAACAGTCATGGACTACACTAACTGGGCTCCAGACGATAGTAATAATGACTTTGCAGAGATCGGAACCTCAGATGGGGCTTGGAGGACAGGTCGCAGATGGCACGACAGAGCATACATCTGTGAAACACCCAAAGGTAAGATCATCATACCAATGTAGTTGAATGTATGTTTCAATAAGCACTTCTCACTCTCACACTTAAAAATACTCGGGAGCCATAATCATACTCTAGACTCTGTTAAAGATCAATTTTCCCTAAAAAGTTAATAAAATTGATTTAAATTTTTTTTTTATATTTTATAGTTTATATTAATAATAAACATATTAATTTATGTGGATTCCGCTAGGCTGGACAGTGACAGGGATCAGAGCCTTCCATCTAGGGGAGCTCAGACCTGGATGTGGAGATGTCAAACTACACATTGTTATTCCTTTAAGAGTGTTACTTATCTGAGCATTTTTCACTTCTTTTCCCAACAGTGATGCCTGAAGATTCAGGATCAAAAGCTGGTAAGTTATACCTTTGTATCTCCTTAAGTTGTGTAGTATTTGAATTATTTAATAATAATATTTGATAAAATGGTACATATAATGCAACATTGATGGTTATCAAAAATATAAAATAATAATATTTGAAGTCAAATTTAGTTTTGAATTGTTTTGACTGACCAACATCTACTGAATTTTGTGCAGAACCTCATGGAGGACAGAATCCTCGCAGTCGTGTCCACACGAGTTTGATAGTTGTGCTGATCATTGCTATCACTTCTACACTGATAGTCATTGCATTCTTTCTCTACAAGAAGTCTCCTCGTCCCTTACCCACCTTTGACAATCCACTCTACTTCGACAGTGAACGATCCCAGCCCGACGTGGTCGATACCAATAAACTGATAGAGAATGCAGAAGTAGAAAACCCTGAGCCTATTATAACTCTGTGATTTATAAAGTAGCAGAATCTAGTGGGACATACACTATACTGTACTGTATCCCAGACCTTTGTATTCACTTTGATGCTTCATTAGTGTTTATGCTTTGTTTGTTTTTTACTATATTTGGTATATATTCAGTTATTTAACAATATGTCACTAAGTGTTAGTTTCAATGGAGTTGGCAATGTCTGACCTCATGGAACAGAACAATTTAGGCTCTAGGATGTCTCAATGGGAATTATTGGTATTTGATTTTGTCTTTTTTATCTATGATTGAATGTATATAATTGTTACATGTTATGCTTGTGCTCACTATATGCTGTTCATTGCTTGTATTGCCTGTGACTGTTAAATGAACATTAAACTTGGCACTAAGCAATTGAGTTATATCTCGTGAAATAAAATAACACACAAAATAACCAACAATGCTTTCATTTTGGTAAACTGCATGTTTTTATTATTTATTCAATTAATGCAGAAGCAAATAGCAACTTTCTCCAACCTTATCCTAAGCTGTTTTACTTACACCTGATGGCTGAAGGAGGATGGCAGAGGTCAGAAACTCTCAGAGATAAAAATGAGAAAGAATCTCACATAAAACCCATCAAGACAAATGTGTTCAGTACACATACCAACTAATCCTTAACACCAACTTCTGCTTAAAGAATCATGAATGTAACTTTGCATTGTCATTATTATGTAATATGTTACTTACTAGTCAAAAGCTCAGTGAAAGACAGTAAAAGCCACAAAAGCAATCACATGGCAATAATTCAGTTAAAGATACATTACGGTTCAACTATTAACTATTATAAACAGCACATGTTTTTTACTGAACTAAAGGAAACACTGCAGCAAACCAACTGAACTTAAATAAACTAAGACAATGAGAAAACAAAATTACTGTCAGTATACTGTCAACTTCAATGACAAAGACAAACTGTAAAGTACAATGGAAGGAGAAGTTTGCTGTGGAGGCAATGCTATCTTTATAAAAACATGCATACAAGCTGGCTGGAAGAGAAATGTTGGCCCATTTCCAATGCCAACAGCATACCTTAGGATAGAGATGCAGACAAAATGACAACACATATTGTATAGACATGTAAGTTTAGCTTTTCTGTGTTGTTAAACTATGTGTTTATTTCAACTAAAACTAGAGTTGTCCTAATCCAATGCAAGGTCCTTCATAAAGTCCACTACACAAATGCAAAATTATCTAAAAATACTCCGCTGTCTGGGACACCTGTAACACTGTAATACTCATATGTTCTGGTCTTGCCCCAAACTAACAACTTTTTGGATGGGCATTTTTGACACCATGATTAGAGCCTCCGGGCACATTATCCCCCCTAACCCTGACGCTGACCTCCCTGTTGCACTGAGGCGGGCCCTGGCATTTACATCTCTGCTAGCTAAGAGACTGATCCTGCTCAACTGGAAGCTTCCCCGCCTCCCGCCCCCCCCCCCCCTACACACGAGCATAGGATTAAAGAGGTGCTCGACAATTTGAAGCTGTAGAAGCTTAGATCTGCTTTGAAAGGCTCCATCTCGACATTCCTAGAGACGTGGTGGAACCCTTTCCTAGATCTCGTTGACTCCCTCAGCTTATCCCCTGATTTGGAGGATTGAGCTCCTTCTGGACTGCTGCAGTCGACGCCTGCTGCAGTCGATGCCAGCTTTTTACTTTTGGATGTTGTGTGTCCTTTGGTGTGTGTTTGTCAGTGTGCATGGGTGTGTGTTGTTTGTCCCCATTTTGGACCTGAGTTGTGTTAGACTGCAGGTGGGTGGGGATTTGAGGGGAAGTGAAGTACCGGTTCTGCTGTGCTGTGTTTACCTTGTTTGTTATGTTGTCACTTCCCAATGTTAAATTGTTAAAATCAAAATAAATAAAGTTGGAAAAAAAAAAAACTAGAGTTGTGATGGTTGGAAAAGTGGAAAGATGACCCAAAACGGCTTTTCATAGTTTTATTTTGTTACTGTCAACTTTGAATGAAGTGTATACTTAAACAATAGGCTACTTAAATTACTGTTTATTTACATGGAGTCTGGTGGCTTTAGCAAACGCAATTTCGCGGATGTTATGTTTAAAAAAAAGGATCTTACTCTTTAACAAAAAGGTCAACCTCCTAAGATCCTTTCCATAATGTTGGCAGACACTTAGAATATTAATCTGAGCCTGTCAGTGGCAAAACGAGCACTTACGTGAACGTAAATACAAGCTGCACAATTGCCCTATTAACTTACATTGTAGCTTGTTTCTGCCGACTGCAGCAATCTTTCTTAATACAGGACCAATGATGTCAAATATTGTTGTTCCCATCCATTGGCGCATTTCGGTGTACCTATCAGATTTCGTCATTTTGTGTTCCACCACTTTTTTGAAAACCTTGAGCTCAATTTAGTTTATTTAAAAAAAAAATAAAGTTCATAACACATATAATTCTTGAGCGACAGATGCCAACAAATCCACAAAAATCTCTACTATCCCCACAGACACAGCAGTTCTGTCGTGCAGAACTACAAATATTGTGCTGCAAAATATGACTGAAGCGCCTGCACCGTTATTCCACGGAACAGTGGGCTCGCACTTCAACACCGCTCACTTGCTCTCTAACTTCGGATTAAAAAAAATGTCCTACACATCTCCAGGGAGCCAGGGACTTTTGGTTTGTGTTTGTCTTTTATCAAGGATGGTTAGGGTTAGGGTTAGGGTTGGTAAAAAAGCATTTCAAAACGGAATCTGACAATTTTTTCGGAGTTGAATTAAAACTTCCCCTGATCTGTAAGAATCATTCTCTCCATTCAAGAGGATTGTGTTTGCATTGAACCCCATGAGGCAACTCTTTCCACAGTTATTCAGTGTCCCAATAGTAGACTACTCCAGAAGTGTTTTTTTTTTTTTATGTCTGATGTCCTGTCATGTCACATTGTCAACAACATGGATGCATGAAGCAGAACATAGTGGGTCATATGTCTAATGCTTTTTGAAAATTAAAGGCTTTCTTCTTCGTAAAACGTGTCGGACATCATCACATTTACATTAGTAAGCTACAGGACAGCATCTTTCAAAACATGACCATCGCGAAAGAGAAAAAAAATGAATGCGTCTCTGTCCACAGCACATTTCAAACCAAACTGACGCCCATGTTCCCATCAATCACTTACACACAAAAATATGGGAAATTGGTTGAAAAAAACGGTAGTCACCCTTCAAAAGAAAAACCAAATACTGTATCAGCATTTGACCTTCCCTATTCATCTGAAATACTTAAAAAATACTGTGTGTGACTGGATGAGGGGTTCTTGGAACACAGTATACTTGACAAATACCATAAGTCTGAGAAATGATGCTGATTCATTGAAAACAGAAGGAATATGACGTCACAGGATGAGTAAGTGCTATTAAAATGCCCCTCTTTCCACAATCATTCACACAACTCCTAAATCATTTGCCAGAGATGCATAGATAAAGTTTTCAGCTGTGAGACATCTCAGAAGAATACTAACAATGAAGATAACGTGCACAGCCTTGGTGCTTCTCATCCAAACATTACAATGTTTGGCCTCAGATGGTACAGTATTCCAACTTTTAATTTTAAGGTTTTTATGGGGGTTTTACTGAGCACATTGCTCAATATACCTAACTCTATGTGAGATTGTTGCATCCTTACCCATGCGTCAGTGTGTTGCCTGTGTTACTCTGTTTGTAGATATGTTACAGTTCAATGTTTTATGGTGGTTGTGATTCTAATTATAAAAATATTGTTTGGTTATTACATTTTTGTTTATTCTGTGAATAATTGTCAATAGTATTGTCTGTGTTATATAAAATCCCACAAAAGACACAACTGAAACAACTTCAATCTGGATTTCTTCTGCATTCTATCACAAACACAACTGTAATTGTTGATTCTTTGAACAATATTTCTCTTCAGATTCACCATTTCTACTAACTAACAAGGCCACTGGTTTTTGTTTGGTTAAAAGAAGTAACTACTGCTTTGACGTACGCTGGACAACTGGTGACCGACTACTGGTTTTGTGGGTTGATAAGTGCCTGGGCGTCCAAGGGAAAAGTGTGGGAAGTGAAATAAGCCTCTACGATTGTGATGAAAACAGCGACCTCCAAAAGTGGGAATGCAAGAATGGAACAGTGCTCGCCCTCAAAGACCAAGAGCTTTACATTGAGCTCACTGCAGATAACACAGCAGTTCTCTCCAAAACAATAGGACCCAATAACCACCTCACAATTTCAGGGACCTCCAGCGGTGCTTGTGCAAGAACATACAGAGGTACAGTATAAAACACTATTCTTTGTCCACACTGTGTCAATTCTTTGAAAATCTTTAGATGAATTATATTCATTTTCTTATTTGACTCATTTGAGTCATGAAGATAAAAAAAGACACTGAAAGGACTCCATCCCAGATTTGAATTATTTTGTATCATAAGTGGTGAAGTAGTGTGTCATACATTTTCATAACATGTAAATGACTACAGGTACAGATGTTCTGAAAATACTCAAGCTATTCTTTGTCTTATTATTTTTGTCCATTTAGAACTTTATACTATTGGAGGAAATGCAAATGGTAGACCCTGCATGTTTCCCTTCCTGTACAAAGACCATTGGTACTCAACCTGCACTACGACTGACACCGTGGAAAAGCGACATTGGTGTGCAATTCAAACTAAATATGAACATGAGGTCTGGGGCTACTGCCCAACTAACTGTAAGTACTGCCTGTTTTTGTTTATTACTGCAATGGTTACAATGCATGATTTTTAAAGTGTACACAGATTTACAATGAAGGGGATAATAAAGGCTTTCAGGATAATAATGGGCGTTCTGTGATTTATGACCTACCACTAGTTTACTTTTAATAATTTGACATTCAATGTAAACATGGAGGCATAATGTACAACTTGAGGTTACATAAACATTGTTTTACATTTTGCCAAGCATTTCCATATATGTGTGTATATATTTCACAGCCAGAGAACACTGGAGCAAACACACAACAGGAGCGTATTACCAGCTCAACACACAGGCAGCTCTGACTTGGCCCCAGGCTGAAGCCAGCTGTAAACAGCAGGGGGCCTCCCTGCTTAGTATCACCGATCCTAACGAGAAGGCTTACATCACAGGTAAGGAGCAACTACTATACATCTACTATATATAAACACTACTTGTATTGATACATTAAAATGTGTGCATGAATATATTTCTGTTATGACAGTAGCCAGGCTTCTGATTAATGTTTGAGCCTTACTCATTATAATTTTGTTTCATGTGCCTTTTTATTTTTTAAACACACAAACACACTCACAGCACTACTAGGGACAGGGGGCAGGGGACAGGGGGACAAGCTTTGGTCTGGACTGATCCGGCACCCAGAACATGGCTGGCAGTGGTCTAATGGAAGGCCTTACCGTTATCTGAATTGGGACTCAGGTAAGTTTTATTTCCACTTCTATTATAAGATTACTGTATCTATATGTACTGTATATATTCCATATTTCCTTTATCATTTGTACTTTAGACACAGTTGTGTTTTTTGCAACTTGCTATTACAAACCACTGCAAGGGCTGCACTGCAGATAGTTACGGGAACAGAGGACTTCTGATTGTTCAGCAGTTTAGATTCAAGACTCACAATAATAGTGCCTGAATTTAGAGACGTCGCCCATGCTGTTTGCATTTAAATCTGGTTATCATAGTGTTCAAAATAATGTGCACATTTCAAATTACACATAATTGCGTCTCTATTCAAACTCCATTTCCACTGTATTTCTTACTTAGCTTAGCACACTACAAAACATGTCTACTGTATCCCTGATGTACCCATGACTCATTTTCAACAGCACGATGAATCTTCAGTGCTCTGCAAAATAATCAGTTAGATCATCACGCCAGTCCAGCTATTAACAAGCATATCATTCTATTTTTTTCTATTTTTACTTTTTTTTTTCATTGCTGTTTCTACTGTTCTCTTATACTGCTAACTTTGTATTACAATTCTTGTTTAGGCCTGCTATACTACTGAATTTAAAATGATGTAATTTATTAGCATTATAATTTTCTTAGGTGCATGAATGAAATGTGTGTGAATTTGATAACTCAGACACATCTGAGAACTAACATTTTAGGTTTAACCATCCTGTTGTTTTAGGACATCCACTTCCCAATCCGGGACACGACTGTGCAGTTGTTGATGGTGCTGTACAGTACTCCTGGCAAAGTTCATCATGCACCAAGAAACTGGGGTACATCTGCTACAGTGAAGGAGCTGTGGCTCCTACTGAAGGTAAAGAAAAACATCAATTGTATTCTATTCTATTTCCACAGTTTAGTGTATTACTATTTTGTCTTTGGTTAATTGATTTCATGATATCAGTGACTCCATATTTAGATTTCTGTTCTTTTCATGATTAGATGTTGAGACAGGATTTTGTTCAAGCCCTTGGATTCCCTACAATGGCCACTGCTTCCATCTCCAACGTACTCAGAAAACATGGTCTGATGCTCAGAAAGTGTGCCGCAAAGAAGGAGGGGACCTAGTCAGCATCCGCAATGTGGAGGACCAAAGCTTTGTCATCTCTCAACTTGGCTATGGTAAAGCAAATTAAGTATAGCTTGAAAGAAGAAGTCTTTACAACAAACAACACACCTGTGAGCTCGCAGGCCTCTCCATGCGCCACTCTTAAGCAAAACCTTACAGGGGGGTTACTTCTTTAGCACTTCAATACTAGGGGTGTGCAAAAAAATCGATTCACATTTGTATCGCGATTCATGCTCTACCAATTCAAAATCGATTCATAGAATTCCAAAAACCGATTCATATTATTTTTTCTTTTTTTCATTTTGTAATGGCGTGTATACTATTGTCCTGAAATTTGTTTAGCTTGCCATTCCCATAGATGGTGCTGCATTGAATTCACACTGACGCCTGGGCACTCTTGTCATAATCAAAAGAAGGAGTGCAGCAGAAGTAGTTTAGTTGGCGCAAACAATGGCAAACCTCACAGAAAGAATTATTTAACCTGCTCCATCCTCATTGAAGGCGAGTTTGGGCGCATTTCTGCTTTTATAACCTCGAGGGGAAGATGGAAGACGGAACTTGATAGAACTCATGCTACATGCAGGCTTTGCAAAGCAAAAGTCAAGTATTTTGCAAACACCACAAACTTGAGAACTCACATGGTACGGCATCACCCAGAGATTAACATTAAAGACGTGGACGAACAACAACCTAAAGTACCTCCTACCGTGCCAGTCAACCAACGCACTCTCCTTCAATGCTCTAAACTCCCACCGAACTCTGAACGAAAAGCTCTTTTTATTTAACAGTTTTATACTTGAATTAAATGTATTTGAAAGTTAACCAAAGCTTGGCACTTTGCAGTTTTTAGTTGCAAAACTTTTTTATTTTTGTATGAAGACATAAAAAGTAATATCAAACTACATTTCATTTGTTGTGTTTCTTTTCTTTTAAACTGTATCTACTGCAGTCATATGGGAAAAGTAACTACATTTACATACTCAAATCGTTTTTCCTTTTTTTTACTTGAATCTTGAACCTAAAAATCGATTTTGAATCGAATCGTGACATTTTTTGAATCGTGCACCCCTATTCAATACCAATTACTGGTGTTATTGTCGGATGTTGCACACAGATCTCTCAACCAGTAAGCCTCCACCTCCCCTAGCAGTGATGACCAACAAGAGTCTCCAACTGACACACAAAATAGTGAACAGGCATAGCAAGTTTAGCAGAGCTCCACAATAAGATCCACAAAGATACATTTTTCTGTGCACGTCTACAGCATCCACTGATGAGCTTTGGATTGGACTGAATGACAAGAAGATAGAAGGGCTGTTTGACTGGAGTGACCACTCTACTGTCAGCTTTACCAGCTGGGAGTTTGGGAAACCTGCTGTCTTTACTGACCAAGAAGACTGTGTTCTCATCAGGGGAGAGGTAAGGAGCCATGGATATGGTGCATATGCCAGCCTTTTGTAAAATGATTATTATTTATCCAACTAACAAACCTGTTACAAGCAAACTGGCAGATTGTGCAGTTACGTATTACACTTTATTCGAATGAGGATGGAAACCGCTGTCCACATACTTTTGTGTACTTTTTCTCTTGGGATGTTTTAAGCTAGGCCATTTAGTTCCTGATATGTTAGACAAAAGTGTGCTTCCAACTATGTGGCAACAGTTTTGGGAAGGCTATTTCCTGTTTCAACACAATAACACCCTTGTGTATAAAGCAAAAAGGCATGGTTTTGACAGGTTTGGTGTGGAAGAACTTGCCTGATTTGCCCGCACAAGGCCCTGACCTCAGCACCAAATGCAAACTACTTAGGCTTAATCCCCCAACATCACTGGCTGACCTCACTATTGCCGTCTGTATGGTACGGCTCTGCTCAACTCAATTTTTTGGAACCAGTACTTTTCTCTTTTTGTTTTCCACTGTTGATAGCACCCCCTCATAGCGACGCTGAGTAAAACTACCGTGATATCATCTTCAATGCGACACTCACTGATTCTTTTCATTAGCAAACCAAACAGAGGAATGTCTGCACCTTGTCGCTTGTACGGCATAGTGTACGTCATAGGTTTGCGGGCTGCCATTTTTTTTTTTTTTTAAATCTGGGTCAAGCGGGGAAAAAAATAGCAGTTGCTATTGACGGTAGCCTGGCTATTTAAAAATTGTGGGTTTGTGAAGGATGTCCCATGTCACGCAAGTGGCGATTCTCTCTGACCAATTAGTTGTCTGCAGTGTTTAACCACACATTCTAGTATCAGCTCGCTTGGAACCAAAGGTGGTAACCAAAGATAGTACAAGGTACTATCTTAAACCTTTGCTAATGGAAACGCAAAGAAAACGTTCCACTGTGTAACAAACTGAATTGAACTGGACTGCTTTGTAGAGGCTTAATGCTCTTGTGGAAATCACTGCAGCTAGGTTGCAAATCTTGTAGAAAGCCTTCCAAAGAGAATGAAGGCTGTTATAGTAGCATTTTAATAGCTGTGGTTTTGGAATGAGATGTTCAGCAATCACAAAATGGTGGAATGTTTGGGTTTCTACATATTTGTCGAATTTATTACATTTTGTATGCTTGTATAGGTATATATCTATGATAATAAATGTGTACCTCTAAGAAAATGGGCTTTTCTCTGACAACATACACTGTATTTCATTTATCTGTTGGTGCATCTAGATTTTACATAGATAAACATTTTAATGTGCTTCTTTGTTGCAGAATGGGAACTGGGCTGACCATATGTGTGATGAGAAACATGGCTTCATTTGTATGAAGATGAGTGCCTCTGAACCCTCTGGAGATGAAGTGGAGCAGAATGTAGGCTGCAAAACTGTGCGTAAACTTTACTTCTTCTAATGTATGAGGAAATATCTGTCTCTGGTTTATACTGTAATGGTTTATTCCCCAGCAACCATGTTAGATTCCTGAAGACATATTAGTCATTTTGTTGTGTTTAGCTTTTTGTTCTCTGAAAATGAATTAATCACACTAAATAAGAACACAACATAATGACATGTTCCCACTTGTTTTTAATACAATCCAGGGTTGGAAAAGACATGGTTCCTACTGCTACTTTGTAGGAACGGAGACAAAGACGTTTGACGAAGCCAAAGATGACTGCAAGACCTCAGATGCCTACTTAGCTGATGTTTCAAATGGGTAACAAAATTATTTTGACCCCAAATATTTTGAGCATACTAAAAATTAGCAAGCTATATTTAGTAGTCATTCACAGATATGACAAATCCTGTGACCCTAATAGTGTAAATATTTTCAGGGTGGATAATGCCTTCCTTGTCAGCTTGGTCGGGATGAGACCAGAGAAGTACTTCTGGCTAGGCCTCTCAAACCAGAAAGACATTGATCAATTTGTGTGGACCAACACAGACTCAGTGAGGTTTACTCACTGGAATGCTGAAATGCCAGGTATGGATACACTTTAAACTCCATCTGGAAGATGTGTCCGAAATTGCCTTGACAATTGACATTTTACAATTTCTCCCTCCACAATGCAAGGTTACCAACAGGGCTGCGTTGCCATGTCAACTGGGGTTTTTGCTGGCCTCTGGGATGTTATGCCATGCACCAATAAGACAAAATACATTTGCAAACACCTGGCAGAGGGGGCTGTTTTAACGCCTGCACCACCAACTCCTACACCTCTCAAGTGTGCAGACGGCTGGAATAAAATACTAACAAGAAACTTCTGCTATAAGGTGAAATTCAATGCAGCTTAAAAACATGAGTGCAACACATACACCTGCAAATCTGATGTATTTGCTAACTGACTTCTGTGACTGAATTGATCCTCTAAGCTTACTTAGAGGAGCAATGGTTTCTACTAGAGTTTTTCCTCACCAATACTAAAGTCAGGCATGTTATACCCTGTTAAAGACTGGGCACAACATAAGACAAACTCATTTTCACCAAATCTCAGGTTAAGGTCTGAACCTATTGTTGAAATATATAAAGACATTTTCTTATTGTAGAATTTTGCAAATGATTGGGGTGAGCAAGGCCACCATGACAACAAAACAGTAATGTAGCTAGCGTAGTAGTAGATATAACCTAACATATAACAAAATTAAAGACACCAAATTACAATCACTTACCTCCCTTACCAAAAACAGGAGAAAACAATATTATTATAGTTGGGCTGCCCACCCAACTCTAAATAGTAACGCCATCAGCAAAATGTGTATATGTTTCTGCCATTACCTATAAACAAAACATATAAACTACTCTGATAGGCACACATACAAAGAGTGCAACTGTTTGTTGTGAAGTCACACTACCAAACCATGTTGAACCTCTTTGTCTTCTGGTCAAGCTGTTTTCAGAGTCATCTTCAAACAAGAGGACCTGGTATGAGGCCAGAGATTACTGCAGGGCCATCGGAGGAGACCTGCTCAGCATCCACAGCGCTGCTGAGAAATTTTTTGCAAGACGGTACAGTATGACCTGGTCTCATACAATTAGGGCTACAATTGACAAAATCACTCTTTCGACATACTGTAAATTTGTCCTGTTTGTCAAAATTAATATCAGGTGATAAGGATGATTATTGGCAGAACATTTTGTAAGTGTATAGTAAATGGCAAATTACAAAATTAAGATTCAAGGAAGTACAAAACTGGTTGCAAAAGATGAAGGTTGGCTAGTGTCCAGGGGCCTCATTTATAAACATGGCGTATGCACAAAAGAAGACGTACGCCGCTCTCTACTCAAGAATTGGGATTTATAAAAAGCAAACTTAACGGGAAAATGTGCGGTCCTCCACGGACACTCTGACCCAGGCGTAAAATGAGCAGTGAAATGAGAAACGGCGAGACACGCTGAAACTGTGTGAATCTGAGACCATTATGTAAAACAAATAAAAATATTCCCTTTATTGATGATAAGAAGAATTCACAAAGCCATTCTTACAATTAATATCCTACACAAACACCTGTTTAATCCATCTGCGGTGAAAAACAGACAAAATAAAACAAGATACTATCGTAAATTCAAACAAAGATATATTTGCAAAATAGACTCAAATGTTCTGTAATTATATTGGCATGTTATGGAATTTATTCTCATGAATCATGATCATATAGCCTACAGTAGCCTATCATAGTGTTTTATACAGTGTTTATTTTTTGGCTTTAGATTGTTTGAAATGTATGTTTTTATTGTAGGTCTAAAGCATGTTTTAACCATTGTGAAAGGTGCAATAGAATGTTTTACTAATTATATGGTCCTTGCGCATAACTATTTGTCATTAAAAATGTGATTAATTCCGACATCTTTAGCTTTTTAGATACAATCCAATGAATGGGTAAATGCATGTCATGCGTAATGACGCACAATGGCATGGCTTTGCAATGTTGGAAGATGTGGCAAATGGAGACCGACAGTAAGAAGACTAGCTGGCAAACGAGGAAAAGTGGCCTCAGAGCCAGTTCCGAATTCATCGAGCTGTCCTGTCGGATCTCTGTGCTGTTTTAGGCCCAGCGTTACAGAGGAGCACTTGGAAAAACTATGCCTTGTCTCAGCTCCGGTGTCCCGTGGCATGGTATGGTTGGGCCATGGTCCGACCTCTGAGGATGTGGCATTAACTTCAGTCCCTCCAGAAAAACGTGATTATGCGATCGCATAATTCAATGCATAATCAGCCAAAGTCCGTATATTTATGCGGGGGCCGCATGTTTTCAAATACGCCGCACTTTCGCCGCTTAAATTGCCGATTTCCGCGCAAAATATGCGGGGCTTGCATGATTTCATAATCCACACATTTTCGCTGCAAAAAAAGTCACATATATCTTAGCAGAAAGTTGAAAAATGTTGCGTTTACTTCACACAAGAGCAGCCATTTTCCCCTGTTGCCATAGGAACGTTATGAAGTGACATAATTACGCAACGTGAACATCATCGAAAAGCTGCAAACCCCGCGATGAAGCCATGATGAAACCGCAATTTTTGCAAGTTCCCGCAATTTCATCGCATAAAACTGCATAAATATCCCACATATTCGATCGCATTTTTTAAGAAAACGTGCCACGTAGTCAAGGATTTTTGCCCGCAACAATCACATAAAAACTCCGCATTTTTCTGGAAGGACCGATTAACGGCGTCTGCAACATGTTGTCACTCTACAGTTTGTTTGGCATTAGTAAGGCCACACTGTGCCCTCTAAACACATTTTCCTCTTTTCTACTTCTCTAACAAGAACTACAACTTCACATTGAGTGAAAGTCCTTTGCTTTGTTTACCTCTGTGTGCATGATGTCGATATGGATAAATATTAATTGGGGGCGTTTCACTGACTTTAAGTATTTAAGGGCAATTATGGGCGTGACATGAAACCACCAAAGCTGCACCACATTTAGCGTTGATTGTGATTTATAAATGGAATCCGGCGTAGGACGTGCGTGCGCGCGGTTTTATAAAAAAGAATATTTCTGTGCGTACTCACATCCTATGTTTCGTCCATACGCCACTTCTGACGCAAAATCGCCACACAGGTTTACAAATGAGGCCCCAGGAGAGCACTGGGAAATTGCATCATCTGATAACTAGGAAATTAGGTAAACAACCAGTTCTCACAGGTTGCATATTTAAATCATTAATATAAGTCGGTCCATTATAGCTTTGAAAGCGCCTGGATTGGACTTAGTGCCCCTGACCCAGGAACCGGTTACGTATGGAGCGATGGATCCCCAGTGAGTTAACCGTTCTCTCTTTCTACGGTGGTTAAGTAAATCAATTTTAGCTATGCAATCTTAATTAAATTAAAATAAATCCATTCGTCATTGCATGTTTAAGTGTTTGCTTTTGTTTACAGGTAAACTTCCAACACTGGAAAGACGAAGTGCCAAATAATAGAAACAATGTGGAATCTTGTGCTGAATTTATACTAGGCCTACATATGCTGAATCACGAATGGTCTTGGAGAGCTGTGCATTGTGAGAAGTACAATGGATGGCTGTGTCAGATCCGAGCAGGTAAAGCATGGTTATTCGGTTACGTAAGTTTCAAAGAAAAGTGTGTAATTCTTTTGTTGTTGATTTGAGTGAGCGAGGTTACTTCTTTCATCAATGTCTTCTGCACGTGTGTTCAGGTGTATGAAATTAATACTCAACTATATTTATCTTCTATCATGTCCTTACAGGAGCAACTCCAAAGGCACCTCCAGACCCCGTCACTCCTGGTAAGTGGGATACTTATGTTACGCTTTTTTTTTTGCACGATTTCAGTATAGGTTGAAGTACAAATGAAATCAAATGTATAACTTTTTCTGCTGCATCATTTAGATACAATCAGTGAATTGCGTGTCCTGTGCTCTTTTGGGAAGGAAAAAAAAAAAAAAGCCGTAGGAAATGTATCTTTTATAACTGTTGGTTTGGTCACACACATCATTAATTAACAGTTAGAGAATACGTTAATGCGTCGTTGGATTTCAAGTGTTGCATACTGTAATTGAACCTACTTTGGATGTATGGTGAGCTAAACCTGGCGTCGCTGTGTCATGAGCCAAAGCGAGTTTGTTGTAGCAACCAACGTAAAAATAATACAATGCACAGCACATCGGCACTCCGAATAACTTAGATTTATGTAGCGCCTTTCATGAAACCAATGGCGCTTTACACAAGTACATGGGGACCAAAAGAAAATAGTAGGCTAACACAAACAGGCTGAAAGGAAATAAACTGGATGCTTAATGAAAGGGTGACATGTCTAAAATCACATAAGAGTATGGTTCCAAAGCCATTTTAGCCTGCTAGAGCAAACGTGGTGGGCCACACCAGCGCTGTTGCCTTGGAGATGACAGCGTCCGGTCTCAGAATATGAGACCGGAACACTTTTTTTCTAGTGTTTTTTTTTTAATTTTTTTTTTTTTTTTTATATGAAATAGAAAATGCAAATCAGAGCATATTTTAAATTTGCTCATCACCTTTTGACCATGAAAAGGAAAAAACACCTTGTATTTTGATTTTAAAATAAAAATCAAACAACCACTTGTTTTTTTTAATACCCGTTTTATGAAAGGAAAATTAAATAACCAAAACAATACACGGACCTCCTCTCTTAACATTTGCAGTACAGTTTCCATCGCATTATCATTTTAAATTAAAGACAACTCTCTTAAAAGTAAAGGACATATAGACATGAAGATAAGTTTATTTGCCAAGGTTTAGCGATATTGCTTTCTGAGATTTGCACTGCCACCCAAGTGAATTTTTGGTAAGAGATTTTGTTTGTGATGCTAAAAGCATTGAAAACACATATTGACGATATATTACATCTTTCTAACATGTTTTCAGACTACAATAAGACGTCAGATGGGTGGCTAGAATGGAATGGAAATCAGTATTATATTAACAAGATGTCGATGGCCATGGAAGAAGCTCGTAGCTTCTGCCAACAGAGGCATAGTGACTTGGTAACTATCAACACTGAGGCTGAAAGTGTCTTTTTATGGAAACAGGTAAGCAGTGCTATTTATACTACATTTAACAATTAAAGAAAACAATTAAAGTACAATAACCACAGCATTTAACTTCAGCACAAAAAATGAGTAATGCTGCTTTTAATGTGTGCCTCTGTCTCTGTGTGTAGATATCCCAAAGTTATAAACCTTACTGGATAGGCCTGACGTTAGATCTTGATCAAACACTTGAGTGAGTATGAATAAAATACAAACGAGGACAAAAGTCTAAAAAACACAACATTTAATAAAAAATGTAATTAAAATAAATCAGACTTTTGGGGAAAAGAAGTCCCAAGAAAAAGTATATTAAAATATTATACATGATTACAAGTTTGAAATGTACAGTGGGGCAAAAAAGTATTTAGTCAGCCGCCAACTGTGCAAGTTCTCTCACTTAAAAAGATGAGAGGCCTGTAATTTTCATCATAGGTACACTTCAACTATGAGAGACAAAATGAGAAAAAAACATCCAGAAAATCACATTGTAGGATTTTTAATGAATTTATTGGTAAATTCTTCGGTAAAATAAGTATTTGGTCACCTACAAACTAGCAAGATTTCTGGCTCTCACGGACCTGTAACTTCTTCTTTAAGAGGCTCCTCTGTCCTCCGCTCGTTACCTGTATTAATGGCACCCGTTTGAACTTATCAGTATAAAAGACACCTGTCCACAACCTCAAACAGTCACACTCCAAACTCTACTATGGCCAAGACCAAAGAGCTGTCAAAGGACACCAGAAACAAAATTGTAGACCTGCACCAGGCTGGGAAGACTGAATCTGCAATAGGTAAGCAGATTGGTGTGACGAAATAAACTGTGGGAGAAATTATAAGAAAATGGAAGACCTAAAAGACCACTGATAATCTCCCTTGATCCGGGGCTCCACGCAAGATCTCACTCCGTGGGGTCAAAATGATCACAAGAACAGTGAGCAAAAATCCCAGAACCACACGGGGGGACCTAGTGAATGACCCGCAGAGAGCTGGGACCAAAGTAACAAAGGCTACCATCAGTAACACACTACGCCGCCAGGGACTCAAATCCTGCAGTGCCAGACGTGTCCCCCTGCTTAAGCCAGTACATGTCCAGGCCCATCTGAGGTTTGCTAGAGAGCATTTGGATGATCCAGAAGAGGATTGGGAGAATGTCATATGGTCAGACGAAACTAAAATAGAACGTTTTGGTAAACTCAACTCATCGTGTTTGGAGGAGAAATAATGCTGAGTTGCATCCAAAGACCACCATACCTACTGTGAAGCATGGGGGTGGAAACATCATGCTTTGGGGCTGTTTTTCTGCAAAGGGACCAGGACGACTGATCCGTGTAAAGGAAAGAATGAATGGGGCCATGTATCGTGAGATTTTGAGTGAAAACCTCCTTCCATCAGCAAGGGCATTGAAGATGAAACGTGGCTGGGTCTTTCAGCATGACAATTATCCCAAACACACCGCCCGGGCAACGAAGGAGTGGCTTCGTAAGAATCATTTCAAGGTCCTGGAGTGGCCTAGCCGGTCTCCAGATCTCAACCCCATAAATCTTTGGAGGGAGTTGAAAGTCCGTGTTGCCCAGCGACAGCCCCAAAACATCACTGCTCTAGAGGAGATCTGCATGGAGGAATGGGCCAAAATACCAGCAACAGTGTGTGAAGACTTACAGAAAACGTTTGACCTCTGTCATTTCCAACAAAGGGCATATAACAAAGTATTGAGATTAACTTTTTTTATTGACCAAATACTTATTTTCCACCATAATTTACCAATACATTAATTAAAAATCCTACAATGTGATTTTCTGGATTTTTTTTTTTTCTCATTTTGTCTCTCATAGTTTAAGTGTACCTATGATGAAAATTACATGCCTCATCTTTTTAAGTGGGAGAACTTGCACAATTGGTGGCTGACTAAATACTTTTTTTGCCCCACTGTATATTACACATTAACGTTGATAACATTTCTGTAGCTTTGTTGTTGAATGTGGCTTTTATTCTATACAGAACGGACTAATGGCAGAAGTTACTGGTCACATTAACTTGCTCCTTATTTTCTTCCACTATCTAGCCAATTTATAATTTGTCTTTGAGATGTGAAGATGGAAGAAACAAAACCTAATACAGTTTAAGACTTTAGACTTGAATCAGACTTGAATATTTTAACCATGAGTTCTTCTGTAACAACATTTTAACTGATATGTTTGCGTTACATTAAGGTGGATGGATGGTTCTCAAGTGGTGTTTCAAAGGTGGGATAAAGGTCAGCCTGATTTCAAGAACTATGATGAGAACTGTGTTGTGATGACCGGTTCTATTGGTGAGTGAATTAATATATGATTCATCTTTACTGATATACATGCAAATGACAACTGCAGCTGTTATTCTGCAATTAAAGTTGCAATCCTTAAGATTTCAGTACTGGTTGATTTGGTGACACCTGTGGTTACAGGTGCAGTTTAATACTACGGCAAGGCAGCTTTATTTGTATAGCACATTTCAGCAACAGGGCAATTCAAAGTGCTTTACATAAAACATTAAAGAGCAGTTAAAAACTATTTTAAAAAACAGGCAGGACCATATTCCTTTACCATCTCATCCACCATAGGCCCAGCAGGTGACTTTGTACTAGTTACCCATAACAAGAGTGGAAGTACTTCTCTTTACCTACAATATAACCGTCGCTATAAGGCTTAGTTTAACCAAAGCAAACTTGGCAAATCTTAAACAGCTCAAACTGTTTTCCTTTAGATTTTATCATAAAATCTATGTCACACCCACGTTGGAGAAATTCTCAGAAATATGTCCATTATCTCAACAAAAACACTTGTTGAGCAGCTACTTTGTTGGAAATACAAGAAGAGGAACTAGACTGTTTACAGCGCAGCCAAATAAACTATCTTGTATTAATAAAGAAGACAATCAACAATTGCAATCATGCAGCGCACAGTGTAAGTAGTTTTCCACACAGTACAGTTGGTTACATTGCTGAGGAGTTGGAGACATCCAGCCTGTTGCCTGCAGCTCTTAATCTCACAGCTCACTGTGGCTGCTCATTTTTATTCCATTATTGACTTGCAAAAATAAAAATTGATACGCTGACAAAAAATGATGAAATTGGCCGTTGCCTTGTTTTGTAGGAACACTTTTGATGAACGATTGTGATAAGCGCTAATCATGGTGACAAATGTTTCCTTTGGCAGCTTGAAAATAAAAGCCATTAATGTCATGCTGCCTCATTGTGTCGCCAGTTGAACACTTTTAATGTGAAGCAGCATCAATAGGATGGTCCATTTGTCTTGGTAGTAAATAAATAGACCCAATCACAATTTGTTTACAATAACTTCCGGGTATAAAACTCTGGAGTCCCGTACATACAATTTAACGGCGCTGAGCAAACGGGACGAGGAGCAACTGAATATACTCTCATCCCATCTAAAATGCATGTTTGATGCTTTCATATTTTGACACTTTCACTAACGTTAGGTTGGAGACCTAATTTACTTGTTGAGCCACATACTAAAGAAAATGACACCACCCAAACTAGTTAGTCCGCTGTTCGTAACCCTTTGGTTTAGCAAAAGCAACACAGTACAGAAAATAAGCAAAAGCAGGAACGTCAGATAGGTTGGACCACTGTTTAACTATATATCTTTAAACGTTACAGTTACGGATGAAAATGACAACATAAATAAACAAGCTTGCCGATTCGAAGTATCTCTGCAATTCAAATCAACGGCCATTTGTCTACCTGTTTTTGTGTTAATGTGACGTCAAGGTGATTCAGTGATTCTGAGTGTAAAGACAGTAAACAGAATGAGATAATTGAACTATATGAATCTCTCGTAATATAAATCATCTGCATCTAGCGCAGGAATGGCAGACTCCGCCACTACCAATATAAACTATTATACACAGTAGAGAAGTAATTACAGAGTGAATACATTAAATGGCTATTGCAGAACAATGCAGCGTCACAAATGGGGTTTGGTTTTTGAGAACTCTTAAGGATTATAACTTTAACCTGATATTTGATGTTAAAAGAAAACAGCATATTGTAATTGCTAAAGTATTTATTTTTATGTCTTGGATTGGTTCACAGGGTTCTGGCACGATTATAATTGTGGGTATGAGCACAATTCAATTTGTAAACGCAGTGAATCACCACCTGCCAACACCACTGTGGCACCCACAGTGGCCCCTAAAGGTGCCTGCCCATCCCAGTGGAAAAGATTTAACTCAAAGGTCAGATGTCACTTTAAGCCTTAATGTGTTGTGTTGCAGGAATAAAAACTGGTGTAGGACAGAACTACATTTTCAGTGCTGGCATTGGCCTTTGATTTCATAACACTGCCCATTAAACATTGATCTTTTAGATTACACATTTTTATCTGATTATTAGGGCTGTGCAATTAATCCATTTTTAATCATCAATCCCAAAAACAGAGTAATTGAGAAACTATTATTTTGCACATTACGTTTGCAAAGGGGACATTTCAGAGTTCAAGGTGTTTTCACTGTTGATTTAACGGGTTGTTTTTTCCAAAAGTCAATGAGTAATCGTGTAAAATAATCGTGATTTCAATATTGACCAAAATAATCGTGATAATGATTATTTCCATAATTAAGCAGCCCTACTGATGATCTTTTGAGCTAGGACATTAGGCTGTTTTGTTGTGTGAAATTGGGATCAATGTACTAACCAGGACAATGTTTGAGTGGCTGTATTTGGTGTATTTTCAGGAGTTGTAAAACAATGTATCATTCCTCACCTCTAGTGTTACAGAATCTTTAATGACCAGAAGGTAATATGGCGTGAAGCGAGGAAACAATGCCAAGATGTGGGTGGAAACTTGGCCTCTATTCCTTCCAGACATGTGGAAGGTTTGTTTCATATATTTTTTTCCTGGTAAAATATGCACCAATCTTTTAACTTCTACTGTTTATGGTTGCCTGGTCAGGTCCTTGTGTAGCAGAACCCTGAGATGGGAGGATGGGAGATAAAGAACATAACCTAAACCTAAATTTGATACTTTTATTTCTTTTGCATTTCTTTTGTACGTGAAGACTGATTTAAATGGAGGGATTGTGATCAGGGTTCAAAATTAGCACCATCTGCTAGCCAAATGCTGGTAAAATATGCAAGTGGCTGGTAGGTTTGCTTCACTCACCTCCAAAAAAAAAATGGTAATCTATTGAGTGGCTGGTCACTTGCCATTTGGCTGGTGGACGAAAAAGTTTTAAACCCTGATTGTGATGGTTGTGAGGCTGGTTCAATAATCACCTTAATACAAACCCGTTTTATTGAGGAAAAGGTTTTAAAACATGACTTAGTCACTATTGTTTACACAATGTAAAAAATATATATATAATAATTCTAAAGCTCTGCTATCGACCTCCTAGAGTTATCAAATCCTTTGCCAGATCTCTGTGCTCTGTGAATGAAACGGATTTCTGTTTTCCAGTTTATAGTAGACTAATCAGTCCCTCCAGGATTTTGGGGCCTTTTTTTGAGATTGTTGCGGCCCAAAATGCCTGATTTTGCAATGAAGTTGCGAGAGACAGTGAAAATTGCAAAAAAAGTTGCGATGTTTTTGTTGGTATACTTTTAAAAATAAAAACGGAACTTATTTCGGGGATAATAATATTACTCTGGGCTGAGTTTTCCTAGTAACCTTAGCAAAAAGGCTCAGGATGCTGCAAATGTTGGTATAATATGAAAATGGCTGGATTTAAGACAAAATATTATAATTTATTTAATGAATCAAATTTGAACATATGTGTCAGTGGCTTGTTGATTTTGACATTGTTAGTTAAATTCCTAAACTGGCCTGGGACTCGCATTCATACGGTTTGATAAAGTACTTATTGGACTTTAACTTATCATTGCACTTACAATAACGAGAGTAGCTGTCATCAATTTAGGTCCTCATCATCCACCGCTGCAGAGAGCCGACAGGATTGAAACCGCAGCAGCTTTCAGCTACTTTAGAGTGAAAAAACGTTACAGCGTACATTAACGATAAAATGAATACAGGTTGGCAGGACGGTCTGAAATGTTTTGCACGGTCTTTCGCTGTACGTTTTGTTGGTAAATGTGAGATGTTTGAGTCACGCACGTCTCGTCTTCATATCAGAAACGAAGACATGAATTTGGCGACATACGTGTGTTACGTCAACCAGTTCTCCTCATGGATGTATTAAGGTTCTCACTCCCGCTTGGTCAGTGGCTCTCAGAGAGTCGCGTCCTCAGAGTCACATACTGACGCAAAGTCTGGCACGTGGGACTGTTGTGATTGGTTGAAGTCACGGAAACTCTAGTTATTGGTCAAATTTGCGGTAAAGTTGCCGTGATTGGTCAAAATTGCGACTTTCACCGAATTCAGGTGATTGGTTGGTTGTATTTCTGTGAATTGCTGCGATCGAGACATTGTGAACTCCTGGGGAGACTGACTATACTGTACTGCACAGCGCACCTTCAAGAATACAGAAAATACAAAGAGCCAAACAGCACATGTATGTGTTTTATGTAGGGCTGGGTATTGCCAATGATTTCCTGAATTGATTCGATTCCAATTCACAAGGTCCCAATAAAATTACATTTCCAATTCTATATCAATTAGGTTAGGGAAATTTTGCTTGGATATAAAATTGATGCTAAAAGAAGTTATGGCATAAATTGTACAAGCAAGAAGCCACTCCCAAATACTTTTTATAATTCACCTGTTTAATGTTTACATTAGGAATTGACCCCCAAACGGGGATACATTTTGAAAACTTTCATGCAAATATCTGAATCTTGAATTATCTGTTCATTTTTCAGTGTTTTTGATGACTCAAATGGCTGTCACACCTACTACTACAGACGTTTGGATTGGTGTGCACAATACATATACAGATGCATTTTATTGGACTGATGGGCGACCGAGGCAATATGTCAACTTTGATTCAGCAGTAAGTGGAAAGGTGTGTGTGTGTGTGTGTGTGTGTGTGTGTGTGTGTGTGTGTGTGTGTGTGTGTGTGTGTGTGTGTGTGTGTGTGTGTGTGTGTGTGTGTGTGTGTGTGTGTGTGTGTGTGTGTGTGTGTGTGTGTGTGTGTGTGTGTGTGTGTGTGTGTGTGTGTGTGTGTGTGTGTGTGTGTGTGTGTGTGTGTGTGTGTGTGTGTGTGTGTGTGTGTGTGTGTGTGTGTGTGTGTGTGTGTGTGTGTGTGTGTGTGTGTGTGTGTGTGTGTGTGTGTGTGTGTGTGTGTGTGTGTGTGTGTGTGTGTGTGTGTGTGTGTGTGTGTGTGTGTGTGTGTGTGTGTGTGTGTGTGTGTGTGTGTGTGTGTGTGTGTGTGTGTGTGTGTGTGTGTGTGTGTGTGTGTGTGTGTGTGTGTGTGTGTGTGTGTGTGTGTGTGTGTGTGTGTGTGTGTGTGTGTGTGTGTGTGTGTGTGTGTGTGTGTGTGTGTGTGTGTGTGTGTGTGTGTGTGTGTGTGTGTGTGTGTGTGTGTGTGTGTGTGTGTGTGTGTGTGTGTGTGTGTGTGTGTGTGTGTGTGTAAATTTTCTGATGAAAATGAGTAACTAAAGTTGCAAACATCTGGGTTTACATTGCAGGACCGAGATAATGTTTTCACATATCAATGGATACATGATCTACAAGAGGTATGATGTTTTTCAAACTTTATTGTAAAGTGAGAAACTACTTATTTTGTCATGACTTGGTTTGTTGAAGTTAACTTGGAAAACTAGTTTATGTCAAAGGGCGGTCTTTTAAAATTAAACGTGTGCTAGAACTGCCTCCTATGAAACGGAGGCATATATCGACCTTGGTATTTATATGAGTGAGACATCGTTAGTGACATAATTTCTATTAAATGGGACAGCAATTGTTTTTTGCTATTTCCCCCCCCCACCATGGGATAGTAGGCTGTCAGTAAACAAGAATACACTATTATTGGAATCAGAATTAGGCCGGCGACAGACTGGATGCATGGCGTGAGCGTGTCAGCTGCATGGTGTGTCCGTTTATATTTCGGCTCCCATGTTAACAGGTTAGAGCTTGCAAACTGCCTGAGTGACACACATGTCTCACGTGCGGCTCGAACCGCGCCAAAAACTCATGCCTGCTAGAAATAGAACAGAAAACCTATTTTTCATGCGACACGCAAGCGTGTTGGAAGCGTTTCCAGGTAAAATGGAATAGGAAAATATGTTTATGTCATTTTGACACAAATGCATATTAATAAATGACATGTTTGAAAGTATCTAGGTTTTGATATAAATGTAATAACAAATTTAAAAAATCTATTTTCTAATATTGCACCTGTCAATACAGAACCTATTTTGCCGTCAATACTGCAGACGTTGTCTTTGCTGTAATCAAATCGGTATATATATTTATGTTTAACATGGTATTTCATTTTATCAATTGGAAACATACATGTGTACAGACAATGCTAGCAGCAGCAGCAGCACCGTGTCAGACACGTTTCTGGTGTGTAAAGACATAAAAATCCACTCAGCCGCCATGCAGCTGACACGCAACAGAAACGCCATGCTAATGCGGCACAGCCAGTCTGTCGCCGGCCTAAGAATCGTAAAGAGATTTATTGCCAGGCAAGTAACGCCTACTAGGAATTTGCCTTGGTATATCAGTTCCTCCAGGATTTCGCGATGTCGCGATCGCAACATTTCACGCAAATGAGACTTACATGATGACCTAAATAGAGGACAGCTACGCTTGTTATTGTAAGTGCAATGATAAGTTAAAGTCCAATAAGTACTTTTTCAAACTGTATGAATGTGTGGGCCAGGTTAGGAAATTAACTAACAATGTAAAGATCAACCAGCCACTGACACATGTTTAAATTTGATTCATTCAATGAAGGGACTGGTATATGGTGCATACATAAAAACGATAATAAAAAATAAACAAACAGTAAATACAGAAACAGATAATAAATACATACATATAACTATTTCACTTGTAAAAAGAAAAAGGCTTTATGGGTTAGTGCAGGATGTGAAAAAATGTAGAGGAATGTGCAAAAGTTAAGGACATTCTATATAAATGTGCAGAGGACAGGATGTAGGATTAAAGTTCAATGTCAGTGGGGGGTCTGGGGCCTTGTTAAAAAGGCTGACTGCTGAGGGGAAGATACGGTTTTTGTGGCGTGAGGTTTTGGTCCTGATGGACCGCAGCCTCCTGACGGAGGGGAGGGGTTCACACAGTTTGTGTCCTGGGTGAGAGGGATCGGCTACAATCTTTCCTGCCCGTCTCAGCATCCTGGAGGCCTATAGGTCCTTTAGAGACGACCGATTGCAGCCAATCACCCTCTCACCAGAGCAGCTGATACAGTTTTCTCTTTTTCTCACTACTCTCTCTTTCTGTGCTTCCACAGGAACAGTGTGCTGTAATTAAAAGCGACCATTCGATTGGTACTGGGCAATGGAAACCAAAGTCCTGCAATGACACAAATGGATTTGTCTGTCTTCAAAATGTTGGTGAGCCCATCTTCTGACCTTTCTCTTTGAAACATGTGGTCTAAAAATGCCTACACATTAGTACACCAGCATTGGTATATTTTCTTATAGTATTAAGTATTTCTTAAAGCGGCTATAATCAATCAATTACGATAAAAATGTATTAAGTGATGAAACAATGTGACAATGTTAAAAGGGGATGCTTATAGTGATGAGCCTACAGATAATTATTTCTTGAATCTTTAGCTCCGTCTCTCTGGTCCCCTCTCTCCTCTCCTTAAGGAGGGTTATATAGATGTTCAGCTCATTGTTTAGGTATTTGGTTCACTCCCGCTCTCTAGCGTTGTTTTTCGGCTGCAACAGGCTGTTTTCAGTTCAAAAGCTCTAAAAACCCACTATACACTACTTGCGCTGCACCAAACAGCAGATAGACAGTTAGCGACTAAATGATAAACAGAGAGCTAGAGAGTAAGATATTTCTCCCAGTTGTTATAAACCAAATACAGAGCTAAAAGGGAGTGAATATTTTACTTGTGTTTGCCTGGTGGCCAGAAATACAGCGCCAAATGAAAGCTAATGTTTCTCCATAACTGATGTGCAGCAATTAAAAACAGTTTTTCCTTATCAACTAAACTGGTTACTGTGTTCAAATGGCCAAAATCTTCAGTTATTGTAGGTTCAAGGAAGTGAGTCTAAAGCTGCAGACACACCGACCAGACAGCAAACTGTCGGCAGAAAAGGCAGTTGGACTGATCAGTCTCCCCGAGTTGGTCAAAAAAGTGCCTCGCAACACAGCAAAGCAACGAGACGTAATATGTCTCCATAACAGCAGGCGGCGCTAATCTGTATTGTTGCCCAAAAATGAAAACCGGCAGCTGATTGGATGAACACGTCACGTGGGTCTGGTTTCTCCAGAAATTCAAAGACAGACTGTCATGGCGGCTTGTTCAGAATACAATCTCATATTGTACTGAAATAGTTAACTGAAACGTCTTTTTGAAAACCTTTTAAGCGAGAAATAGGCCATGCAGTTGCTGAATCTGTCTTCATTTCAGATCGACAAAGGTCAGTTTAAAAGATTTTCGTCAGATTTTGAGAGACTCTAGTCAAGCTCATTCCGCTCTCCGTTTCCGGGTTAGCACCCTACCAATCAGTTGGGTCATTTGAGTCCGACTGCCAGCAGTGCCCGCCCCGCCGATTATACGTGTCAAATCGGCCAAAATGAAGGACGACAGCCCCTCGGACGGACAACGACACGGAACACACCGAACAGACTCGAGTCACTGACCTCGCCAGACTGTCAAATGGCCGATTATCGGCTTGGTGTGTCAGCGCCTTTAAGAAACAGACCTCTTGACCTTAAGATGACCAAAAAACTAAATGAGTCTAATTTCACCCACAGACCCATCCCTCCCAGACTCCCCAGAACCAACAACTTCTACCAACTATGTCAAAATATTTAATGACTCTATCAAGGTTGTTACTCAACAAATGAACTGGGATGAAGCCAAAAAGCACTGCGAAGGTGATGGTGCCAAACTGGCTAGCCTGCGAAACGAGTGGTCACAGGCCTATGTTGAGCTGCTGGCTTTGAATCTCAACGCTCCTCTGTGGATTGGACTGAACAAAGTGCAGGTACAGTGCTGGAAAAAAACTCACATAGCACATTGCAAATAGCACACAGAAAAGTAACATAACTAACCTCTGCTTGCAACTACTCACTACTGTCTAAATTCCAACAAAAGTTTGTCACTTCTGTCTACACAGACTTGTTACAGGGTAGATTTTTAACAGGGTAGTTATTTTTTTATTTTTGAGAAAAGGAAAAACTATTTGTATTTGCATGATAGTGTGTTTCTTACAATTCATCTTACATGAATATCTGTATTTAATTAAATTGCAATCTATGTACAGTAACAGTTGTTGAGCCATTTCACTCAATACCACAAATGTCAATCATGGTGGCATGAGACGAAAAGTCAGGTAATCGGATAGAATTGGAAAGAATTAATCCTCTGGGGACCATGGAGGGTTGAACATAATTGTATGGCAATCAGTCAGTAGTTGTATGGACCATAGTAATGGACTGACTGAGATTTCAATGTATACAGAAACACTACTAATGTGGCTTTCAATCATTCATTGATGTAAAAACCAGAGATTGCAGATTATTTTTCAAAAAGAAATTGAATAATAAAGCTGAATGCAGTCTGATCAATCTTTCCTTTCAGACCAATGGACATTTCACATTTACTGATGGCTGGCACATGAGCATTTCTCACTGGGGTAAAAATGAACCAAGCGGTGACCGACCTTGTGTCTACGTAGATTTGGATGGAAAATGGAAGACTGCTGACTGCAATCAGACCATGAACAGTGTTTGTATGAGGTCTACAGGTACGTCAAAGTTCAGTAATGTTCATTTGAATAAATTAATGTGCAACTCATCTATAAAGGCCAACATGTCTGATATTTTAGGAATTAACCTGTAAAGGTCAAAAGACCTCATATGCTTATCAGTTTGGAACATTTTTGAATTATTTTAATCACTGATCATAAGTATAAATTATATGGATTGTACACTTTTACCTTTGTATGCTTTTAGATGTTACAAAGTGTTATTTTATAAAATAGTGTTAAATGCATTAAGTGCCTGTTTCAAGCCACTGGATTTAATTTGAGTAAACTATGAAAAAATCTAATTAGTTAATCCCATTATCATCACCGTCTCTCTCAATCACAGATGTGCCACCAACAGAGCCAAATGGTTTTCCAGGAATTTGCCCTGAAGATCCAGATGTATTAAATACAGGCCAGCATTACTTCTGGCTACCATTTAAAGGTTACTGTTACATATTTTTCACAAAAGAAAAAGAGTGGGAAGATGCATCTACTAGCTGTGTAAGACATGGTAAGTCCTTTTGTGAATGGTCCAAGATATCTTTAGGCACTAAAATGCATGAATCTCTCAGTAAGGACTTCTCCTTTGTTTTGTGAAGGTGGATCACTAGCCAGTATTGAAGATCCCTTTGAGCAAGAATTCATTCAAAGCAATGCAAACCAGTTTAAAGACAGCCACACCTCATTCTGGATTGGCCTGTTTCAAACTCACAAAGGTACAGTTACATATGTCTGTTCTTTCATGAAAAGTAATATTCATCTCCACAGAAAGGAAAATACTTTATAAAAGAAACTATGATTGGTGAAAAACTAATGGGGGAAAAAAACAACTTATTGTTGTCATAATTAATTTTTATTGTTTGGCTATTGTTTTCTGCAGAGTAAAATAAGAGCATTAAATGACACTGAAAAAGATTTTTTTTTTTTTTTAAATCTACCGGTATGTATCTCCAGGGGAATGGTTGTGGTTGGACAAAACAGTCATGGACTACACTAACTGGGCTAATGGTCAACCTGGTGAACGCAGCTTCGGAGGGATTAGCACTTCAACTGGGAAGTGGAGTGCAGCCTGGCAGCAGTATTCTAGACCATACATTTGCAAAACAGCCAAAGGTAAAAATGTGGTGTTCTTTTGTTGTGTTAAAGGGGAGTTGGAGCAGAGTATTAATACCTTTGCCACTATTTTGAGGTAACTAGTGTTGTTGTAAGCTATCTCACCATTAAATACAAATACACTTCACTTCACAGTTGTGAATTGAATAAATAAATTGCCTGCTGAGAAACATTTTGGACATTCACCTTTTATGGGGGGAAATTAACCACACACGCATTACATAATCCTTTCTATACTTAATTTGAACTTATTCAGGGGGGGTGTTTCACTGAGACCTTTTTTCAGAAATGCCCCAATCACATTTACATATTCACACCTGGAGCTGTTCAGTACAACCACAGTCTGATCTGCTGGCCACTGAGCAACTCCACTGGAGCAGTTGGGGTTGAGGGCGTTGCTCAAGGGCACCTCAGTGGTGGTAAGGAGGGAGGGGCAAGCTTTCCCCACCCAGATTTATCCTGCTGTTCTGGGGATTAAACCACAGCCTTCCAATCAAAAGCTTGCTTCTCTGTCAGATTAAGAGATTACTCTAGCGGTGACTTGGCAGATAGACATGGCAGACTACTATGGAATCCGATCAGTCTCAATATTAATGAATGCACACAAGCTGCACTTACGTGATTGGCTGAAAGGTAAGCAGCCATCTGACTGGCTACAGATAATTCCCTGTTAAAAAAATGCATTTGGTAATTAAGCCATGGCATGGGGGTCTCAAAAAACGCACACACAAATGCAGTGAAGTTCACACATGACAAAAATACATGTTTACGAAATACAGTTATGAGGCTTCACAAATGCTGTGTTGGTTGTCTTCCAAAATGACACTCTGCACCGGGAAAAAACAATCATTATCACATTTCTCTTTCTTTCTAGTATTGGCACCAACGCCTCCAACATCATCAGCTGCTGGTAGGTAACACCTCTTTACCTTTATTTTACAGAAAATTGTGACAAAATTAATTTGGCTGATAATCTACTTTTTCAATCTTGCAGTAGTTCCTCTTCGTCAACGTGGCCACATAGCTTTGGCAGTTGTGGTGGTCATTACTGCGATTGCCACTGGGGTCATTGCCTTATTCCTCTTCAAGAAGTTTGCTCGTCGCTTACCCATCACCGACAAGTTAACCACCTTTGACAACCCAGTCTTCAACAATGAGTGGTCACAGCCTAATGTGGTTGACACCAATAATCATGTAGAGAATGTAGAGGAAAAGAGCCCTGAGCCCCTTGTAACACAAAAATGAACAGAATCTGAATCTAATGCATACTCTATCAAGGGCTCATGGTTAGTGGCTTCTCTTTTGCATGGCCAATGATTTCACATTCTGTTCTGTTCTGAGAGGAGTTGGCAATGAGTGGCTAAAATGGCCAAATCTATTTAGACTGTAGGATGTCTTTATTTGGAATGACAGTTTGAAATCTTATTAAATCATATACTTTATAATGACTAAGGGAATGGGAAGAATTCCATACACATTTTGTACTTAATTATAACTGTTATAAACTGTGATAATGTTACAGATCAGCTGCTGTGTAAAGTCAAGAGTTGTAATCTAGCTAACATTAAACAAAGTATACAAAAAATGACTATCATTACCGCTTTTCATCCTGCTTACAGTTATACGATACTAGGACCGTGACGGTATAGTTTTTATTGAACCGCGGTGAAGAAGCAACGTATCACCGCAGTATGGCGGTTAACCACAACCCCCTTACAAGAGTAGCGTAAGTTAAAACGAGAATGCCGAGGGCAGACCCTTTGCAGCACAGCAGCTGAGCAGACGCAGAGCAGAGAGGGCAACTCGGCAGTCTGCTAACTTGTTGCTCTCTCTACCAATATAAGCTGCTCTGTTTTAGGCTACAAAACATCCATGCAGGCTAAAATGTAACCATGCGGTTTTGTCAGAATTAAACTATAAGCAGAAGGAAACTCTGCTAGCTGCTAGGCTAATGTGCAATGTTAAATCCCCCATATGGCCTTAATGGAATGTCCATCCTCTTGTGCAAAGCTGAAGTGAGGAGCAACTTAAGTTTTTTTTTTTTTTTTTTTTTTTTTTTTTTCTTTCCTTAATCCCTTGAATATAGGATAGAAGACAGTTGATGAAGATAACTACACAATGATTATTGCTTTCATAATATTTCATATCACACATCTGTTCTCCTGTAACTTTTGCCAGCAAAAAGTAATAAAAAAACAAAAAAAACAAATGCGTATTTGTATTGCGGTGATGCCGTTATCGTCACAGCCCTACATGACTTATTCATGTAGTAATATGCAGCTGGAAATTCTGGTGACCTCCTACGATGTGCTTGCTCATTCAAAACAATGTGCAAAAGTGACCCTGAAAGTGTCAGTCAGAGTTCAGTAACAACTTAACTGCAAGCTAACCAGCTTCTGGGTCAGTGACTAGTAAGGGTAAGTAATCCTTAATTGTTTTAGGTATTTTAAAGCTGCTGTTCTTGTACCACATTAGGGGTCACAGCTCAACTGCCTCATTCTATTTTATTAAATTGTTAAAAAAAAAGATTGTTACATTGCAAAGGAATGATATAGACATTTAATTTAAGGCTAAAACTTTTTTTAAACCCTAAGGCCTTGCACTATAATAATTTAGCCTAGCTAAATAAGCTATCCAACTAAAGTGTTGGATAAATTACCTCCACTTTTAAAAAAATACAAACAATAAATGCATACAAATAGTTCTAAATAATAATTAAGTTCATATAACCTCTTAAACCAGTAACTTAACTAATTATATTTGAAAAGATTGGCCAAAAATTGAGAGGCTTGTAATAGGAGTCAAATGCTGTAAACGGTTACACCATTTGACATTTCAATGTAAAATCAAATTTGTCAGGCATAATGGAGACATATCAGCATATGGCTTTGGTGTAAATAATCAAATATCACGTTTACACTAAATACTCATTGTTATTCAAAATGTTTTTCAATGTTTTACCAGGGTCATACCATTTGACATGTTAACCAAATAATTGAACTTAACCTAAACATGTCTTATTAACTTATATTCATCAGAGTTATTAACCTTGTGATGCAGCAGTTATGCTGATCAGGGGTCCTTTTCTCTGATGTAATTTATGTCATGTGGTCTTCTTGCTGATTTTAACAGCGAAGCACAGTGTTTTGGAGTCAGCAGAAATACTTCTCTTAGAAAACTGTACAGTGGTGCCTCTGTCTCCATTCTACCAGACAATCTTGGATGAGCAAGACCAAAGAAAAGGTCACTGTAGTCATGCCACTATGCACAGTGGTTGAGCTCTAGGAGCAGGGCATGACATTAACACCCGACCACCCGCCAAATGCGGGTGAATTTTGTAATGGGCGGGTAACACTGTCAATCTACCTGCCACATTGGCAGGTAGCCAATGAGAATTGAGTGATTCAGACGCATAACTATCGGTAAGCAGGGTACGCGGTTGCTTACGGGCCTGGTCCAATCAGGGGCCCGCATCACTGGAAGACATTGATTGACAGCCGGGTCCCCCTATCGCATTTTCATTACTCTCGACAATCCCAAAGGTCCCCGTGCTGCCACTGACCAAGCGGGAGTGAGAACTGGTTGATCATTTCCTAGTTTCTGATATGAAAACGAGACGTGTGTGTGACTCCAACATCTCACATTTACAAACAAAACGTACAGCGAAAGACCGTGCAAAACCTTTCAGACCGTCCTGCCAACATGTATACATTTTAACATCAATGTAGGCTGTAACGTTTATTCACTCTAAAGTCAGCAGCTGCTGTTTCAATACTGTCAGCTCTCTGCAGCGGGCGGGCTGCTTAGCTCTCTCTCTCTCTCTCTCTCTCTCTCTCTCGCTCTCGCTCTCGCTCTCGCTCTCTCGCTCTCGCGCGCACACGGTGGATGCAGGAAAAACCGGAGATGAGACGTACAGGATGACCTAAATTGAGGACAGCTACGCTCGTTATTGTAAGTGCAATGATACGTTAAAGTCCAATAAGTACTTTATGAAACCGTATGAATGTGTGTCCCAGACCAGGTTAGGAAATTAACTAACAATGTAAAGATCAACAAGCCACTGACGGTGACAGATACGTTCATATTTGATTCATTCATTAAATTATTATTTTTTGTCTTAAATCCACCAGCCATTTTCATATTATACCAACATTTGCAGCATCCTGAGCCTAGGAAATCTCAGCCCGGAGTAATTAATTAATAGTAATAATTATTATTCTCCCAAAACAAGTTTCCTTTATTTTTAAAGAACTATACAAAAAAAAATTGAAACTTTTTTTGCAACTTTCACTGTCTATGTGAATCCCTATGCAGGATTATCAAGGCTGGCACCCCTACAGCACGTGATGACGGCGCAATGTCCACGAGTAGGCTACCATCAATAGGACAGGATAGGATCATAGAGACACAGAAATTCCTGTTTTTCACCTTTATGAGGCAAAAAAAATGGCTGGTAAAAAGTCACTGTGGCAGGTGGATTTTTAAATCCACCTGCCACAGTGGCTGGTGGTCAAAAAAGTTAACTTCAGGCCCTGTCTAGGAGAAGGGTTGTTTGCATGGAATGCACATTTTACCTTTGTGGCAAAGCCTGATTAAAACTAATTGTTGAAATAAATTGTTTTGTGTATCTTTTTTACATAACATTGGCCGTTTTCCACTTGCAGATCAGTCTGGCATCTTGACACAGAGAAAATTTGGAGCAGTTTGCCAAACGACCGACCAATCAGCGTTGGTTTTGAGGCGGGTTTAGGAGTGATGCAACGAGAAGCGACTGTTCAGTCTAAACAGCATGGCGGCTTCCAAGGATGAGATGAGCGTAGCTATCGCGTAAGTTTTATCCAAATTAGAAGGTATTCCTTCATTGAAAGAAGAGCAAAAAAACGGCACTGGAGGCTTTTCACGGTTGAAAAGATGTTTTTTGCTCTTCTCCCGACTGGTTTCGGCAAGAGTTTGATATATCGTTGATCTGATTGGTTGATTTGGCCTGTCTATCGCCAACATAGGTGGTGATAGACAGATGGTTTATCCAATCAGCTAACCAGTATTTCCGCCCCTTCCCAAAAGTTCTCCAATGGAAAGTTCCCAGATGGATATGCCGAGCAAATGCGAAGCAAACCATCTGGTGGAGTCAGGTTACTCTGCTGCTACCCTGATTTGCATTTGTATAGCTCGCAGCATTTTCATTTATATGTTAAAGCCTCCCCTAGAATTAGGGGGCGGGGGGGTCATGGGGGGACAACTTCCAAGCAAGGCCCACGTCAATTTCCGACAATTCACGGCAGTTTTTGGTGTTGCCTGTAAATTGCTGTGTGCAGTCGTAAACCTGAATTTCCACGTCAATCTACAGTACCGCTTACTGACGAAAATCCCACTTTTCATGCAGTGGGTCATGTGGTCTTCTTGCTGATTTTAACAAAATGCCACCTTGAGTGGTGGTTACACCACCTTGACATTTCAGGAAGCTAGCATGATTGACAGGATTCCCTAAATTATTAAAATAAATATAAGCATACTTTTAAAATATATTGTAAATAGGTTAATAACCTTTAATTAAGTTAATGCCCAAGTAGTTCATGGGATCTTTTATTAAGAAAGTTGCCCTTTTTAAGCATTTTGGTACAATGTTTTGACGGTTAAACCACTTAGACATTTTTGCCATTAATCGCCAATTATTCTCTTAAAATTAATTAAAACCAAACACTTTAAAATACGGCCTCTAAAAAGTAAGTATTGATGTAATTTGTTTGTCTGTTTTTCTTTAATTTAACGTATTTAAATTTAATTTAACCTTATAGACACAAAAAAATGGGCGTATTGTAAGATATGTATTTGGAGGAGGCCAAAGACTCTTTAGAGGAAATGGTACAGAACGATTTAACGATTCACTAGAGATTACCAAACCTTCCATTTAAATTTGATGTTGCCCAATTGTTTTGTCAACTAAGCAATTTGTACTAGCACATCTCACCGGTTTACTTTTTGACATCTTTCTCAACACTAGTGTGCTCACAGCTTACTTCTCAGTTTCAAAGAATCCACATCCTCTTTGAATGTAAGTTTATTTTCAAAAAGGGACACATTGACCACATCCTACTTTCTATAACCCGATACTAATTAATTCAACAACATAATGTACAAACCATTTACGGTACAGAAACAATTATCATTGGGTATTCAGGTAAGTGTGCTTAAGGTAGTATTTCAACATCAACTGGCTTCTTTAATCAAACACTTTCTCTCCCTTATGACCATGCACGCAAGTAAGCTAAGGGTTAAGAGTATGGGCCAATGAGGACAGACAGAAACTAATTTGCATGCAAATATTCACTCACATTCACTTATAATCACACTAAAGTATGTATGCCCCCACAGTATTTACCCTTTTATAAGTGTAAAATATCTGAAATAAAAGCAAAACTAATCAAACTTTTTGTCTGACTATAAAAGTTGTGTTCCAACAATATCAGGAATGTTATTTATGTGACTCATTTGAACAAAACCCTTTTCTACATTTCTAAATTGTATTATTTTTATAGGTTGGTGTGGATGTGTGCGATCAGATGGCCAGTTGTATGTTGGCTGTTAGGTGTGCAGGGAAGTTGAGGACCCAAATGCAGAGAGCAGGCAGGATAAGTTGAAGTTAAGAATTTAATGGAACCAAACACAAAATAGTCAAGGTAGTCCAGAGCATAGCTGACAGGGAGAAGACACGAACCAAACACACGTAACATTAACAATGCTCTGACACAGGACAAGGGGAACACAAAGACTAAATACAGAGAGTAATGAGGTTACGAGAGGCAGGTGACACAAGGGCTGGGAAACAGGTGGAAAACATCAGGCAATCACAAGAGCGGGAAACTAAAGACAGGAAGTAAACTAGACAAGACAGAAACTCAGATTTCAAAATAAAACAGGAACCAGAACATATACAACCATGACAATTGGCGGTAGAACTAAAAAGATGCAGTGCGCACAGGAGAGATGGAGAGACAAATATAAATGCTAAGGGGGACTTATTGACGTTCTTTTGTTAGACAAAATGTGATGTTATCATTTTTGTTGTGATTACATTTCCCACTTAGTTGACTTGCCAAAATAAAATAGCTGAATTTAATTACAAGGTTTCGTTTGTTTTCAGCCTTACATGTTATACCCAGCTTACAATTTAGAAAGAACAGCATCAGATAGAAACAAATAGATTGTGTATTTTTCATGAAAAACAATTTTTTTTTTGCTCACAATTGACATTCGAGACTTTGTGTATACTAAACTAAATGACACACAGCGCAAATGACCATCACCGGACTATTACTGCATCTGGTGGCAGCTTGAAAATATTTTTTCTAAAAATAGATAGCAAAATAGCACATTTACACTGTTAAGTATACACCAGTTTTGTGTAGGCTACTATAGACTATCTGGCTGTGTATGGTGTGGGGGAACTGTGTGTGTCCTTGCTGCTATAGAGATTAATGTAGCGCTATTAAGATGGAGAGGGATGACTCGTTAGTAGCCCATCAGCCAGACAAAAAGATACATACGCTATTGGGCATGTCTGGTTATAGATAAAAAAAATACAAAGGACAAGCTAAAAACAAAAATATACCTTAAAGCGCCAAAGATTTACAATTGGAGGATATATGACTGAAAGGTCTGGGAAATGTATGTCCAAGCTCAGTAATGAACACTTAAGCTCAGTATTTGTTTTTACAAATTAGTAGCATTTAAAGTTAATTGTTAGGAGACAGGGTTGGGCTATGAAACACCAGTCCAAAAGTAGTCAGTCAGTCAGAAAAGTTTTGCCTTGGTCAGGGAGAATGTGACACATCATAATTGAATCTTTGATTTTGGTGGACCATTTGTCTTCAATTTGTAAGTTTACAAATGGACAAAGTCATTGTCACAAATGTGTAGACTGGTCCTCTTTACTTAGTTACTGTGAAGTTAATATATAAAGTTAATCTACCTCAGTGTCCTCTAGTGTTTTTTTTTTAAAGTGTTCTTATAGTTGATTTAATAAAACTCCAAATTGTTTCTTTGTTGTTTTTTTCTTATTATATGATGGCTGATGATGGACATGATGAAACTGAGGTTAGCTGGATGAAATTAAAGAGGAAAGGAGGCCCGTAAAAGTCAGCGGTTGACGCCATGGTGGCGCTAGGCAATTGCTGAAGCACCCCTAAAAATCATCTCAGCAAGCCTGAAAAATAAAGTCCTTATCATTGTGATTTTGTGAAATCGTTTAGTGGTCAAACCTTATTACTTTTGCAAACCGGATTTTAGCGATGGAATAGGACAAATGATGACAGGCTCAGCTCAGTTGTAGCCTAAAGTCAACAGCCTATCTGCGATTCCCTGAACGAGGGCGCCTCAGCCTACTGTTCAGTCTGCGCAGAACTTTGGGGAATTCGGTCGAGTATGGCTACTTTCAACCACTGAAAAGGTATGGCTAATGGAGTGAAAATTAAATCTAATCAAATGAACACGTTAAGTAGGCTACGCTACAGGTGTAGCATTTGTGGAACCAAGCAGTGATTCCCTGATCACAATGATGGCAATTATATCTGAATTAGCCTAGCTTATTCACCACGGAGTCCAATTTTGTTGTGCAACGTTAGACAAAATTGCTAACTGTAGGAAATGTAGCTTAGAAGTAGCCTACAACAAGTTTTTAAAGTGTGCTATTAATAGCCTGCCGTTGAGCACCGCTAAAAATAGCTTAGCGCCGCTGCTGTTATCTCCCTGCCGGACACTTTCTTTCATTTTTAACTGCCAATGCCAATGAAAAATAAATAATTCGACCTGACGGATCATCAGACTCCTTAATATCAGAAATGAAACGGTGAAACAACAAACCCTGACTCACAGTCTGTTTCCCCATAGATGGATATACGTTTCTTTTTCTTCTTTTTTTTAAAGAAAACAGCCAGGTTCAGGTGATAAAGTATAAGATAAGCCTTTAACATTATCCCTCTGCACTGAACAGCAACCTCATATTCACATATGTTATAAATAGGTGAATTTATAACCTTTGGTAGCGTACAAGAAACATTCTCTGTTGATTAGTTGATTACATTTGCCTTCTGGTTGACAGCACAAAGGAGTGAGGAGAATAGAGAAGGAGAAGGGCAGAGAGAGCAAGATGAACAAGGTGAGAAAATGGCTATGTAGCCTATAAGACATACACATATACATACATATATGATTACTGTGTTTTTTTTCTCTTTTATTTGAAGATTATTTTCTAGTTGATTGCAAAATGTTTTGTATGTGATTGTCAGTGATATGACAGAGGGAGGGGGATAGAGGGAGAGAGAGAGCAGGATGGAGAGAGAGAGTGGACAAAGAGAGGGACCTTGAAGAACCAGGTGAGAAAGTGGACCTATATTGTATGGGCAAAAAACTTAAAACACTTAAAATATTCCATTCACATTATATTTACATATGCATTTCATGAAGGACTAGGCTCTTAAGAAAAAGAGATGTTGAATTTTCCCCATCTGGTTCAGAGACATTATTAGATTAGATTATTCATCATTTAGCTGTATAACCATATCAGTTTCTATCAATGATGTAAATGAAAAGTTGAAAATTAACAGCAGAAAAAAACATGAATAATCCTGTCTAAAAATATGTTGAGGCTTATTTTACCAGTTTAAGGTATGTGAAGGGGCGTAGCTCAAAATTCTGGTCCCTGTAGAAAGGCATTCTCTATGGGCCCCTCCCTGCATCCACAGCTATTCATTCTAGCATCTTTTTGGGCCCTGCTCACATGAGGGCCCTGGGTACTCAGTCCCCCTTTTCCACCCAGTCCGATGCCCTTTTTTTCACAGCAGATGCCTGGAATCTGTTGATAGTTTGTCATAATTGCATGTCTCCAGCTGTCTATTTCTTCTGAGCCGCCCAAAGGTCAGATCCTGGAATCGCCCCTGGATGACCCTAATTGACACGATTGGTGTTATCCGGTGGACGAGGCTGAGCAGGGGGAGCTCTGTGCGCTGTGGCATGGAGGGAGACCGGGTGCCATTCATCTGCATGTACAGCCCGCACTGCAGTGACACGGAGTCGTTTGAAAATCGGCAAAGTTTCCCTCTAATCAAGCACTTAATGTTTTCCATTACCTATTAGACAGGACGACAGGCAGTACAGGTGAGACAGGAAAGAGCCAGAGTAGGACAGGAGAGGGAAAGAGGGGAGGCAAGAAGCCCCAAAGCATTTTATTAAACGTAAATCAACATCTACAAATGTGTGCAAATACAGAATATGTCTAAAGGCCTTCTCGTGTAAGCAGCGCAAAAAAAAAAACTCACTAAAAACAATCCTAGGGGAAAACCAGGGAAATGCCTTCACCGCGACAACCCAAGTCAGCATTATGAAAGATTCCTTGTTGTAAATATTACACAATACTTTCTCCAATCAAGTTGAAATGGACAATAATTTCTAACGGCCAACTTCAACGTTCTTTAGAATCTGTGTGAATCATGCTTGGCTGCTCCAACCGCAATTTGTATCACATCTGCTTTCTTTGTCTTTAAATATTGTGTCAAAATCATAGTCTTGTTCATTGTAGTCATAAATGTTAAATACATTCAGGAATAATTGTGTAGATGATTAATAAATGGAATAAGTGGCGGTTACCGTAAAGGAGAACTCCGGACAATTTACGTTGCACTGTAGTGGTTATGATCATATCAGTGACTATGTAACTACATGGAAACGGGCCAAATGATTCTTGTTTCTTGTACAGTGATAGCGTTACTGAAGGCTAGCTCTAGCTCCATAGTTACGTTACTCCAAGCTTCTTCCATTGTGAACACCTCCACCCTTCACGCGTCACACACTACGCTCCAATCTGCACACTGCTGTTTACCTTTTCCTGCTACAACTGAATTCCCACGGGACTTCAGCGCAAGACTACAGCCAGCCTTCTGTAACGCTGTTACTTTACAAGAAACGGGCATAATTTGGCCCGTTTCCATGTAGTTACATAGTCACTGATATGATCATAAGCACTACAGTGCTCAATTACCTATTTTTGAGGGGGAAATAAACTTTTTTCACCGCAAAAATGTTGCTGCAAAAGCATGAACTGTCCTCTGGAGGACATCCACCAGACCAGCGGGCGCCCGTGGATTGTTGTCGGCCGCGGCAGGCGGGGAGGAAGTGGAAGGATGCCGGTCTGGCATGCTAGCCTGGCTAAGGCAACTAACACACAGTTCGCCACTGCAGAGACTACTATTCACCAACGCCAGATGGATCGCACACAAAATGGATATATATGCTACAAATACACACAGAACTGCTGCTTGATGATTATTACCGAAGCCTGGCTGAACACACTCACTCATCAGACGGCAGCTAGCAGCTAACAGGGTAGGTGAATTTAAACAATGTCTGAGTTGAAAACGCATCATGTTGTCATGTAAGGCCCTGTTCATGTTGCACAGACATTTTAATTGCATTTTGTGGTTGTTAAGAGGCACAAATGCACTCTTTATGATATGCCCCCAAAACTGCCGTTTTAGCTAAGTGGGCGCTCTTGGCATTAGCTGCAGTAGCTCCATGATGCTAGCACCGATTTGGCTCGTTTTTTTTGCTATTGACAGTACTCGCATACTTATAGCGATCAAGATTAACGTAAAAATTGCCCGGAGTTCTCCTTTAATGTCTTGTAATGAATAAGATAAATGATAACAATCACAATCAAAAATTAGAAATGTTTTGATCTGGTTGACTTGTATGGTATGTGCGTAGACTGGTCGTCATTTTAAAGCTCACTTACAAGAACTTCTTGTTTCCCACATTGTCAGTTTATTATGCAATGGAAAATGACACATCCACGTAGTAGTGTGTTCTGGGAAAGTGTATTACAATGAAACAACCAACAGACATCAGAATTTTGGTTCCGTTTTTTTTAAAACTGGTATTAGTTGGAAAGAAAATGATGACGAGACAGGATGAATTAAGATTGACTTTTGACAATCATTCACACAACTCTTAAATCCTCTGTGAGAAATGCATGGATAAAGTCTTCAGCTGTGAGACATCTCAGAAGAACACACAATGAAGATACCTTGTACAGCCTTTGTGCTTTTCATCCAAACATTACAATGTTTGGCTTCAGATGGTAGAGTATTCAAACTTTTAATTTTGATTTTTTTGTGAGATTGTGTAGATGTGCACTATACTCTTTATGTGAGACTGTTTTGGCCTTTACCATATGTCAGTGCATGTCACCTGGGTAAACATTCTTTTAAATTTGACCCAGTTTAAAATCAAGGTGATTGCAATTTTAACTTTTTCATTTGTATTTTGCAGACATGGGATGGTTGTAACTTTGTTTGCTTACAAATATTCTGTTTATTCTGTGAATACCTCTGTTATATTGTCAAAATAATATTAAATTGAATTAGACACAACTAAAACAACCCCAGTGATGGACTGTGCAAACAGTTGTTCAAAGGATTTTCTAAATTCTTCTGCAATAAACATTGAAGAGTGTGTAATTCTTTTGATACAGATTCACCATTTCAACTAACCAACAAGGACACTGGTTTTTGTTTGGTTAAAACAAATATCATCTGCAATGACCTACGCTGGACAACTGGTGACCGACTTCTTGTTCAACAAAGGATAAAGTGCCTGGGCGTCCAAGGTAAAAGTGTGGGAAGTGAAATAAGCCTCTACGATTGTGATGAAAACAGCGACCTCCAAAAGTGGGAATGCAAGAATGGAACAGTGCTCGCCCTCAAAGACCAAGAGCTTTACATTGAGCTCACTGCAGATAACACAGCAGTTCTCTCCAAAACAATAGGACCCAATAACCACCTCACAATTTCAGGGACCTCCAGCGGTGCTTGTGCAAGAACATACAGAGGTACAGTATACAACTGTGTTGTTAAACACAAAATCACAACCATTTTCATAGAATTTCAAGTATAAAATGTAATGATGAAGACAACCGTTTCAGAGATTATGAGATTATGTTTTTAGAGAGATGATGAGGTTATGTTAAACATTACATTTACATGTTCACTTTATGCAACAGGAGGTCAAACTGGTAAACAGCTACCCATGCATGGCTATTTACTTATTAAAGCTTTAGTGCATAACTTTTTTTATATTAAAGAACATCTGTTACATTCAAACCATTGCCAAATTAGTTGATACAAATCTAATTAAGCCTATCAGCTTCACAAAACTCTCTCTGTATTTCTCAGTATGGCTATAGGTTCAGAAACTGGTGTCGTCCGGCGACTTAGCGCACAGAAACTTGAGTGAAGGTAATTAGAGATGCACCGATTACATCTTTCTAGGCCGATTTTTTTATTGAGTTAGTCCAGCCGAGACCGATTTTAGCCGATTCCGATTTCATTTTTTCTAACCACTTTACAGCACACACAAATATTTATTTTCTATCTTTTCTTTAATAGAACATTTTGCACAGAACATTTTTTGAACAGATAATGGATCACTATAAAATAGAACTATATAAATTACTCCTGGTGTGGGAAATTTGCACACATCTAAAGTGCAATGTTAGAACCATTTCCTTCTTTTCACATCCAATATCCAACAAAAAAAATGTGATTTTGGGTTTTGGTGTCATCCCTCCATGCCCTACTTTTTCCTTGCAGGTGTTGCATATTGCAAACTTGTTATCTCCTGCACACACGCTGAAGAATTTCCAAACAGATGACATGTTGCAGGTTAATTCACGAGGTTCCCCACATGTTCAAGAATAGCGCGGACACGGGAGCGGGTACGCGCAACACACGGCGGAAAAGTCGAGAGAAAGGAAAAAGAGACTGTGTTGTGGTTTCTGTATTTTGCCTTGTGTTTTGTGCTATTTCGGTTGCTTCTTTGTAGTTTTCTGTATGTTCCTTGTTTTTGTTGGTTATTCAGAATTGTGTATGTTTTGGTTAATTCTTGTGTTCTGTTCTCCCTTGTGTTGTCTAGCGTTGTGTCAAGTTTCTGTGTTTAGTTGATGTCATGTTTTCTGTCTGTTTTTCCTGTTTCCTGTTTTATTTTGATCTTGGTTTTCTGTCTTGTCTAGTTTACCTTCAGTTTTTCCGCCTTTGTTGATTGTCTTGCCCCGCCCTGATGTGTTTCACCTGTTGTCTCACCGGTTCCTGGTTTGCTCGTTTCCTAGTGTATTTAGCCTCTGTGGTTCCCCTTGTCCTTTGTCAGTGTTTTGTACCTCCTCCTGGTCAGTTCGTGGTTTCCTGTCTCTGCTCCCTGGATTCCCTGTTTTTGTTTTTTTTTGCACATTGGACCTTTTTGCCTGTTACCTTCAGGACTTCCATTGTTGTTTGCTCCCCTCATTTTTTGTCCAATAAAACCTCTGAGTGTAACCATCTCCTGCCTGCCTGCCTCATCTCTGCGTTTGGGCCCACTATTCCCTGCTCCTCATCACAGAACACTATGAACAAGCATGGACCCAGCGGAGAAACTTTTGTTTAAGAGGAAGGTGTTGGAGTTCGGATGGACTGTGCAGTGTCTGCTCTGCACTGAGCCTGACCAGCACCCTCCCCTCCTGGAGAAGCTCGCCATGCAGCAGCAGTGGTTGTCGGAAAGGCCATGGGTGAGTCCCTTCGTTCCCCAGTTGGAGGGTTTTAAACACTGGCTAAGTTATTTTTTTTCAAGCCACTTCTAGTAACTCACCCACCAGCCTGCCTCCTCCCCAGTCGGCAAACACCGTGGCCGTCGGGGCATGTTTTGTCGAGCCGTCGGGGCATGTTTTGTCGAGCCGAAGTAAAACCCTTCTTTTCCCGAGCTGACGTGCAACCCTTCTGTTCCCGAGCTGACGTGCAGCTCTCCTAACCCCGGCTAGCTAGCGGCTTCCCTAATCCCCGGCTAGCTAGCAGCTTCCCTAATCCCCGGCTAGCTAGCAGCCCCCCTGAATCCAGGCTAGCTAGCAGCCTCTCTAAGCCCCGGCTAGCTAGCAGCTTCCCTAATCCCCGGCTAGCTAGCAGCCTCTCTGTGTCCCAGCTATGGATAATGGATCACTGTAAAATAGAACTATATAAATTCCCCGCTAGCTAGCAAACCCCCCTGAATCCCCCCAAACCCCCCTGAATCCTAAGCTAGATTCCTAGGTTGTCCTGTGTCCCAGATTCCTGGCTGGCTAGCAGCCTTCCTGACCCCCGGCTGGCTAGCAGCCTTTCTGATCCCCGGCTGGTTAGCAGCTTCCCAGATTCCCGACTGGCTAGCCGTCTCCCTGACCCCCTGGCCAGCTAGCGGCTCTCCTGATCCCCGGCCGGCTAGCTGCCCCCCTGGATCCCGGCTGGTGTCGAGCTCCCCTGACTCCCGACTGGTGTTCAGCTCCTCTGAAGTGGCTATAATCATTCCCCCGGAGACCACCCTTGAGACTTTGCCAGTCTCCGGCGCCCCTGAGACCCCCCCAGAGACTTTGCCTGTGTCGGTCAAACCGACTGCCCCTCGTGCTTTGCCGGCACCCCAGTCAACCTCTGCCCCCGTTGCCTGGCCACCTGACCCCAGCCCAGCTGACCCGTCGTCTGGCTCCAGCCCAGCTGACCCGTCGCCAGGCCCTAGCCCGGCTTACCCGTCGCCTGGTCCCGGCCTTGCTGACCCTTCACCTGCACAGCCTCCCAAGGGGCTCCACCTTGGCCGACCTGCTCGGCCCCCGGAGGGGCGCTGCCCTCGACGTCCAGTTCGGCCGCCTGACTCTCCGGCGGCGACGGCCGCCTAAGAACCCTCGACGTCCAGGCTGGCTGCCTCAGAACCCTTGACGTCCAGTACAGCCGCCTGAGGGATTCTGCCTTCGTCGCCGGCGGCCAGAAGGCTCCTGCCTTCGTCCCCCTGCCCCCCGTCTCTGTCCCCTGTCCCAAGTGACCCCTCTCTTCCCCTGTCCCGAGTGACCCATCTCTGTTTCCCCAAGTGACCCAGTGACTCTTGGTTTCCCTGTGCCCCAGTGCTCTCTGTTCCCTTTGCCCCAGTGACTTTCTGCCTCCCCCGGACTCTCGCCCTCCCTGGGTTGTTTTCTGTTTTTTTGTTGTTTTTTGGGTCGTCTGGAATCCGCCCCTTGAGGGGGGGGGGGGGTTCTGTTGTGGTTTCTGTAATTTGCCTTGTGTTTTGTGCTATTTCTGTAGCTTCTTTGTAGTTTTCTGTATGTTCCTTGTTTTTGTTGGTTATTCTGAATTGTGTATGTTTTAGTTAATCCCTGTGTTCTGTTCTCCCTTGTGTTGTCTAGCGTTGTCAAGTTTCTGTGTTTAGTTGATGTCATGTTTTCTGTCTGTTTTTTCCTGTTTTATTTTGATAGTCTGGTTTTCTCTCTTGTCTAGTTTACCTTCAGTTTTTCCGCCTTTGTTGATTGTCCTGCCCCGCCCTGATGTGTTTCACCTGTTGTCTCACCGTTTCCTGGTTTGCTCGTTTCCTAGTGTATTTAGCCTCTGTGTTTCCCCTTGTCCTTTGTCAGAGTGTTTTGTACCTCCTCCTGGTCAGTACGTGTTTTCCTGTCTCTGCTTCCTAATTCCCTGTTTTTTTGCACGTTGGACCTTTTTTGTCTGTTGTCTTCAGGACTTCCTTTGTTGTTTGCTCCCCTCATTTTTTGTCCAATAAAACCTGAGTGTAACCATCGCCTGCCTGCCTCATCTCTGCGTTTGGGCCCACTATTCCCTGTTGTGCGTGTGCGTGCGTGCGTCCTTGAGGACTGTAACTCGTATAACTTATGTTGTCAGTTAATTGTAGCATTGACCGGCATGAAATAGGCATATGTCAGACTGACCTGCCGGTCATGGCTGAGCATGTGAAAACCGGCCAATTCTGGTCACCGGCCGGTCTATTGGTGCATCTCTAAAGATAATTTCCTCTTCTGAAGAGTACATCAATGTTTTTGTAATCCTCCGTGTCCTCCTTGGCTACTAGAAACTGTGTGGAGGAGGGGTGGGGGTAAAGCGCGATCACAGAAGGCTTGTATCATGTGGATGCAACAGTGGTGCTGTCATTACTAAGAATTCCTCATGGGGGTGACAGAAACTATGCACTATAGCTTTAAGTACTTCATTCAAAATGTGGTAAAGATAAAACTGACAAACTCAGAATTCTATTCAGCATATAAAAGAATTTAGCATCATGTTTTGAAGTTGTTTGTCGTATGTTGTACAACACTGCAGACCACAGATGTTCTGGAACTAATCTTTGTCTTGTTCTTATCACCTCTTAGAACTGTATGCCATTGGTGGAAATGCTGCTGGACTCCTGTGCATGTTTCCCTTCCAGTACAAAGACAAATGGTACTCGGACTGCACTACGGTTGGACAGAATCTTTGGTGTGCCGTTGAAACTAAATATCAAACTGAACGCTGGGGCTACTGCCCAGTAACTTGTGAGTACTGTACGTCAAAAGTCGGTCATGAAATCTTTCAGGAGACTTTAAAGATTTAAAAAAAAAAAAAGAGTAAAAAAAATAAGTCAAGCTAAACTTGACTAACTAGCCTTACTGTATCATTATTACCCATTATTAGGATTTATAATATATGTAGTGAATACTTTGAAGGAATTTAATAAAGGGTATTACGTGTATTTTTTTTTTGGCAGAATGTAAGTGAATGATTCCAGTGAATCATTTCCAGTGAGAAACATGCTGTCTTCACTTAGACTATTTTTAAAGAGTACAGAGGATTGATAGAGAGCTTCGTTACATGGTGACGACAAATACCTGAATTTCAATTTCAGCAAAACCAATGAGCTTGTGGTAGACGACCAGAGGAACAGGACAGAACATAAAGTTGTAGCCATGACCGTAGACAATGCTTTAAGTATTAGGGGTGGGAATCACCAGTGGCCCACTGATATGATACTTATGTCACTATACAGTATTATTGCGATTTTAAATATATTGCGATATTCTGCGATATATTGCAATTTATTTTTTCCAACTTTAAATGATGTACCCTAAGGAAAACTTTGTCAACATCTGTTTTGACAAAAAACTCAACTGCACCATCTAGTGGACTGAAAAAAACTAGTGATTTTATTATTCTAGTCCCAAAAAGTTAAATCTCATGTGCAATTGATTGATACTTGGTGCCTGTGTATCGATACAGTACCACTGAGCCAAAGAAAATATTGTGATAATATGCTGTATTGTCCCCCCCCCCCCGCCCCCCCCCCAATCAAATAAGAAAGTTGTTGCAATTAAGCTACAAATTCTAAAATGTGGATGCTTCACACACATCTTCAACCTGAAAAGAAAAAAACGATGTCAATCAGAAGGCTCGATCCCTGGCTCTGCATTCCCACATTGAAGTGTGCTTGGGCTACATCATCGGTGTGTCGGTTTATTTGATGAGCAGGTGGCGCCTTGTACAGTATGGCAGCCTCGGCCACCAGCGTATGAATGGTGCTGTACTATGTGAAATCGCTTTAAGTAGTCAAGACTAGAAAAGCGCTATGTAAATTCAGTCCATTTACAATGCAGTCCATATGCATTTGACAAAGTGCAGTGTTAAAGCTAACCAAACAAAATGAAAAATGCAACAATGTTGCAACTTCAACCCTGAATTGCAGAGTCTACCAAACTGTGAAAGTGAACAAAAGCATTTCCTTGGTACGCACATTTGTCTGGCTGATGATTGGTCGACCGTGCTGCTGCTCTCTTCCACCCAATGAACAGTCAGTCCATAGAGCACATTCACTAAGACATATTAGTCTTCAAGGGAGAGGAGTTAAGGTCTGCCCTAAAAGGTGCTATTTTATTACACTGTCAGGGGGTGTAATTATTTTTCACATCACCTACAGGCATCATTTAATTTAGGGCCTACTAACACTAGTTTACAGTTAAATCAACCCTTGTTCATTTAATGAAGACAAAACAACTTTAGGTTATAGGGAGAAAGTTTTATACTTTGTAGCAAACATAACCTATCCATATTTTGTACATTCATAGCAAAAGAAGGCTGGACTATACACCCAACAACAGGAGCGTATTACCAGCTCAACACACAGGCAGCTCTGACTTGGCCCCAGGCTGAAGCCAGTTGTAAACAGCAGGGGGCCTCCCTGCTTAGTATCACCGATCCTCACCAGCAGGCTTATGTCACAGGTAACAGTGAAACTATACAAGAGCATGCATCTGGGCACATACAATAATGTGCTATTTGTTTTTCCATTAATGGCTTAGATTTATAATAGTACTGAATGAAAAAGATTATTTTTCATACATTTTTAAATACATCATAGAAGGGAAAGACTCATTATTTTGTCATTTTGGTTTCCCATGTCCCCAACAGCACTACTAGGTACAGGGGGCAATAAGCTTTGGACGGGGCTGATCCTGGATCCAGAACATGGCTGGAAATGGTCTAATGGGAGGCCTTTCCGCTATCTGAAATGGGACTCAGGTACAGGGTTTGACAGTAATGGTTGCCCTTGGCAACCAGATTAGATCAATTGGCAACCATTTTGTGGCCTCTAGTTGCCCAACCACCTATTCACTATTTGTGTTTTTTAATATATAAAAAGAAATCAAAACTTACAAAACTGGTAAATATTATTTCAAGTCAATATTTTATTTGGTTAAAGTTTAAACACTACGTAATGTTAGCCTACCGTTAGCTACAGTAGTAACTGGATTAAACACGGTTGAAATGCGGACAGTTAAATGGTGTACTGTGTGACTGTATTTCACTGTAGAGGATTCCAACACCGGGACGTACAACATTCTGCCGCTAAAGCTATGAGCTAAAAGACACAAACTAGCACTGGTCACTGCTGTTGTTGGAAAAACAACACCGATGGGACTAAATGTTGCATTTACTTGAATCTGGTATACCTCATAGTGCATTCAAAGTTATTGTAAAATACCCTTTTATCATCTGTTTTTGTCTTTTAACAGCAATTTACTGGTGAAAAAAGTAATTATTGTTACGTTTTTGTTATTACATTTTTAATCATTTAAATTCCCCCCTTTTTGTGCTGATCTGAAAATTGATCCGATCCTTGACTCAAAACCGTGATCCGATCTGTGAGTTTTGTGATCCGTTGCACCCCTATTTGAGAGGGATGGGAAATTATATTGCACACCATTATCTCATTGTTTCATTATTAAAATGTGTGGTTTAGAAATTAATTGCTCCAAATATAGGCAGTTTAAAACATGGCAACCGTATTATCAATTTCGGGAACCAAAAGCTGATGCCTGGTTGCCAAGCCGTTAGCGTTGAGCCCTGCAGGTAGCATTTTCCTTCACTTCAATAATTATATATATATATATATATATATATATATATATATATATATATATATATATATATATATATGCTATTTAAAAGACGTGGCCGCTGGACGGGAAATTGACAACTGCGTCAGTCTTAAACTAGCAAAGAAACCTGTGTCGGGCTTTGCGCTGTGCCAGGTGCGAGATGGGGACCTATGAGCGAGTCAGCACAAATCTATTATCAGCAATCCTAAGAAATGAATAGATCATTAACACCCTGGCAAATGCATGCACAGGCCAAAAATAGTACTTGTAACTGTATTCAAAACCGTTCTACCGATGAACAAATAAACAAATGTATTTGCTGCTTCATCATGGAAGACCAAATGTAGTAAACCTCACAGGCCAGCAAGTTCCTGTTCATCAGGCAAATGTTAATACAGAAAAATACCTTAACCTCACATGTGTAGCCCCACAACAGCCCAAACTACAATCCCGGCTGAGCGGCGCACAGAATGACAGGAGAAATGTACGCAACAGCCAGCAACAAAACAACGTGCTGGAGAGCCCCAACCTGTTTCACATGTTGCAGCACAGCTCGGCTGCAGCTCGTCTAGAGATTCCACGCCCCACTATTTCATCAATTGCATGTAGGGTAGACAGCATCAGTTTTTGGCAGATGATCAGGTTTTAGCACACCAGTAGCCGGTGAACCGCAATCAATGAGCCTTATAGGGATCTTGCAACTCCCCGCCCCTGCTGCTGTACTGTGCATGCGGGGACACACACAATTTATAGTTAGATACATACTGAAATGTGTGTGTGCAACACTACTGAGAGCTGACATGAGGCTGTTTGCAAAACCAACATGTCAAATATAACAATCATCTTGTTTTAGGACATCCACTTCCTGATCCGGGACAAAACTGTGCAATTGTTGATCCTGCTGTACAGTACTCTTGGCAAAGTTCAACTTGCAGCAAAAAACTCGGGTACATCTGCTACAGTAAAGCGGCCGAGGTACTGCCTACACAAGGTAAAGACAAATATCTATTACAGTCTATTCCACGCATCCACTGAGAACCATGTAGCTATATTGTACATCTGACACTCAGTCATAATATTTCTCTGTTCTTTTCTTGATCAGCTGTTGAGACAGGATTTTGTTCAAGACCTTGGATTCCCTACAATGGCCACTGCTTCCACCTTAATCGTACTCAGAAAACATGGTCTGATGCTCAAAGAGAGTGTCGTAATGAAGGAGGGGATCTAGTCAGCATCCGCAATGTGGAGGACCAAAGCTTTGTCATCTCTCAACTTGGATACAGTACGTGAAAACAATAAAAATAAAATCTAAGTTTATCTCTAAGTAAGAAAACCTTAGTTACAACAAAGAACACCCCTTTAAGCACTCAGGCCTTTCTCTCAGCTTTTTTCCTGGCATTGCGATGTGTTGCCCTGATTAACTACCTCAAGTGGAATGTACAATTTACAATCATTCATTGTCATTGTTCATTAATCTTTTTACATGATCAGTTTAGTTACTAGATATAGCACCCACCTGTGTACACTTTGAATGTCAATATTACATTTGTGGAATTATTTCTTAGCAATGATGTTAGTGGAGGTGGTCTTTAATTCAGGAAAGGTGGCCCGCCTCTGCTATAATAGACTGCAGAAAACTAGATAGACTTTGCTTTGTTGTTGAAATTGAACAATACTAGCCAGCTGGTAGCCAAACCGCTGAAGAATGAGTCAGTGATTGGGAAGCATGAATGAACCAGTCAAGAAAGACATATGAATAAATACACATAGCCTAAATACCATGTGCAGATGTCGGTTATTCACTAGTAACATATCAAGTTAATGGCAAACTGTTTTTGGAAAGATCTTGTTTTTTATGTTCATGTCTGCAGCATCCACTGATGAGCTTTGGATTGGACTGAATGATAGGAAGATGGAGGGGCTGTTTGACTGGATTGATCACTCAACTGTCAGTTTCACTAGCTGGGAATTTGGGACACCGGCTGTCTCCACTGATATAAAGGACTGTGTTCTCATCAGGGGAGAGGTAAGGAGCATCATGTAGATATGGTGGACAATTACCTTTATCTACTGTATATGCACAGAACATACACTTAAACAAAAATGAGAGAAACTGACATTAAATAATGCTCTGAAACCTGATCTATCAGGCAGCAAAATGGCTCATTTTGAAAATACACATCTTTTACTTAACTCTACATGTGTTAAATTAAATACATTGTCTAGTATTTTCATACTGTACAGTTTTAAGACTTTGGCGTTTTTGTTTTACATTTGATTGACCAGTGCATTGCCTGTAGTACCTTCCAGTACATCCAGTCTCCACATGAATACATATTTAACGGTACTTTGTTTCAGAATGGAAACTGGGCTGACCGTGTGTGTGAGGAAAAACATGGCTCCATTTGTATGAAGATGAGTGCCTCAAAATCCACTGGAGATGAAGTGGAGCAGGATTTAGGCTGCAAAACTGTGCGTTAAGTTTACTTATTTTTTTTTAAATCTATTTCAAAATTGTTTATGGCTTGTTCATGAAGTTTAACTTGGGTATAGTCCAAAAACTTCAAGGCACTTAACCCAATTCAATACCCTCTTAAAGCTCAACAGAGATTTTTAGCCTTTATTTTGCTCAGTGTTTTGGTTGTCTCCAGCGCAGCAAAGATCTGATTAATTCACGATACTCAACCTGCCCAGCACCGACAGAGCAGACAAATAAATTCGGCAAGATAGCTGGTGAACACAGTGGAGAACCAAACAGATTAAGTGACAGATATTATATGATATAGAGACCAAATAAACTGCTAAAAGGTGATTAAATATTACTCTCACATTAACAGGTCGTTTCAACTGAATGCTAATGCCCCTCCTTACTCCTCCTACTATGGTATAATATATATCAACTCCATGAATGCATTATTAAATAAGATGTTTAACTTCATAATACTTTATAATTTAGGCCACTTGCATTTAGGCTTCATATATTTGTGATTGTAGTGATTACAGCATATTTCAGCATCAGGTCATTAGGTTGGTGTTGCTGTCTGTTTTTTTTATGAATCACAGTAAATTATGAAAAATCAAACAATGGTCTTTCTTCACTTTTTTGTTTTCCTATAATCCAGGGGTGGAGAAGGCATGGCTCGTACTGCTACTTTATAGGGATAGAGACCAAAACTTTTGATGAAGCCAAAAATGAATGCGAGAGCTCAGATTCTTACTTAGCTGATGTTTCAAATGGGTAAGAACATTTATTTTTACTCCAAATGTTCTGAGCAATACTGCATTTCATAAGTGTAATGTACTGGGATTTTCAAACATAATTTAAACAGAAAAAAATCATGTAAGGTTTTGTTGCTATACAACATTTAGTGACACCAGACATTTCACAATCCTAATAGTGTAAATATTTTCAGGGTGGATAATGCCTTCCTCGTCAGCTTGGTCGGGATGAGACCAGAGAAGTACTTCTGGCTAGGCCTCTCAAACCAGAAAGACATTGGTCAATTTGTGTGGACAAACACAGACTCAGTGAGGTTTACTCACTGGAATGCTGAAATGCCAGGTATGGATTAGAGGATGGATACCCGAACCGAGCCCGTTGGGACCCAACGGCACCCGACGGGCCGGGCCGGGTTCGGACAGATATTTAGAAATGATGTTCGGGTTCGGGTCGGGCGCATTCACATCACATCAGCGCATTGAACATTTTAAATTTAAAAAAGCTTATTATGTAGGTGCGTGCCTGTGTTAACGTGTGCTTGTTGCCCCGTGTGCGCTGATGCGCTCATCTGTTGACATTTCCAAATGCCTTCCTACAGTTGCTTAATAAAAGCGGGCTTTTCACACAAACAAACATATGTGTCATTAGTATGAGAAAAAAAGAGATTTTAACTGTGTCGGGCTCGGACATAAATATCTTAATGCCTGTCGGGCTCGGGCCGGGTTCGGTTACTGCTCTGTTGGACGCGGGCCGGGCTCGGACAGAAAAATGTGGCCCGATCCACACTCTAGTATGGATACACTTTAAACTCAATCTGTAAAATCTGTCTGAAAGTGGCCACACAACTGACATTTCACCATTTCTACCTCAAAAATGCAAGGTCACCGACAGGGCTGTGTTGCCATGACAACTGGGGTTTTTGCTGGCCTCTGGGATGTGCTGTCCTGCACCAATAAGGAAAAATACATCTGCAAACACCTGGCTGAGGGGGCAGTTTTAACACCTGCACCACCCACTTTTACTCCTACCACGTGTGCGGACGGCTGGACTCGAATAGGATCAAGACGCTATTGCTATAAGGTACAGCCACATGTAGGCCTAACAAAAACTAAAAAGCATAAAAGTATAGTATATTGTCTTAATACAATTCTCAAATAGCCTACCCTACATACACACGGAAATAATTGCTCCCTTATTTTCCATCTATACTGTAAGAAATTTGGGACATGGGATGAAAAAAAAATGGTGGAGTAATTTTATTTCAGCCCTTTTGACCTGACTTGTGTGATTACATTTCTCCTCTCTGTTAGCTTGATGAAAATAGTGTTTACATAACACCCAACAAAATGGACACTTGAGTTAAAGCGTTATAGTTAATCAAATGCTTTTACTTCACTCAAAAGCAACTGCCCAAAATGTAAAAAGATGTCCTATTCAACAGTTGAAAGTGTAAGTATGCCATATAAGTTAGACAATTCGGTAACACTTTACTTGAAGGTATCTACATAAGAGTGACATGACACTGTCATGAACACATCACACTGTCATGACACATGAACCTGTTGTGGAAGTTTCCTTTGCAGCAGGGGGAGAGGTGTAGATTTCAAAGTTTAGTAAAATGAAACAAATAAGACAGAACTGAGACTAAAACCAAGTTGGGTTTTTGTATTTTATTAAAAGATATATTTTGCAAAATAGGAGGAATACAGTTTCACAAGAAGCACGTAGCTCAGTGTGTAAAGGATTCGTCAAATGAGTAGAGGAAAGAGTGAGCTTAAATGCACATTGGGAGAAAGGGGAGTGACATTTGAGCACATTCTTACAAATAATAAAGATAGTAACCTACTAGACCTTTCTTTCTGAGAGACAGATAAGATATAGGTCCAGTACTGGCATCTATCAAAGAAACACAAGCATGCGTCATAAATTCACTTCATCTAATCCTCTGTTCCTCTCTGCCCCAGCTGGGGTCACGTTCCCCGTACATCTAAACAGACAAGATGGGGAACGGAGAGGGAGAGGAGGATATTAAACTTTGTGGCCTTGTGGGTTATCAGTTCACACAAAGCACAGACACCTTCTTCTGAGACTCTCAGTCTCTGAAGTCTAAACAACCCCCAATCCACATGCAGGAATGCAAATGAACTGTCGTTTAGATTGGTGTATGAGAATGCAGTGTGCTGAATGGGGAAAAAAACACAAGGCACAATAAACAATAAAGGCTTAAATGTGATTTTGCCATTACAAACCCTAACCATAACTTGTCATGACAAAAACCGAATGATACTTACTAAATACAGCGTTATGTCATAAACGTTTATGACTTGTTTATAATGTTTATGACACGTTCATGACAGTGTCATGTCACTCTTCACTCTTATGTAGATACCTTGAAGTGTAAGCGACATTTCAAGCACAATGGTTAAGATAGATAGAAATGTGTATACGCTTGGGCTATAAACTAAATGTTGAAACTACTAATAGGCACACATACAAAGAGTGTAAAGACAATAAAACACTGTTTGCTTGTTGTGAAGTCACACTACCAAACCATATTGAACCTCTTTGTCTTCTGGTCAAGCTGTTTTCAGAGTCATCTTCAAACAAGAGGACCTGGTATGAGGCCAGAGATTACTGCAGGGCCATCGGAGGAGACCTGCTCAGCATCCACAGCGCTGCTGAGCGAGAAACACTACCACAACGGTACAGTATGACCTTTTACAGTACATAATTAAGAAAATACATCTTTAACTTTATCTTCTGCTTCTGGTGAAAGCAGAAGTGAAGGCTGGCTAGAGTCCAGCAGAGCAATAGGACAGTGCTTCTACAGATAACTGTTTAAAGAACACAGTTTTGCCTAACTTAAGGGAGACCTATTATACTTGTTTTAAGGTTCATACTTGTATTTTGTTTCAACTTAAAAATGTTTACATCCTTTAATGTTCATTTAAATTCATATTTTTCATCATACTGCCCATGGATGCTGCACCTGTATTCACCATCTAGTTGAGACGCTCTGTTGTAGCACCTTATCTCCCCCTGTAGCCCCCCTCCCAAAAAAGGGACGAAAAGGTAATAAGTTTACCTCATTATTTGACGCTTTGGTCACATTTAATATTGACATCCAAATTGTAACATTATAGATAAGACAGAAAATATGGAAAAGCATATAGGTCTTCTTTAACATTTTTCAAACGGATTTTATACTTGCATCACCAATGCGATAATTAATGGTGTCACGATTTCGATTTTAAATCAAAATCGATCGAAAATAAGTCACAATCTTGAATATCGAATAAAAAATGGAAGCGTCGATACTGCCACGCCCCCATGTCAAGTCCGGTCGGCTTGTCAAGTGGAAAAAAAAACACGTGTTAAAGTGCTGCGAGTCAGTCAACCTCCTGTAACTTAGCTAGAGCCAATCAAAAGATAGCATGGCAACTGCAGATGCTGGAGACCCATCGACAGAACTTGAGTCCCCTCCTCTTTCAAGTGTGTGAAAGTGTGGAAGAATTTTGGATTTCCAGTGAGTTATGTTGACAAAAAAGCCAAAGTTTGCAAGCTCTGCTATGTGCGTGTACCATATTCTGTGTGTTTAGGGACCGTTCGGTATTTATGGAATGGGACCACCGGAGAAAAATAGGGGAGGGTCATGTCTTTTTATTCTTTGTTGAGGGGAGGGTCATCCAACATTTTTTAGTCTTGGGGGCGGGGGGTCACCCAACTTTTGTATTCATGAAAACGGCAACATTTCAAAGTGGCTTGTTTGGTGCATATTTTTTCATGTAGCTCTTAGTCTCCGCCCTCCTTCGCTACCAGATGGGTCTGACCCATGACTTTGCTGGGGGGCAGGGGGAGCTTCCCCCCTGGTGGTTGAAACAGGGAAATTGCATTGTTTAAAAAAATAGTGGAATAATTACATCTGTTATGACCAGATACTTTATAAATATCTTAAATAACACAAAACAACTAAATGGTGGTAGGTAATACATCAGATTTCATATACTGCTTTGGTAAAAAAAAATATTACCTGGCTGACGATGGGAGCAGCAGGACGCAAAAAACAGAAGTTACTAGTCTGGACATCTTGCCGTGCCAGCCTTGCAATAAAGGTTTCCTAAATGCCATGTATATAAATGTGATGTCAGCTTAATAATTGATTGCGGGTTTTGTGTAGATTTGGACTTTTATGCGTTTATTCCACTTTGTTTAAACGGCGAAGTGGAGAGGCCTCGTTCACCTGTTTGGAGCAGGCTGGTGAATGTGATGCTCGTATAGACCTTGCTAGACCCTTTTGTGGATCTACTGATCGCTGTGGATTACTTTTTTTTTCGTGTCATTGGATTACGGCAAAATACAGGTCTTTTTCTCAATGTGTCTTAATGTTTTATGGTGTGACTGCGCTTCGTTTCTGCGTTTGGAGAGGCATCTCAACAGACTGTAGGTCCAACACTGATTGTTCACTGTTACATTTTAGTTGAATTTAAACGTCTGTCTATTGCGCTCCAATGCAGCCGTGCTGCGATTGGATTTCATCAGGGCGAATTGTTAAATTGTTACAATGTAATTTAAAATCTGCTTTAAAAATAAAAACATGTTTTGGAATATAATGTTAAGCTTCGGCAGCTTTACCTATGTGCTAAAACATACAATGACTGAGGAAGCCTAGTGACGAGTCCATAGCAACCAGTGTTGAATTGGTGATTTCCCAGTGTCCTATGCTGAATGGTCTCAATGTTTTATTGTTTTATTTCATGTGAATACTAGTTTACTAGAGGAGGAACTTAGTATTTGAAGTAATGCAGGAAGTGTGCATTTAGTTTCCATGCTTATTGTGTTTCCACAACAATGTTAGTGAGTAAATCTACTGAAATGGCCACCACACCATAACAGAGGAGTGTGAGGCGTAAGATGAGAATGCAGAGGTAAACACATATATGTCATGTCTGGAAAAAAAATAAAATGGCATTTGTACATCTTTGCTAAGTGTGAACTAGCACATAAGGGGAGGGTCATGCTTTTTTCAAATCGTTCTGGAGGGCCATAGAGAGATTACTACTGGTGAGGGGAGAGTCAAGTCTTTTTAGCCCAAAGGTCCCAAAACTCCTCCGGTGGCCCCTTAAATAAATCATGAACAGTCCTTTACCATTGCACATTAGCCTAGCAAGTAGTGGATATTCCTTCTGCTTATAGCTTTATCCCAACAAAACCACACGGTTGAATTTAAGCCTGCATGCACGTTTTGTAGCCTAAACAGAGCAGCTTATATTGGTCATATTAGAGAGAGCAACACGTTAGCGCTCTTTGCTATCGGTCTCCTCAGCTGCTGGTGCTGGTTCGATGGTGTTTTAAGCCCCCAACTAAGCCTTCAAGGCAGCGCTGCCACCGTTGTCTTCAACCATAACCATTGCCTAATCCTAGTGCCTTCGGGAAGGCTTCCAGGCAGCGCTGCCTGGAAGACGACTTTAACACCAAACTCCCTGTGCTGCGAAGAGTCTGCCCTCAGGACTGTGACTGTCGGTAAACTTTTTTTTCTTTTTACTTTATTGACAAATTGTCAAGTTTCCAATTGACTTGAGACATGTTATTGTTACATTATGTTAATAAATGTTTTAAATTTGACAATGTAATGTGGTACATTGCGAACAAAGGTCAGATATTATATTACATACAAGTCTAGTCTAAAAATGGCATAGCAACCTGTGCTATAAAAAGAAAAAATTGAGAATCGAATCGAACCGTGACCTTAGAATCGAAAATGTAACTGAATCGAGGATTTGGAGAATTGTAACACCCCTAACAATAATCATATAATATTGTCCATTATAGCTCTGGATTTTTCTGGATAGGACTTAGTGCTCCTGACCCAGACACCGGCTATGTATGGAGCGATGGATCCCCAGTAAGTTAACAGTATTTTACTAATAGTTGAGTCAATCATTTTTAGTTTAGGACACTCAAAGACAAAATTATAAACCACAGTGTGTTTTGTTTACTTTTGTTTACAGCTGCAGTTCCAACACTGGTCGGATGGAGAGCCAAACAATAAAAACAATGTGGAATCTTGCGTTGAATCTGGAATGAATCGGGAGCATAGCAGTGGGTCTTGGAACGATTTGCACTGTGAGACGTACCGTGGATGGCTGTGCCAAATCCGTATAGGTAAAATGAGAGACTAAAACAATTTTATTCTCTATTGTTTGGTTACCAAGTTTTCAAAGAAGAGCATGCCACTCTTTTGTAACCTTTGTTGAAGCGTAACTGAGCAAGCTTGACTTTCCAGCAATGTGTTCCTCAAATTTAAGGTGAACATATTCGCAACTCAACGCTGCCTACTGTCACTCCTGTGCACTCACTATTTAGTGTTCTGAGTATAATGTTCTTCTATCTACTATATGTTCTACAGGAGTGACTCCAAAACCACCTCCAGACCCTGTCACTCCTGGTAAGTGGGAATTTTTTCTATGCAACTACATATTTAAAAAAATCGCAAATGTACTGTAATACATTACATATTTCTGACATGTTTTCAGACTACAATAAGACGTCAGATGGGTGGCTAGAATGGAATGGGACTCAGTATTATATTAACAAGATGTCGATGGCCATGGAAGAAGCTCGTCGCTTCTGCCAACAGAGGCATAGTGACTTGGTAACTATCAACAGTGAGGCTGAAAGTGTCTTTTTATGGAAACAGGTGAGTGACATTTATTCTACATTACTGACATAACTTATTAGCCATGGCATTTAAGGTCAAAACAAACTGCAATTTAAATACTGCTGGTATTACTGTGTGCCTCGGTTTGTGTGTAGGTGTCCAGAATGTATGGGTCCTTCTGGATAGGCCTGAACGTAGATCTTGATAGAACATATGGGTGAGTATGTATTAAATGGATTAAATAAAAATGAGAAAATAAGTTTTAAAAAAGGATCAAAACTATGTGACGTGTAGATGGTGTGACCAGTTGAATAATGTATTGTGCTGTAGGCTATGTAATATCATTGGAACATTTTTAAATAGTTGCTGTTGCAAGGTTGGCCTGACACCAGTCATGCTGACTGCTGACCACCAGACTGTCAGTCAGATTTTTGTGACTATTGTAAACATTATTAATTTGGTTGCTCTAGCTTCAGGCACATCGAAACAATGCCAATTTATCTTTATGTTTTCATGTCAAATTAATCATTATCAGTATCATTAGTCATGGCCATCACACATTTATTGCCACCCAAATAAGTAAGCCAAATATTCAATCTAATTTTCTTAGTGTCTTTACCAACTCCTGAGGGAAATATCATTCTCTTTAGCTTACTACAAAGTAGATGCGTCACTTTTTTTCAATAGCTAGTTTCTAACTTTAAGTATCTTCTGTTTAGCGCCGGGCAGGTAGTATACAATTGGTTTATCATAACTTTTATAACAGATGCCTGCCTGAGTTTGAGAGAGCTGGGTTTGCAGGCCAGAAAACCAAAACAATGATTAAAAATAGACTAAAGCAGATATCTTCAACAGGGGGGTCGGGACCCCTAGGGGGAACTCAGAGTTACTGCAGGGGGTGGGGGGCGCCAAATTATGGTACAATAATAATAATAATAATAATAATAATAATAATAATAATAATAATAATAATAATAATTTGTATAATGTTTTGTCAAAAATTAAAATGTCTTAACATGAATCCAACATATTTGCAAATATAAATTGGCTTAGTTGTGGGAAAAAAACACACACTGATGATAGGCTTACTGGCCTACAGGTAATGTAGTCTCTAAGGTAGCTATCCACAGATACAGTTAATCCTAAGGATTCACTCTGCCACATGTATGCTTAACATTAAAACATGATTTATAAAATCATGCCAACAATTATTATTTTATTAGCTTAGTATTCTATGTACTAAAAAGTTATGTAAGAAGGCTTTAGGCCACCCACACATTATTTTAGGCCCAGTTTAAAGCAACACTAGAGACCTTTTTGTAACTTAAAATAATGTTTCCAAAATCGTTTCAGTGGTTCATCAACTCGTAACAGGGTGAACGGCACTTCTGCATTTGCTTTGCGACCCTTTACCGGCTATAACCGCACAATGCAAGTTTGCCAGATCGGGTAGCGGATCTGTAGTTCGAATGAGACATAATGGGACAATTCCGCTTCCAACCTGTAGGGGGACCGAAGCGAGAAAGGTTCTCTAGTGTTGCTTAATATGCAACTTCATTTTATACAATATGTATAGTAGGGGGTCCCTGATCCGTCTCTCTCTCTGGTAAGGGGTCCTTGGCTTAAAAAAAATGTTGAAGACCCCTGGACTAAAGGGCTCTTGAGAGCTGAGCGGGACTGCAGAGTTGGGTTGTAGTTCTGTGGTTTCAAGCAACCTCTTTCATACTACACAAACTCATTTATAAGACTTGTTAATATTAGAGTATTAGAGAGAGTAAAGTATTGATAGGGCTGCTTGATAATGGAAAAAAATCCTAATAACAATTATTTGTTATCATGATTATTTAACATGATTACTCATTGACTTTTGAACAAATAAAACAGTGAAAACACCTTGAACTGTGAACTTTTCCTTAATACTTTTCACATTTTAAGTTGTCTTTTTCATTCAGAACACAAGACGAAATAGCTTACTTCCAAAACGTAATGTGCATCATAATCATTTCGTTACCATTGTGATGTGATTTTTGTGATCGTTAGAAGCCAAAATCAAAAATATGATCAAAATTTGATTAATTGCACAGCCCTAAGTATTAATTAGTGCAGCTTTAAATATGAACAAAATCTAGTGGATTTTTCTGTCTGGATTCAAGAGCAGAGCTTATTTTTTAAACTATGTTGCGTTGTATAACAATGTATTACTACTTATTATAAAACAAAACAAGATGGAAATGAAAGTAAGAGCGTGCCATGATGTCTTTTAAATTTTCAACTGAATTTATTGTGTTCCAAAAAGGTGGATGGATGGTTCCCCAGTGGTGTTTACAAGGTGGGATGAAAATCAACCTGTTTTCCTACGCAATGATGAGAATTGTGCTGTCATGACTACATCCATGGGTGAGTAACTTAAATTTGATTAACCTGCACTGGCATACTTTCATATAATGAATATAATAAAGAATTGTTGTTGTTGTTGATTGTTTTAAATGTAATGCTCATTGTTTTGCTGAACTATTTATTTAATATTTGTTGATTGACTTACAGGGTTCTGGCATGATTATAATTGTGGGTATGAGCATAGGTCAATTTGTAAACGCAATGGCTCACCACATGCCAACACCACTGTAGCACCAACAGTTTCTCCAAAAGGTGGCTGTCCACAGAACTGGGAAAAATTTGCCTCGAAGGTCAGAAGTCACTTTAGATTTTTATAGTTGTTTGGTAAGATGGGAATACAACTGATGTTGCATGAAATGGGCCTTCAATCTTAAAAGGCATTTATCTATTTGTGGATTTAAAAAAATAAGCTACTGCTCTTTTAAGTAAGTAAGTAAAGCTTTATTTGTATAGCACCTTTCATACACAGAGTTTGAGATATCACACTAAGCTGTTGCTCTTTCACCTATAGTGTTACAGAATCATTAATAACCAGAAGGAGACGTGGGTTGGAGCGAGGACACAATGCAAAAAAATAGGAGGAAATTTGGCCTCAATTCTCTCAAGACAAGTGCAAGGTGTGTTTATTGCACTATTACAGTATGTTTTTTCCAGAAAACTATTGTTTTTCAGGGTGTCTGCAGGTTTCTACAAGTAAAATGTAAGACTTTTAAGACCATAATGAATGCAATTTAAGACTTATTTCACATCCACACTGGCAAAAAAGTGAACAGTTTGAATTAGTGGTTTGATGCTTATTTAGTAGTTTTGTTACAGTGTGAAGTTTTTTCTTCCCAAAAACACATTTAAAAGCAAGACTGAAGTTACAGTAATGTTAACTTCCTGTCAGAAGGCATATGTCATCAGGTTTATGTCCTATCTTGTGAGCGTGATAAAACATGCTCACGAGCAAATTATATTGTTTCACACGCGCAGATATTACTCTTTGCGCTAATTAAAAAAAAAAAAAACATAGGGAGAGGAAAATAATGGCACCTGTGTGGAAAAACTAAGCAGCATATAAACCTGACACCATAAATGCATATGCACTTTTTATAAAAATGTAAATGTTTGCTGGGTGTCCAAATAGAGTCAGGCAGAGACAATTGGCTTTGTTATTGAACCGTTATACACATTTGAAGTTGTTTGCATTGAAAAAGATTGTGGCTGGGTCAGTGTTTCCGCTATATACATTGATACGGTTTGCACTGAATTTGATGAAGTTACTGTTTACCAGACCACAGGTGAGACAAAAAGCTAACATTGTATTCATCCGACACGCTGTATTCACTTACTGTTTAAAACGTTTTCCAGGTTAGACATTTAGGGATTTTTTTGGATGGTTAAGACTTTCGGACCAAATACAAGAAGCTCTGGCAGGCTCTCCTTGTGTTACAAGACCGGGGAAGTTCCTTTAAGGAATAGCTCGGTGCTTAGTGTGTATGCTACATGAGAGAGTGACAGTGAATGCGCTCAGAGCAGACAGCTGTCGGCTATCAGAGCTGAGAATACATCAGCAGTTTATTTGTTAAGTGGTAGTAAATGTACAGCGTAGGTTTCCATTTGTCTCTGAATAAATTCTCCAGAAAGAAAGTTCCCGTGTCTTGCTTCTCAACATCGCAACAAAACAAAAAGAGCCGCGGCAGTAGGGGAGAGCAGCAGTCAGCTGAAAAAACTCCGACACAGAGAGAGGATACGAGAGGACGGGGAAGCCCGTCTACAAACCAATCAATTATAAGTATCTGGAGACGCAGCTCACGTATGTGATGACAGCAGGACGTAGTTTTGTCACGTATAGATCTTTAGTGCGCTTGCATAACTGCAGTGTGAAACCAAAACTTACCGAATCAAATGTATGTAACAAAAACATGAACCTTGGTCCAGACCTTGGTTCAGACTTTCATGTGTGAAAACGCCCTAAATCCCCTGTTTCACATATCCTAAGGCACCATCTATGTGCTGGATTTGTCCCTAGCGGTGGTTAGCTAGCAAATAAGCCTACTGACTGCAACATTATGTTTAGTAATGACAGTAGCAGTGGTAATAATAAGTGAAAATGTGATCCGAGATGTTCATTAGCGAACGTTGTGTGATTATCCGTAAAGCTGAATTGACTTTATTTTGATCCAAAGACTCTTTCTGTGAGAGAGATAATACTATATCCTAGAATGTAATTGTAAGACATATGTGCAAATAAAGCAAACTGTTGCTGAAAAGGAACTACACGCTGTATTCACTTAGGTAACGTTACTTTTGACAACTTGAAATGATCAATGTGTGTTACATTTTCAGTGTTTTTGACTGCTAAAATGGCTGAGGCACCAACCACAGATTTGTGGATTGGTTTGGCTAATGCACGTGGCAATCCATTTCTCTGGACTGATGGGCGACCAATGCGATACACCAACTGGGGGAATGAAGTAAGCAGACACTGTAATTTTGTTATTATAACGTGAAGTTGTAAAATACAAGAAGTATGTGCTACACTAAATAACTAACTAATCCTTTACCCTTTTTAATGAAAATGTGACAGTTTCTCCTTTGTTGCAGCACCAATATCCTTCCTTTACAATGATTGAGGACCGTTTTGGAGTAGTTAACATGTTTAAACTTTACTGTGCAAGAGGCATTGCACAACTGTGTCAACTTCTGTAATGTTTATAATAAACATTTTTGGTATAATAAATATTTCTGACATCCTTATTTTCCATTGCAGAGGCAACGTTTTCACGACTATAGACTACATGATTTTGAGGTAAAACCTTTTTGACAATTTGTAATGTGCAATAGCCTACTAGGCATGGGCTGGTATGAGATTCTGACGGTATGATAACCTTAAGCAAAAATACCACAGTTTCATGGTATTGCAATTACAGCTCTAAAACGTATTATTTTGAAATGTGTGCAAGAGGCATTGCACAACTGTCAACTTCTGTAATGTTTATAATACATTTTTTTGGTCTAATAAATATTTCTGACATCCTTATTTTTAATTGCAGGGGCGACATTTTCATGGCTATAGACTATACGAATTGGAGGTAAAACCTTTTTGACAATTTGTAATGTGCAATACTAGGCATGGGCTGGTATGAGATTCTGACGGCATAATAACCTTCAGCAAAAATACCACAGTTTCACGGTATTGCGGTATTGCAATTACAGCTCTAAAACTTATTATTTTGAAATGTCAGGGTAAAAAACATCTTCTTTTCCTCCATTGAACACACTTAGAGATGCACCGATTACAATATTCTAGGCCGATTCCGATTTTTCATTGAGTTTGAACTGCCGATACCGATTTTAGCCGATTCCTATTTCATATTTTCTAACCACTTTACAGCACACACAAATATTTATTTTCTAACTTTTCTTTAATAGAACATTTTGCATAGAACATTTTTTTAATAGATAATCGATCGCTATAAAATAGAACTATATAAATTACTCCTGGTGTGGGATATTCACACACATCTAAAGTGCAATGTTAGAACCATTTCCTTCTTTTCACATCCAATATCCAACTAAAAAGATATCTAAAAAGATATATATATATATATATATATATATATATATATATATATATATATATATATATATATATATATAACAAATACAAATAAAATAAATATAGCCTTGCAGTATAAAGATATTTCTCAAAACACACACACAGGCCTGTTTGAACATCAACAGTAACATTACGTGAAAACAGTGTGTAGTTCATTTTCTAGCAAGTTGGCTTTATTTGTCATTGTGCAACATACTGTTGCTGTCAACGGGCTTATCTGCTAACGTTATCTACCGATGGTTATCTCGGAACAATCCAGCAAATAGACGATGCTGGTACCTGAAACAGATTTTTTAACGTCACTGCTTATTTTACACACAGTTTAGCAACAAAACTGAACGCTGAGGGAAGATTACTACGTTTTTAATGTTGGTTTTGAGCGATGCATACCCACTAACCTGGAAAGCGAGGAGGAATACAGTGTCTTTTTTTTTTTTTTTTTTTTAATACAGCGTCTCCTGCAGTGGGGAAGCAGAGGGACCGCATCGTTCGCTAACGTTAGCTTCTCATCTTGGGTCTGATAAACAGTAAATTCATTGAGGGCATTATGTCGGCAGTGAAACGGAGGAGTTTGACCACCCACAATATTACTGGTTGAGGCAGCAGATATGGACTTGGCTCCGGTCAAAGAATCAGGCTCCAATATATATAGTACACAATATATATATATATATATATATATATATATATATATATATATATATATATATATATATATATATAGTTATATATATATAGTTATATAGTTATATATATATATAGTTATATATATATATATATATATATATATATAGTTATATATATATATATATATATATATAGTTATATATATATATATAGTTATGAAGTGAACTAAAAGCAGCAGCTATAAACTTACAGTGCACAATGATATTAGCTGTGGCTGTTACCAATGTTACAAGTAGGCTACAGACATGGAGCATTGAATCAATCACGAGGTGGTTAAATGCACATAGAGACACAGAGAGAAAGACTTAAACAACAGACGTGACACCAGCTGAATTTATTTTAACACCATAGCAAAAGTACTAACTTTGCAGAAAATGTGTACTTTTCTGCTTAGTACAGTTACGTTAGGAAAGAAAATAGCTGACATTAGCCATGTTATCTGCCTCGGTAGCAGCATGAAGTAATTGTTTCACTATCAGAAATGCTACGTTAAATCTCAAAGCTGATTGCAAACGTTCATTCAAAGACAGCTGGTATACCTTAAAACCGGTAACTGGCCCATGCCTATGTAATACCACTTTTCCGTTTATATGCATACAAATTTCTGACATCCTGATTTTTTATTTAAGATAATGGATATTGAACCATATAATTGGCCAACGATTTATGAGTAAATACTTTGACACACTGTAATGTGCAATAGTGCAATAGTCAGTAGAGATAGTTGATGTCTTGGTCAACTAATGATAATATTTTGCCAAACAGTAATTTTTTTTATGGGAAAGAAACCTGGATTTTACCATAGTTTTCTCTTTAACTCACCATTGCTGTGTTTCACTAGAAAGGATGTGTTGTGATGACTACCAATCCCAACACTGGTATAGGGAAATGGAAAAAAAGCTCCTGCAATGACACCAATGGATATGTCTGTCTTCAAAATGTTGGTAAGCCTATTCTCTGCCCTTTCTCTTGAATGCATTTCATATGGACTAGAATGTTTTAAATCCACAATGGCTAGCACAATATTGTCCATTTGTATTTGTTACATACAGAGATTGCCATGGTACTTTGATTACCCTGATGGGTCTATATTCCAATTTTTCAATATTATTATTATTTAAACTTTTACATTCACCAGATATTCTGTATTTCCCTAACAGACAAAACGTAATACCATCAGCTACGCCTCACCTATCACATGCTTAAACAGTGTGCACCATAGTTGTGGGCACATGCACTATAACAGCAGGCACATGGTAGATGGCGTGTTCATGACTAATACCTCTTTCACACAAATGACCTGGGTTGGGCCCTGATTATCTGACCTGTGTTAAACTCTTCATTTGGAAATTCAAACCAAGTGAGTCAACATGGGTATATTCCTGGTCATGACAATTTAGGTACGACCTGGGTCACAACCAGGGAGCAATGCATAACAATTACCTTAAGTGAAACCGGCAGGACTTTACACGTCGCATTCAGTGAACCACTAACTTGTCAAATACTCCAGTCCAGCTGTATACCACAATAACTAATGTTTTGTAAGTATTTGAATTTGTCATTATACAGTAGAGAGAGAGTGAAAATAGCAGGCTGGAGACATGTCTCATGCGAAAGAGGGGAGTGAGAGCAGCTGTGCTGAGAAACTTAAACTAAGCTTATTTACACTAAGTTCTAACAGGCAGATTTGCCTGTAAAAACTCCGCTACTGCTCTGCAAAAGTTTAACTCATGGAGTCAACATAGGAGATGGGCAGACACCCGGGCACATTGTCAGCAGACTGTACTGATAGGAAATTAATTGAACTGCGCCGCTCTGCTGCTGTTAAACCTGCCTGTGAAAATCCAGCGTAAAGCAGACAAAATTTATGTTGCCGTTGTTTTTTTCAAGTGTGCGGTGACCTGTGACGACTGCCCCACTCTCATTTCCAACCAATCACATCATTTGTCCCACCCCGGCTGTTAGTGACCCAGGCCGTGTGCAATTCATATTGAAATCGTCCCTTGCCTGACCTTGATCCAACCCACCTCGCTACGTGGGTCACGAAGCCGAGTTGATCGACTAGTATTAACCCATTTAAACACACAATCGATCTTGGTTCAACCCTGGTTGAGCCCTGGGTGTGAAAGAGGTATAATAGACTGTTGGTGTATTTTAGAACAAATTATTGAAAAACTCAAAAGCAGTGTCTCTTTCCGAAAATCATGATCCGGTTACTCAAGCTAATCCACAAACATTGTTATGAGCAGTTTCATGTAGGGACTATGTTCTTATTAACTTTTATTTTCACTGCCCCTAAATGGCCAAAAAAATGTAGTTATTGCAGGTTTAAGGAAGTGAATCTTAACCATAGGAATATAATAAACACCTTAAATCAGTGTCTCTTCTACTTTTTCTCCTCTCCTTTGATGTATTTCACAGACAGTTTAGAAAGCTCTATTGTCAATAAAGATTTTGTTTTAAGTATAACAGAGGGCAGGGCTTACACACTGCAGGAGCAGAGGATCTCTGCAGCACAGCAGACTAGCAGCTGAGCAGAGAAAGAGGGTGACTCGGCAGGCAGTTAACTTGTTGCTCTCTCTACCATTATAAGCTGCTCTGTTTTAACAATATTAGGCTTAAAAAAAAAAAAGAGCAGGCAGACTATAAACAGAGGAAAACTCAGCTAGCCGATTTAATCTAATTTACGCAGTGTAAAGTACAATGGTAAAACACTGAAGCGCTATGCTGTAAATCTCAGCCAGGAACGGAAGTACTAAAGCCTAGAAATAATTCATAATAATCGGACACACAAAGAAATCCCCCGATATGTTTAATGGACGGTCCATCCTCTTTGTGCAAAGCCAAAGTGACAAACAAGTTACTTTTTTTAAATCCAGAATCCCTTATACATAGGATAGAAGACAGTCAATGATGATAACTAAACAATGATTATTGTGTTATTATATGTCATATCACACAACATATGCACTCCTGTTACTTTGACCAGCGAAAAGAATTTAACCGCAGTATTGTGGTTGTCGTCATAGCCCTACTTAAGAATCTATACAACAGAGCTCTTGAACTTAACAAGGATAGAAAAACTAAATGTATCTAATTTCTCACCCTAAACAGTCCCATCTCTCCCAGACTCCCCTGAACCAACAACTTCTACCGACTATGTCAAAATACTTAATGACTCTATCAAGGTTGTTACTCAACAAATGGACTGGGATGAAGCCAAAAAGCACTGCGAAGGTGATGGTGCCAAACTGGCTAGCCTGCGAAACGAGTGGTCACAGGCCTATGTTGAGCTGCTGGCTTTGAAACTCAACGCTCCTCTGTGGATTGGACTGAACAAAATGGAGGTACAGGGCAGAAAGCCTCTTAAACTGAAGATGCTTACCTTAGAAATTGTAATGCAATTTTATTTAAACAGGGACAGTGCATAATTAAACATTAACAGTATAAAACAAGGAGAAATGCATCCACCAAGATGTAGCCCAATTGCTATTTTCCACCCGTAGTCCCTGGGCAGGTGGGTAGAGCAATAAATATCCAATGCAAGTGGAATACAAAACATCAGAATATACAATTTTACAAACACATTCACACCAAATATGTGCAAAGTTGCAGCAATAACATTATCAGGGGCTCAGTCATTTCCACATCCTAAAACCAGTCCCCCCACTCCTTCACAAGTATGTAAAAGTATGAATTTACTGTAATACAATTTGATAGGAACAAAGCTGTGCAATCACATCCTAACCCCCCAACCCCTCCAATTACACACATGCACGCACAAAAAAAAAGATCCTTCCATTTGGGCTATATGATGGGTGCTGAATGTCTAAATTTAAATAGAATGGCTTGGGTTTCTCACAATAAATCATGATATATTGCCTATAAGGGTATAAAAATGTAGCCTATACTGTTAATAAAAATTTAGAATAAGTCATGTGGTTTCAATCTCCTTAACACTAGAACAGCCAGAGCGGACACCACTGGGTACTGTGATTCAAAAATGTAAATTACTCATCATTGTTATTGCTATGTTTCCCTCTTGCCCTGACTTTTCCTTAATACCTATTCTGCATATACCTGGGTTCAAGCTGTTAGACTAGAAGCTAGACTATATGGCTGTGTATAGTGTTACAAACACTAAAGTTAACCTGGGCTCGTTGAACAACAAAACACAGCTGCTTAAGGTTAAACTACTAACTGTGTGTTGCGTTTAACGTGAGAATGAGACTTAACTCAAGACTTTACAACAACCAATGTTGACCAAAGTTCTGTACAGAGGAATCAATAAAAGACATACAATACATAACTCACACAATGCTAATAAAATACAAATAAAACAATACATGAAACAGAAGAAAAAATAACAGCCATACAATAAAAATAAATAAAAACAAAATGTCAACGTCAGGTAAATGCCAAGGTGAAGAGTTTGAAAAACAGACTGTTAAGATGCCTGTCTAATGGGCAGAGGCAGATCATTCCAGTTTAAGAGCTGCCGCAGCAAAAGCACAGTCCCCTTTTCTTAACTGACTTTTCATCAATGTTGGAGACTAGATAATTGTAAGAAGAAGGTGAGAGTAAATACTTAACTATATAAATATCTCCTTAAAAAAATAACGACTATATTTTGAATTAATGATGCTGAATGCAGTTTGATCAATCTTTGCTTTCAGACTGGTGGATATTTCCGATATATTGAGGGCTGGCGTCTCACCTTAACCAATTGGGACAGCGGGGAACCATTGTATCAACCTTGTGTGTTTGTAAATGTGAATGGAAAATGGAAGACTTCTGACTGCAAACAGAAAATGGCCAGCATTTGCATGAAGTCTACAGGTAAGGCTCATGTAAATGTTAATACATTCATGTGTATTGAATGTATTCCTAAAAGTTACTGTTAATTTCCACATACATCCTATGTTTACTTGTTTGGAACATTATTACAACTGCAACGTAGATGTGATGTAGTTCTTTCACTCTATAATATTGACACATACAGTAGGTGCTTTTTTCAGTGCACTGGATTTGAAATCATGTACTGTACAGTAAGTAGTTAATCCCAGTGTCATCAATGTCTCTCTCATTCAAAGATGTGGCACCAACAGAGTCAAGCGATTTCCCAGGATATTGCCCTGAAGACCCAGAATCAGCTAGACACTTAAGGCAGATGAACAGCTGGCTACAATTTAGGCATTATTGTTACCTTATTATCCAAGATAGGATTAAGTGGCCAGATGCATCTGCTAACTGTGTAAGACATGGTAAGGATTTCCTTTGGATGGTATAATACATATTCTTAATCACTGATCTGTGTTTAGCTTTAACTAAATACCTACTGTTTTTTTTTTGTTTTTTTGTTTCATTTGTTTGTTTGTTTGTAAAGGTGGAAATCTCGCCAGCATTGAAGATCCTTCTGAGCAAGAATTCATTCAGAGCAATATTCAAATATTTCAAGACGTCCAATCCTCGTTCTGGATCGGCTTGTATAAAACTCACAGAGGTACAATCACATTGTCTGCTACAGTCACATTGTCTGCTCTTTCACGAAAAGAAACATTAAGCTACACTTGAACATGAACTTGAACAAAGGAAATTGTCCTTGTACAACAGAAGATCTGACACAAAGCGGTTACAAAATTACTGTATCTTTATTATTTATTCCTGCAATAATAAAAGGCATAGAAACTATGTTTGGTCAACAACAAATGGAGAACATATATGTATATACAGTGAGGAAAATAAGTATTTGAACACCCTGCTATTTTGCAGGTTCTCCCACTTGGAAATCATGGAGGGGTCTGAAATTGTCATCGTAGGTGCATGTCCACTGTGAGAGACATAATCTAAAAACAGAAATCACAATGTATGATTTTTTAACTATTTATTTGTATGATACAGCTGCAAATAAGTATTTGAACACCTGTCTATCAGCTAGAATTCTGACCCTCAAAGACCTGTTAGACTGCCTTTAAAATGTCCACCTCCACTCCATTTATTATCCTAAATTAGATGCACTTGTTTGAGGTCGTTAGCTGCATAAAGACACATGTCCACCCCATACAATCAGTAAGAATCCAACTACTAACATGGCCAAGACCAAAGAGCTGTCCAAAGACACTAGAGACAAAATTGTACACCTCCACAAGGCTGGAAAGGGCTACGGGGAAATTGCCAAGCAGCTTGGTGAAAAAAGGTCCACTGTTGGAGCAATCATTAGAAAATGGAAGAAGCTAAACATGACTGTCAATCTCCCTCGGACTGGGGCTCCATGCAAGATCTCACCTCGTGGGGTCTCAATGATCCTAAGAAAGGTGAGAAATCAGCCCAGGACTACACGGGAGGAGCTGGTCAATGACCTGAAAAGAGCTGGGACCACCGTTTCCAAGGTTACTGTTGGTAATAAACTAAGACGTCACGGTTTGAAATCATGCATGGCACGGAAGGTTCCCCTGCTTAAACCAGCACATGTCAAGGCCCGTCTTAAGTTTGCCAATGACCATTTGGATGATCCAGAGGAGTCATGGGAGAAAGTCATGTGGTCAGATGAGACCAAAATAGAACTTTTTGGTCATAATTCCACTAACCGTGTTTGGAGGAAGAAGAATGATGAGTACCATCCCAAGAACACCATCCCTACTGTAAAGCATGGGGGTGGTAGCATCATGCTTTGGGGGTGTTTTTCTGCACATGGGACAGGGCGACTGCACTGTATTAAGGAGAGGATGACCGGGGCCATGTATTGCGAGATTTTGGGGAACAACCTCCTTCCCTCAGTTAGAGCATTGAAGATGGGTCGAGGCTGGGTCTTCCAACAGGACAATGACCCGAAGCACACAGCCAGGATAACCAAGGAGTGGCTCTGTAAGAAGCATATCAAGGTTCTGGCGTGGCCTAGCCAGTCTCCAGACCTAAACCCAATAGAGAATCTTTGGAGGGAGCTCAAACTCCGTGTTTCTCAGCGACAGCCCAGAAACCTGACTGATCTAGAGAAGATATGTGTGGAGGAGTGGGCCAAACTCCCTCCTGCAGTGTGTGCAAACCTGGTGAAAAACTACAGGAAATGTTTGACCTCTGTAATTGCAAACAAAGGCTACTGTACCAAATATTAACATTGATTTTCTCAGGTGTTCAAATACTTATTTGCAGCTGTATCATACAAATATAGTTAAAAAATCATACATTGTGATTTCTGGATTTTTGTTTTTAGATTATGTCTCTCACAGTGGACATGCACCTACGATGACAATTTCAGACCCCTCCATGATTTCCAAGTGGGAGAACCTGCAAAATAGCAGGGTGTTCAAATACTTATTTTCCTCACTATATATATATATATATATACAGTGAGGAAAATAAGTTCTCCCAGGTTCTCCCACTTGGAAATCATGGAGGGGTCTGAAATTATCATCGTAGGTGCATGTCCACTGTGAGAGACATAATCTAAAAACAAAAATCAGAAATCACAATGTATGATTTTTTTAACTATTTATTTGTATGACACAGCTGCAAATAAGTATTTGAACACCTGAGAAAAGCAATGTTAATATTTGGTACAGTAGCCTTTGTTTGCAATTACAGAGGTCAAACGTTTCCTGTAGTTTTTCACCAGGTTTGCACACACTGCAGGAGGGAGTTTGGCCCACTCCTCCACACAGATCTTCTCTAGATCAGTCAGGTTTCTGGGCTGTCGCTGAGAAACACGGAGTTTGAGCTCCCTCCAAAGATTCTCTATTGGGTTTAGGTCTGGAGACTGGCTAGGCCACGCCAGAACCTTGATATGCTTCTTACAGAGCCACTCCTTGGTTATCCTGGCTGTGTGCTTCGGGTCATTGTCATGTTGGAAGACCCAGCCTCGACCCATCTTCAATGCTCTGAGGGAAGGAGGTTGTTCCCCAAAATCTCGCAATACATGGCCCCGGTCATCCTCTCCTTAATACAGTGCAGTCGCCCTGTCCCATGTGCAGAAAAACACCCCCAAAGCATGATGCTACCACCCCCATGCTTCACAGTAGGGATGGTGTTCTTGGGATGGTACTCATCATTCTTCTTCCTCCAAACACGGTTAGTGGAATTATGACCAAAAAGTTCTATTTTGGTCTCATCTGACCACATGACTTTCTCCCATGACTCCTCTGGATCATCCAAATGGTCATTGGCAAACTTAAGACGGGCCTTGACATGTGCTGGTTTAAGCAGGGGAACCTTCCGTGCCATGCATGATTTCAAACCGTGACGTCTTAGTTTATTACCAACAGTAACCTTGGAAACGGTGGTCCCAGCTCTTTTCAGGTCATTGACCAGCTCCTCCCGTGTAGTCCTGGGCTGATTTCTCACCTTTCTTAGGATCATTGAGACCCCACGAGGTGAGATCTTGCATGGAGCCCCAGTCCGAGGGAGATTGACAGTCATGTTTAGCTTCTTCCATTTTCTAATGATTGCTCCAACAGTGGACCTTTTTTCACCAAGCTGCTTGGCAATTTCCCCGTAGCCCTTTCCAGCCTTGTGGAGGTGTACAATTTTGTCTCTAGTGTCTTTGGACAGCTCTTTGGTCTTGGCCATGTTAGTAGTTGGATTCTTACTGATTGTATGGGGTGGACAGGTGTCTTTATGCAGCTAACGACCTCAAACAAGTGCATCTAATTTAGGATAATAAATGGAGTGGAGGTGAACATTTTAAAGGCAGACTAACAGGTCTTTGAGGGTCAGAATTCTAGCTGATAGACAGGTGTTGAAATACTTATTTGCAGCTGTATCATACAAATAAATAGTTAAAAAATCATACATTGTGATTTCTGGATTTTTGTTTTTAGATTATGTCTCTCACAGTGGACATGCACCTACGATGACAATGTCAGACCCCTCCATGATTTCCAAGTGGGAGAACTTGCAAAATAGCAGGGTGTTCAAATACTTATTTTCCTCACTGTATATATATATATATATATATATATATATATATATCTCTGCTTAACGTGAAAGGCGTCGCTCATAGTGCCAAACCTGTGATGAAATATCCCCCAGTCATCAGTTGCCCTCAGCTCTACAGTGTTTTAGCATCTTTCAGCTTGTTTGGATTTTCTGGCCCCAACACCACTTGAACCAACCTTATTTACAGCTGCAGCAAAAATGCTCTGATAAACCTGGTGGTGAACATAGTGGAGCATTAAAAAGATAAAGAGTAATATATTTTTCCCTCAGTCAAAACAGGGCCAAAAAGGAGACTGAACACTGGATTTTTATTCATCAGGTAGCCAGAAACACATCTATAAATGCTAATGTTGCTCCAGGGGCGGATTGGCCATCTGGCATTTCTGGCAAATGCCAGAGGGGCCGTACCATTTTTTTTAAATGTAGGCTGGTCAAATGTATTGTTGTGTAATATTAAGCATTTGGCCAGTCGGCAACGGCCGGCCTGGTCCCGATATGGGCCGACTGACCCAATCAGAGGTTACTTAAATTGGGAAATTCAGTCAAAATCAAGCATGTCACCTTCAAACGGGATCTCCGTTTGCGGGTTCAGGCTGTACCGGACCCTCCCGGTGATCATGCTGCACTGGGGGACCGGCTGCGCAGTGAGAAGCCGCTGCTGACGGGTGCAGAGCTCCGCCGGAACTCCAACTGCTGTCTCTCTGACTGCTGTCTCTCCACACGGCCGTCTGACGGCATCAGTATTAAATTGATAGTTTCATTGCTGGTTAAAAACGTCTCGTTATCGCGTTAAATAGTAGTCTAATTCGGTACAGTTGGTTTTAAATCCTGATGCGAAGTGTAGGCTTGTAGGAGTACACATGAAAACCCTGAACAAGCAGCGTCGTTCTGATCCGTCTTTCTGCTGTGCCCCATTTACGTAGTGTTTAGTTTTACACTATGTAGGTTAAACTCTGCAATTAATCTGCGGTTCACATGTATGTATGAATTGTGGTGGTCCGTTACACTGTAGGTTATATTCAACATCACTAATTAAGTAGTCTAAGTCAATCCTACATTTTTCAACTTGGGAGAAAACATGCTCCTTGGGGGGAAAAATTACCATAAAGCCCTGTTCATGCTAATTAAACAACTGAACTTTGGGGTCAAGTGTTGTCGTATCCAGCCCATGTCCCGGATGTGAAAGCCCCCTGACTGGACTAGTGAATATAATAATATTCCATTATATTTTGTATTTTGAATTGTTACCTGCCACCAGAATTTTGTGATTTGCTTGCAATAAATATTGACATTTTTACCATAAATTGGTACCTAAAAATGTATCAGAATGCAGGAATTGAAGTCTTTTACCCTCAACATTTCCTGAGGGAGGACCCCTAAGACCCCCCTGCTTTATGTGTTCCCCCAAAGACCAATTCTGAGCAAGGAAAAACCCTGAAGTATAATCACAGACAGCCATAAAAAATATTTAAATTGCAGAGTTAGAGTTAAAATGGATGAAAAGATGGAGAACCAGACAGACAATATGTACAGTGTCAACAGAGAGAAACACGGACAATCGAAAAGACAGACCGTGACAACAAAGAACATACTGTAGAGAATGACAGTAACAGCATACAAACGGCATAAACAGGCAGTATGTGTAAATTTGTTATAAACGTGTGCTCTTTAAAAAGTAGTAAACATTGTTTGCCAGTTACATTAAATGTTTAAAATTCTGTTACATAAGGTACTGCTTATATTATTTCACCATCTGTACACAAATGTAATTAGTGAATGCACATGTCCGTGGGTGGGGCTGCATGGGCGTGGTAATGTGGGCTGGTGTGGCTACAGTGCCAGGGCTGAATTTTTGTCCCAGTCCGCCCCTGTGTTGCTCTGTGTTTGCTGTTAGGCAACTGTCTGGTAACTGGGGGAGTAATTGTTCAAAAATATTCACGGTTCGGTTCACATCCCGGTTTTGGGGTCATGGTTGTCTGTACAGTTCTGTGTATTTTTGGTTAAAAAAAAAGTTTATGAATGTAATTTGTATATTGAAAAACATTAGTAGTGGCTGACACACAGCGGAATGAGCTGTCATAAGGACACAAATAATTAACAGTTTCCTCAGATGGCAGGTCTAAACCAAAAATAGGCTATAAACAGTGCAAACTGAAATTCAATACTTAGCCTTCTCACCACAATGAAACACCATAACGAAAGTGCAAAAATAGAAAATATCCAACATCTGTGTCCCTGATACACTTGCTCGCTGTCCTCATTTGTTATCTTTAGGTGTGCACTCCTGGTTAGCGTTCAAGAAAATGTCCGCTCCATGTCTGCTGCTTTACCGCCTTGCACTGCAGAGAACAACCTACACCGCCCCCTGATATTAAAACAACGCTTAATCTAGTACACAAAAAGAAACTGTAGAGAGGAAAATACTGAATTTCAATTTGTCCCCAGGAATTTGGAAGTGGTTGGATAAAACCACCATGGACTACACTGACTGGGGTGAAGGTCAACCTGATGGCAACAGTTATGGTTCGATTGCAGTTACAAATGGGAAATGGTTGACAGGCAAACCTTGGTATGACAGAGGATATGTTTGCAAAACACCAAAAGGTGAGATCATCATACTTATTAGAACTCAGTTTGAATTAACTTTATGCCTTTACAATAACAGGGAATAGTTAACCACATAAAGTGTTGAAACTAGAGCTGGGCGATATGGAGAAAATCAAATGTCACGAAATTTTTGACTAAATATAGCAATATTGATATTGCGGCAATATTGTAAGGTTGACTATTGGTGCTTTTGCAAAATAATTACACAATGAAATTGTTGATAAATAATCATCAATAATGTGGATATTATGATGAAAGGCTAGAGAACGGTTAATCAGCAGTTTTGTGATGTATATATAAAAAAAAAAACACAATTTAATATTTTGTCCAGTAAAAAATATGCTTGAATAGTGGATTTTTTCATCTACCCACCAACTTGGCCGGTGAGTCAAAATGTTAATTTCCGACACTGCACACAGGGACTGACGTCACTCACTCAACGCACCTTGCCATTCTAGCTCTATAACTGCGCTACTGGATTTCCACTGGATGCAGAACGTCTGCGGACCGGCTCCGCTGCAGAACGTCTGCGGAACGGCTGGGTGCTCCGCCGTCCGTCAATACCCACTAGATCCGGATTTGTTGCGGCACGGCTGTGGCCGTGACTGACAGCTGTAGTCACGAGGACCCACATTATCTCGCGAATTCATGTAGAATAGAACCACAAAACCAACAACAGTTTGTTTCCATCCAGAGGAGTAGAGGGGAAACAACTCTGTGCTGTGTTTTCAAGGTGTAGTGCAGGGAAATATGATCTGCCGTGAGCACGGTGTATTTTATTTTGAAAATTAACCAGATTTTTATTTTGTTTCTGTGCTCGATTTCCTGTCCCACACTATCTGCCGTGTGCTGAATTGCTGCCGATAAAAATAGAAGCTCTGCGTATCTGCTCCGGAGGGCTGCGGACCGCCGGAGCTGGGACGCAGTCGCAACGCAGCCGTTTCGCAGTCAGTGGAAATACACACATTGACTTTAATGGAAACCTACGACGTTCCGTAGCGGATCCGCAGCAGTTACGCATCCAGTGGAATGGGGTTGCGGTTGACCGCCATATACCGCGGTGAAAAAATACATACCATCACAGCCCTAGAAAAGGCAAATAATAGAAAATAGAACAGCTAGAACAGTCTGGTAAGTTCAGAAAATTACATCACTTTACTGTAATGCAGTCTTTAAAACCAGGAAAAGACAAGATTTGTGTCATTGCGATATCCAAAATTTAAGACGATATCGAGCCTCACATATCGATATAATATTGATATATTGCCCAGCCCTAGTTAAAACAAATGAAATCAAACATATATTCATAAATTGATTTTGATATGTAAAATACAATATCAAATCAAATTATACAGAAATTATACGCCTTTTGTTATCTTTCTAGTATTACGACAAGCGCCAGAGACACCTGTTGGTAAGTTACATCTCCTTATCCATTTTAATTGACTCATAATTATACATTGGTTCTTCTGGCTCATCATCTACGTGTTGAATCTGTGCAGTAAATCCTGTGGTGGATCCTCAAACCCGTGGCCACATCATTTTGGCAGTTGTGCTGGCCATTACTGTGATTGCCATAATCATCGCATTGTTTCTCTTCAAGAAGTCTGGCCTCCGCTTACCTGTTCCTGAAAGGTTATCTACCTTTGACAACCCACTTTTTTTCAACAATGAGCAGTCCCAGCCTCATCTGGTCGATACTAATAAACTGGTAGCAAATGTAGAGGAAGAGAACTCTGGGTCTGTTATAACTGTGTGATGTAAATACCAGCAGAATCTACTGGGGCATTCAATGTATCCTGGGCAGGGGTTGATGGCATTTTCATTTGCAATGAAAAATGAGAAAACTGAGAGTATCAATGTAGATGGCAATAACTAGCTTTAATGAATAAAACTTATGTGGTATACAAATCTCTACAAAAATTTGAAATTATGTTTGTTGTATGTTGTATATTTTATGGCAACTAATAATATACTGATTGATTGATTGAATGAACAGGGGGAATCTTAATGGATGGATGGAGAATTTATTGATTGATTTAATTCATTGAATCATAACATATTTTACTTTAAACAACTATGCTTGCTAGGATCGTGAAATGTCTACTAGACATGTAACAAGGCGAAAATATTAATGTCCCTACTGCACCATAGTATGAGTTAAAAAGGAGCGTATATGCCCACTGCATTTCATCGTTCTTGAAGCTATTGTAGAGAACATTTCATCGGTCTAAAAATTCAGGTGACTCCAAAGATATGTCTTGCACATGAGAATTAAAACAATTGTATTAAAAAGCATTGTGAATAAATACCCATGGGCATTAAGATTGAATTTTGTTTAACTTTTCTCTTAAACTTTAAAGAGAAAGGTCAAATGGTGTATTTTGACATGCTTAGCTTTACTTATCAGCATTTTTTTTTGGCATTATAGGCCTTTATTTGATAGGGCAGCTTAGGTATGAAAGGAGAGAGAGGGGGGAATGACATGACTGAGCCTCTGCATATGGCCGTGCGCTCTACCAGGTGAGCTACCCAGGTGCCCTACTTACCAGCATTTTGAAGTGGTTACACTTTTAGTCCACCACTTCTTAAACAAAAATATAGTGCTTTTATATCCTTTACCTATATATGCTGGTTGTGGTTACTGATTATTTAAAAGCTATGTTTACTGAGAACCAATAAAATAACCTGGACAAACAGGATACAGACAACAGTATTATCTACCTAGAGGCTGCTAGAAAAGGCAGTGTTTATGTGAAGTCACAGTTAGTTTTTTTTTTTTAGTTTTTTTTATGAAAGCTTTTGTTAAAAAGAAGTGGCGGAAAGTTTAAAACGCCATTATAGGGCTGTGAAATTAATCAGATTTTGATCGTGATTTCAATTTTGGCTCCTAACAATCACAAAAACAATGTACTCGAGATAATTAATTTTTGCACATTAAAGGTGCAATATGTAATACTGACAGTTAGTGTTTAAAATAGTTACTGCAGTACAAATTCAAAATACTGGAGAGAGTCAACTCCCCCGCACCATCCTCCCCAGACTCTAAGTTTACGTTGGTTGCCAGGCTAATGCCGGAGCATCCACAATAATGTTGCTAGACGCTTGTCTCACATAACCAGACATTACTCCACAGCACAGCGGAGTAGCTAACATTAGATGCTGGCTATATTGACAGTCATAAAAGCCTGTGTTCACGTGGAGCTCTGTACCCAACTGACAGACACACATTTTCGGCTTAGAATTACCGTAAGAACTGCTAAAAATTCCACAATCACGCCATCCTCTCCACACGCCAGACAGACACACTTCCTCGGCTTAGAATTACGATAGGAACCGCTAAAAATACCACTACCTTGCCGTCCTTTTCCACCCGACTGAACACACTTTATTGGCTTAGAATTACGGCAACAATCGCTAAACACACTGCAAACTCAAGGTCCTCTCCTTCCAATTTACAGCCCCCCCTCTGTTGGCTCAAATAACTGAAATAAATAAATAAATAAACACTGAACAAGCGGCGTCGTTCCGCGCTGTCTTTCTGCTATGCCCCATTCACGTAATGTCACTTTTTCACCATTTCAGTTAAACTCTGCAATTTATCCGCGGTTCACATATATGCATGAACTGTGATTGTCCGTCATACTAGGTTCAACATTACTGATAATTTTTTTGTATCAATATAATGTAGAAAACATTACACTTTATAACGTTTTGTATCCATAACATATTGTATTATTGTACAAATTAGCAGTAAAAGCAGTAGCCTATGTAAGACAATCCTACATTTTTCAACTTGGGAGCAAAATGTGCTTCTTGGGGGGAAAAAAGTGACCAAAAAGCCCTGTTCATAGGCCTACTGATTAAACAACTGGAATTTGGGGCAAGTGTAGTCTATCCGTGCCCATGTCCCAAATGTGGAAGCCTCCTACTGGAATACTACGGTTCTATAATTTTAGGCTATAAATTAGCTTTTCACTGCACGAGAAAATGGAGGTATGGCATGAGAGCATGTGAAAAGTGGCAATTGCATTTATTTTTGAAAATGTACGGTTTTTTGTTTCAAATTGCACACTGAGTGACAAACAGACATTTTAACGTCATCTGACTCACATTATTTGACGACGAAGTCCATTCTCCTTTCTGTCATAGAAATGAAGTATCCATGCCATATATTATCCAACTGTTGCCGTTCATTTCGGTTGTTGCCAAAAATCCCCATCTTATTTCTTCATCGCTGCTAGGTAACATTAGCCAAAAACATGTAGAAACAGAATATGTTAATGTAAGTTTAGCTAGTTAGCTAGCTGATAGCTAGCTACATCATAAGCCATATGGCTATGCTCATTAAGTTCGCTAACGTAACACGTTTTGAGATGTTAACTTTATAATGTTTAATTTTTAAGGCATGAGTATTTCTTTTTCTAAAGAACCTGACAGTTCACATTTCGTGCAATGGTGTGACCGCATTTTATTGTTTGATTCTAGCTAGCTAACGTTAGCTAGCTAATGTAAAATAACATAAAGAATGTCAACCTTACCTATTCAGTAGACTTCGTTACCATCTTACTACACATAACACGACTGGATTACATTTACCAGCCGTTACGTGCTGGGGGCGCTGTTTCATGGGCTAGCTACCCCGCATAGATATAATTATTTTTGGGTTCGGACCTTTTAATGGAATTCCTTGTGCTCAGCCGGTACATATACAGACCGGTAGCCTACATCCATGGCAGGAACCGCTTACGTAGGTCCTTGTTACCTTCCTCTCAGTAATGGCGTTTTTCCATTACATGGTACCTGTTGGTACACGATCCGTGCTGCCTGCACGATCCGTTTTAAGTTATATATATATACGTTAGTTTAGCTAACAGCTAATTCGGCTGACCGCTAGGTGATTATAGCGGCCTGCCGTTAGCCTCCATAGGCAAGCTAACGTTAATTTAGCTAACAGCTAATTCGGCTGACCGATAGGTGAATATAGTGGTCTGCCGTTAGCCTCCATAGGCAAGCTAACGTTAGTTTAGCTAACGGCTAATTCGGCTAACCGCTAGCTAAGACAGCATGTAAACTTTAAAAGACCCTCAAAGTAAAACTTAAAAAAACGTTAACATATATAACAGCTGTTACGTCAGTTCTACTTTACTTGTGCTCATTTAAAATACAAACACTCAATACTTGTCTTTATTGTTATTACAAGTCTTAATTTAGCTGTAGCCTGCTTTTCCCATTAAGCTTGACTAAACGTTATTTTAGACTGAACCTAGAGGTCAGCCGAATTAGCTGTTAGCTAAACTAACGTTAGCTTCCCGGTGGAGGCTAGCCTGGAACAGATCGTGCAGTGCCGTAAATCCTCGTACAACAGCGCATGCGCAGAACTGATCGTGCAGGCGGCACGGATCGTGTACCGACAGTACCTGCTCTACTCGCCTCGACACACTGTGTGTCCGTTTTCCATTGCAGATTTTAGTACCGCCTCAGCGTGGCCTGTCGTCTTATGCCGGCTCAACGCACACACCAGCGCACAAGTATAAACATCAGGCCATTTGAGCTTGTTTTACAGTTCTGTGGAGGCTCCACGCAGAGCTTTCGCTGTAGCCTATGTAAGTGGCCTGATGTTTATACTTGTGCGCTGGTGTGTGCGTCGAGCCGGCCATGTGTGTGTGTGTGTGTGTGTGTGTGTGTACGTAGGCTACGGCGAAAGCTCTGCCTCGAGCCTCCGCAGGACTCTAAACAAGCGGCGCCGCAGTAAACTGCTGTGACCTAACGCGACACACGCACACACAGAATGTTGAAGGTGTGTTGTTGTTGCCACAGCCAGAAGACACATTTTGTTTCAAATGAAGCTAGAGGCAGCAAAAAAAACCACAGCTGGCTAAACTATTTAAAAATAGCAGGTTTGATCAGGACACCCCCGTCTGTCGCTTTCACGTCACCTTTTCGGCTCGCCTCAACTCGCTTGGAACCTCGACGGAGGTGGTACTAAAAAAGGTACTTTTTTTCGTAATGGAAAACCAAAAAAGGCGAGTCGAGCAGGTACCATGTAATGGAAAAGCGCCATAAGTCGCTTTGGATAAAGCGCTGTCAGCTAAATAAAAATGTAATATAATGCAACAGTGGTGGAAAGTAACTAAGTACCGGTAAATTTACTCAAGTGTTGTAAAGTACAAATTTGAGATGGGCTAGCCTGCCCTACATTTTGTGCTGCTTTATACTTAAACTCCACTAACGTTACATTTCAGAGACAATTTTTTTTTTTTTTTACTCCATTACATTTATTTTATATAACTTAAAACTAGTTTCTACGTACAAATAAATGTTTGTGTGTGTGTGTGTGTATATATATATATATATATATATAGATATATAGATAGATAGATATATATATATATATATATATATAGATAGATATATATATATATATATATATATATATAGATAGATATATATATATATATATATATATATATATATATATATATATATATAGATATATATATATATATAGATAGATAGATAGATAGATTAAAATAATTGATCCTCATGGGGACATTCACAAGCTAACCAATGTATGAAATAATTAAATTTAGGCACTTTTATCAGCTGCAACATAAGACAACACAAGTATCATGCAACTTTCATGTCCAGGACAAATCTGGAGAGTAATAAGTGATGGAGGTGCTGACATCTTTACATTAAATGTCAATTAACACATTGCTTGTTTTACATTTTAATAATTTTCAAAATTAACTTCTGAATGCTGTACAAAACAAAAATAACCAAAACAAATAATTTTGAAAAGAACAGAGTCCACTCAATCTCATCAACTCAAAGCAATCATATACAGTAGGTCAAGTTCTACCAAACAGTGCAACAGGCTCTCTGGTTCTCCTTACATTTACCTAACAAGGCAATTATGAAGTATGTACAAATGCATAGAGATTGTATTCAAGCAATATATTTTATCACAAGAAGATGCATAGAGTATCCAGCATATAGCACAGGTCAATGTCACCAAAATATATTTCATGCTTCCAGACAGAGCAAATGCAAGTCAATAAATATGCTTGAACACCATTTAGAAAAGTAGGAAGCAAAGTATGACTTCCCTTTAATCACATAGAAAAATAGTTTGACTTTCCTTACCAATGTTTAAAATAAATTGTTGGCTTTTGAAGATACACCGATTGTAACACATGGGGGCAGATTCAGATGTGACACTGAAACACACAAGTCTGTTGTACTACACTTGTTTTTTTGACCATCTGATCAGACAAAACATCCCTTTGTGTAACTTTGTAGAAACAAAAATGAGATGCATTCCTTTTACGAAAGCCGAGAACAGCCGTTTATCAATTATTTTATTGTATACCATTATCTCACGATCACAAGTTTTTGTATTGTATTATGTCGGGATAACTGAGATGTTGTCCATGATAACCTGATTTGAGCTATGACTAATGATCATTTTAATTATCAGTTAATCTGCTTATTACTTTCTTGATTAATCAATGAACTATTTAGCGTATAAAATGTCAAAAGAAGTGAAAAAATGCCCATCATAATTTCTCAGAGGCCAAAGTAACATCTTCAAATAGCTTGTTTTGGGCAACCAAAAGTCCAAAACCCAAATATCTTATTTTTTTAAATACAATGTTCTAAAACAGACAGGCTGAAACCAGATATTTGGCATTTTTGATTGTAACTCTAGCTACTAACAAATGAATCAAGGATAACTATTTTGCTATCTTGAGAAAACAAATTGTTTTCTGGAGATATCTCGATAAAAAGAACCTTTTGTTTTTCTCATACTACAGTTGTATAATACAACATTCCTGCAATAACTCCTACCTTCACAAAGGTTATAATGTTCGGTTTTACTGAACCTGTTTTAGAGAGGTGTGATCATTCTGGAGGATGTAATTTGTGATGCTGTTGAACTGAATTGTGGTCACCCCATTTATATCAATGAGGGCAACATAAGAGAATCAGTCAGTATAATGCAATACAATTCAACAGCTTTACAGACTACATCCTCCAAAATGATCATAAGGTCAACACCACTCTTAAATATTATAAACTTTTTTTTTTTTTTTTTTAAAGATTTTTTTTTGGGGCTTTTCCCTTTTATTGTTTCGAGCCAGTGGATAGACATGAAAGGGGGAGAGAGATGAGGGATGACACGCAGCAAATGGCAGCAGGTCAGATTCAAACCCGCGGCGCTGCAGGAGTCAGCCAACATGGGGCGAACGCTCTTACTGGCTGAGCTAGAGGCCGCCAACATTATAACCTTCATAAAGGTAGAATTTATTGCAGGACTGTTGTATTATACTGCATTCTTTAACTAGGTGTCCCTAATAAACCAGCAACTCAGTGTAATTGTAAGGTTATCACAATAAAACAAACCAGTGATAACAATACAAGTAATTTAATTGATAAATGATTATGTTTTAGGAACCTTGCTGTGTTGTTTGTTCAATAACATCTATGTATGTATATATATATATTGTATGTTTGTAATGGTAATAGCAGCAGCATGGGAGTTGGCCCAAGCTAAATTTTCCACATTGTGGAACAATAACGTTTATCTTATCTAACTCTGTAATTTTAAGGTTATCACAATAAAATAAACCAGAGATAACAAGAAAAGTAATTTAATTGATAAAATGAAATTATTGCAACCTCGACTGTTCTTGGCTTCTGTACATTTTGCGTGACCAATGCAAAATCAAAAACACATGCTGCATGAGCACAACATTGCAATAATCTTGTCTAATGTAATAAGGAAAATAAGAACTAATACGAAAAAACAGAGAAACAAAGGATAGTGTGTGTGAGTGGCAGAGCATACAAAAAGTATGTAACAATGAGGAGTAACATTTCTACAAAGATGACACACACTGTCCTGTCCGTTAGTGCATTATAACTTGAGCAGCATAAAACCATGCACCAACCCACAGAAGAAACAACAGTCACTAGTGTATATAGGAATCCCTGTGCAATTGTCGTGCATCTCTGTTTCTATCTCTACCTCGATCTCGCTCTCTGTCCCTATCTCTGTCTCTTTCCTTGTCCTTGTGTCTTTCTCTGTCCCTGTCTCTGTCTCTGTCCCTGTCTCTGTCTCTGCCGTGGTAGTTGTGATGATTGTGTGCAGGGTAGTGACCTGTTTGGTGTGTCCGTGGTGGAATATGCTGGTGATGTCTGTGCTGACGGTTGCGTTCATTGTGCTCCTGCTCATAGTTTTCCTTAACGTGTGACTGGCTGTTGCCACGGTGATGCTGTTGTTGTTGGTGGTGGTGATGGTGGTGGTTGATGTTATGATGGTGGTGGTTATGGCCTCGGTGGTTATAGCGCTTCTCCTCTTCGTCCTCCTCCACCACATCCTCCACCTCCTCCTCCCTCTCCTCAGGCAGGCGCCTGCGGGGAAGCCTCTGGCTATAATCTCTGCTCGACCGTACTTCCATGCCACCGGATGTTTGGTTGTGCTGGCTGTGGCTGTGATGCTCCATCCGGCGGTGGTGATGGTGGTGGGTGTGCTGGGGTCTTTTTGATTCAGTCCTCAGTAGCTGCTCTTCCTCCTCTTTTTGGCCCTCCTCAGCCCTCTGCTCCTGTGCTGGGGCTAAAGGTTGCTCCTGGTCTAAATGATTCTCTCGGGAACCCTTCCTCTTGGGGGCAGCTGACTTCTTGTTTTTCTGCCCATCCAGGGAAAAGAAAATGCAACATAATGCCACATACATCCACGTGAAGGACACTCATATGTAGACAGCTTGCTCTAACACACACACACACACACACACACACACACACACACACACACACACACACACACACGGCCCAATCCTATACACAGTATCTCTTCACCTACACACTTGTATTTGCAAGTCCATATGTACAAACACTGTTAGAGAGTCAGTTAGAGAGTCAGTTGGCTCTCAAGTGCCTAAACTGGCAATTACCAGAGGCAATTTGAATATTTTTGGATGATAATGCTCAGTTTTATCATGGGACCTTGGGCCATCATTGCACGGCATTGCTATAGCTGACACAGATTTCATGTGGCATGGTTGAGGGCAGCATATTTATTTACCTTTACAAAGTCATTCTACTGGTTTTCAGCAAGTTGCTTTAATTCTTAATTTAAAAAATAAATATATATATAAGCTATCATATTAAAGCAATACATTGCCTGCACCTGCCTAACCCTAAACAGAAAACCCATGTTAATCTTTGTTAATCTAATTTTTTTTTAGACAATACACAGAATCATTTCACTCACCAGAGTAGACCTATTTCATTTCTTCAACTTTCCAGTGTAGTAGGATGAGGAGAAATGAAATGAAAATGTTAGATGAATACATGGAAACAAATACAGATGCAGCACACTGTGGAATTCCTCTGTCTAGAAAAATAACATTCCTGCTGAGCTCATAATTTACTGTGCAAACAGTTTTTCCACATTCAGCAGACTGCATGTGCAAGTGGGATGAGATGAGATGAGATGTATGAAATCTTTGCAAATGATATTACATCCGATAACTTTATTGTTAACGTAGTTGTTTCCCATATACGGTAAGTGTCTGTGTTACATGTACCGGTATTGCTGAAGGACTGGTGGGCAGTGTATTCTCAGCCAGCTGGGCCACCATTGCGTTGGGAGGCTCCATCTCTGGTGGATGAGTGGCTCTCCAGTAAGACTCCAGATAATCAGCAATGTGCTCACAGGCATCGGTTAGCTGGTTCTCATCTAAGATGACGTCAAACATTTCCTACAGTAAAATGAGAATAAGGACAAGAATAAGTAAAAGACCAACAGTAGGAAACAAACAAAGGACTACCCTGTAACCGAGACGATAGTTGAAAGTATGAATCCATTGAAAATGTGGCAGAAGAAGTATCCCTGTAATGAGATCTTGCGACCAGATTCAGTGAAAGGGAAGAAAAGAAATAAGGTAATCTCAAAAATGTGAATAGCGACATGAGCATTCAGTGAAGACTTTGAATTTGGCAACAGAAAAATATGCTGAATTTGACTATGTAGTCTACAACACTAATTTTGATATCTATAGTATGCATAAAGGCAAGGCCTTAGACAGGATTTAAAAAATGCAGAGGTCCTGCATGGGCACCAAAAACAAAGTCTCTAAAAAATTCTATTGAATTTTTCATATTTATTTATTCTGTTAGCGGTTTAATCATTTGTGTTTTATTAAATGAAATACTTAAAAAAAAAAAATTCTGTCTGAAAAAACAACCATAGTTTTAAAATTGTAGAATATAAATTCCCATCAAGCTGTTTAAACCCCCCCCCCCCAAATTCCAAGAAAAAAATACTGGGGACATAGTCTGGATCAACAGAAGTACATTTCCAGGATAATTGCCTGACATCCGTTCGGCTCACACGCCGGATGTCCCTCCACTTCTGCTCTCTGTGTGTTGCCGTTCTCAAAATCCCTTCGCTTCGGGAAACAACAAACTTTGAGCTAGCGAACTACACACTGAAAATGGCAAGTTTTAAGAAAATTTGGATTGTGCAATGACACAGTCCTGCTTGGTTCTTTCATGGAATGACTGTAAAGATTTACATATGAATATGTTTACGGCATTTACAATCTAACTGGGACGTTTCAAGACTGATTTGTGGGGTTGCTGTTGATGAAGCACACATGGCGATACACTGGCAAGAGCAAATTACGTGTAACCATTTATCCAGCTAATTTAAATGTATTGTGTGAACAGTTGACTTTATTTAATATTGTGTTGCATTTTCTTTTGCGGTGTGCAAATGTTCCTCCAAAACAAGTTCCATCCCCAGACTATTTTTCAGAGTGACCGTCTGGAGCTTAGCGCCGCCCAAGAGGATTGTGACTGGTTTAAAGAAATGCAAATAACCCAGAGCATTTTTTTCTCCTATCCCAGAATGTATGTGTGGTAGCGCCAGACCTTACTCCGCAGTGCCGTGGAGATAGTTCTGGCAATGCGAGACTACTGAAAACATGACCTCACTATTGTAAATGGTAGCCATGTCCCTGCATTAAAGTCAAGAGGGCCAATAATGTATTTCCAGTTTGCATCAAACTCAGTACTGATTTCTTTCAATTCCTGGTCAGATGTTACCTGTTTAACAACTTCAACAACAGAGACACAGCCAAATGTTTAATTCTGTGCAGCAAATGAAATAACTAACATTAGCCCATAACATGATAACAATCAATTTATTCATTCATCTATTCAACATAACAATTTGTATTTCTGAACAGTAACTACCACTGCAGCAATTTCACACACTGGCCACTAGATGGCACTCACCGTTGGGCATTGGGCGAGCTTGTCTGCGGCCACCATCTGAACATTAAGATGCTTGGTCTGTGACTTCCCTCTAGTCTTGATCAGTCTCGTCAACACCTACAGTGAAGAGATGAGGAGAAAAAAAGAACGGAGGAAAAAAGCTTAAGGTGGCTGTCTGCATTTTACAGGATCATGTTTGCTTAGTATACACATGCAGTACAAAATATTGAAAGAACTTAGGAACGGTCAGGCCAAAGAAGGTGCAGGTCTCTAGTAAAGCTTACCTTTGGTGAGGAGATCTTGACATAGACAAGGATGGGTGCCAGGGAGGTCTTGGACACCTGGAGCGGGTGGTTGATTGTGTCTGCATCTAGAATCACCAGCTGCATGCTGCGGGCGAGCTCAAAGATACGCTCCACCTCCCCTTGGATCTGGGCTGATAGAGCAAAAAAGAAAAGCATGACTGACAACTAAGATCTGGGAAATCCATCAATTGTGCATATTTAATTTCCTTGTTAAAATATAACATAACTTCAGTAGATATGTTCCTGTCACTGACCCATAGCTTTGGATTGTTATTGCAGAACTTTACGATAATTTATTTGAAACATCTACATTATGCCATTGTGTGTAATTTTAAATTATTTCACATGTATTTGCATTGCAAGAGCTGGTAAGTGAAGATTTTTTTCGTTCTTCTCTATTGTATTTAATCAAGATGAAGAAATGACGATGCAATCTGAAATCTTTTACTTTGAAGGTTAGACCTACCAAACCAGAGGTAAGGTAAGAATTAAATTATCAAGTTATATTTTGAGATTTAAGGTTTATTGTTGTAACAGCAGTTGACAAAAAAATGATAAATTTACTGCAGTAGCTGTTGTGGAATGAATCACAAGAACTCACATGACAGCTTACAAAACCCTTCAACAGATTAAAAACTGTAAATGTGACCTATGACAAAACATTTGTGGTTATAAAATAAAGGATGTATGGGAGGAGAAATTCAAAGATTGTCCACTAGAGGGAGAACAGGAAAGCATGGCACATTTCAGCCCTTTAAAAAGGAGTGAATTACATCTTACACATCTCAGTTAGTTAGCTTACTAAAACTAATAGACAGCAGATAAAACATTGGTGTATGTTTACACAGTAACAGTGTCAGAACAGTGGCTGTTGGTGCTGATGAGGTAATGAAAGGAAGGTGGACATTCAAACAGACATGGACTACCAGTGCTTTCAGTCATACATACCGGCAGCATCTGGGATGAGAGAGCAATGAGGAAGAGAAGAGTAGAGAAAACCAAGTAAATCTTATCCCCCTTGTGTCTGATACCCATTCTTTATTTTCTTATCCAAAGTGGGGACTTAACCTATCCTACTGCACAATGTCACTGGGGCCGAGACAGTGAATGCCCAGTAAATATCAAGTACAATTATTACCATACAAGCTTTACTGACACAATCCAACAACCTTCTTATGTCTCAGATGTCAACCTGTTTTCCAACTTACGCTTAAATGAATATTTCTAACTTATTTCCTTTCTTGCCAGAATAAGATTAAAAGGTCGATGCCAGACTCATATGTGTACGCTGATTATGAAGCTGCAGCTAGCAGCTAATTATCTTAGCATAAAGAATGGAAATGGGGGGAACAGCTAGCTCATCTAACACTCGGCAAGAAAGCAAATAAGGGTATCTACCAAAATGTAGAACTATTCCTATTATTAGCTTCATTGTGGTGCATGCAGTGATCTCTGGCATTATTATTCCGTTGAGTAAAGGATCATCATATGCAGTATACAGTGTATACAAAATATCTTGTGAACCAAAACTGCAGTGTTTTAATGAGATAAAGAAAAAGGGAAAGTTTGACACATTCATTTTAGACTTAGGTGAGATAGTATTGGTTGCTTGTTTTAACCTAATTAGGGTTGCAAATGGGTGAGGTTTGCCACCAGGGACAAGATGAGTGCCAGAAAGCTGAAACAATTACAAAAAGTTATTTTAGAAGTCAATTTAGTGTACTTTTCTGTTACTGATACTCTGTGAATTGTACTGATGAGTTAAACCCCAACAGTCCTGCTCCCAAAACAAATAAAAGAAAATTTTCCACGACTACTGGCTCCATGTTGCAATGATAAAGCTGTGTACCTAAATTGGAGCGGGTGTTCGACCGGTCCATTAAGGCCTTTTTGCCAGGGTTGTTGAGGATGGACCGTTTAGCTAGAGAGATGTCTGCTGTTACCCGTGTAATAGTAATTCTGGAGAGGACACAGAGAAGCAGGGATTGTTACACAGTTGTGATTTGCATTATGTTTTATTTCCTCATGAAAAGGTGTGGCACGAAAGAATTAAATCAGAACTTACCTGCCTTCAAATCGATGTTTTAAATAGTCAAATAGTGCTTTTTGCATCATATCTGTAACCTGGAATCACAAAAGAAACGTGGATTTTGAATATAATCCAAATTCAAGTTCAATACAGAACATCAATATGTATTTGAAATACTAGATTAGGTGTCTCAGCTTTACAGCATCTTAGGCCCTTCACAAGTCAAAGGCAACTTATTAAGAGATAACATTGTGACGAGTGTGTGAGGCAGACTTACCTCTAAACCCTTTAGTGATGGTCCCATTAGAACCACAGGACGCATTGTAGGCACTACATCATACATAGCCACCTGCTCCCCCTATAGCCACAAAGAAGTTACGCAAGTTTAATTCAGTGTATAAGTTGCTGCTGATGCAACATGCAGGGCAAACATAAGATAAAACTTTATTCATCCCGAGGGAAATTGCTATTCATAAGTTGCGGAACAAACAAAAGAGTGCAAATATACAAAAGACTAAGATAACATAAAAGTAGATGGAAAAACAAAGTGAACATGGATGGAATGTGAGTGTTTTTCTCGCCCTAATGTTCTATAAATCTCTTTATAATAAAAGAAAAGGTCTACTAAAGGTTTCCAGATACTGATGTAAAATAATGGGTTAAAACAGATGTCAGCAGAACAACAAACATTGGGTCACTTACCGGTTTCTTTTTCACCTGCTGATTGGCTGTTTATGCAGAAGGATAAAAAAGGTATCTAATGTTAACTCACCAATCACCAAAAATAAAACAACAAAATCATCAATTTTTTTTTTTTTTTTTAACTGACCACACACACTGACCTTGTGATGGAGGAGTATATTTCTTTGAGTTCATATCTTGAGCTACTTGAGACGCTGCTTTGCTGGAATGAGAGAAAAGTCCTGAATTAGGTCAGATCTTTTCACTAAAGACAGAGACAAACAGCCTTCTTCTTTAGAGTCGAAATCTTCACTCATGGTGAAAAAAAGAGCACCATTTACTGTATCTATGAAATAAAAGAATGTGTGCTTAAAGACTGTATATCTACTTTTATAAGACACAGCTATATAAAGCTCATAGGTTAAATCCCTTGAAGTGATGATTCAGCACACACAGTTGCCGACGAAGCCAAATTTCCAAAATCCTCTACGTGAGTTTCTTTCAGCGTAACTAGGTAAAGTCCAAATCTTTCAGTCTGTAGTAGATCGTCCTGCCTGCCAGGCTTGTTAGATTAAAAGCAACCTGCTGACTGAACAAAAGGTAAACATTCCTGATTCTCAAACTAGTTTTTTTGTTTCTTTGAAAGTGGATTTTATAGCATGTTGAAATAAATCCAAACTAATGGCTGTCTGATAGCTATGGAAAATGTTTAAAATCTTAAAAACATGTTAGCCCCAAAAAGCCGCAGACAGCTGGTTTGTAGTATTTGATTAATTACAAATTTGCTCAGGAGTATGTTCCACTGAAATGATAAGGGTCTATGGATAGAGGGTGCTGTATGCTGTACAGATTGTGAAGCCCCTTTACATAAATTGGTTATTTTTGGCCATATAGATAAATCTGACTTGACCTCAACTCAGGATTACGAATGAATCTTGTATTGAAATTTGTGGAAAGTGGAAATGCTGTACATACTTGGCTAAGGCCTTGGCAGCTTTCCTCGCCTGGACTTCTCTTTTGATGAGAATGGTTTCCAGATTGACTGGACTAGGGATGAAGCCCACCACACCATCCTCCTTCACCGGCCGTCCGATCCACCACTCATTGTTAAATTTCTGGTAATTAGAAGGGAAAAAAAGGTGTGAATTTAAGGCCTGGCTCATATTTATTTTTACTCTGATGATGGTTAGAAGACTATTCAACACCTGCATTATTGCATTTTATGTCATTGTTACCTCACACCTGTATGTGACAGTGTGATCAGTATGTTTGTTTCAAACCTCTTTGACATGGAGGAAGTCTCTGGCCTCAAAGGTGACGGCCTGGCCTGGTACGGGAACGTTGTCATCGTCTGCTGGTGTATAAGAGAAGTTGCAACGTACTGCGAATGCCACAGGCTTGTACTGGGGACAAAGGACAGGTGTTCATAACAGAATGTAATTACTAATGGATGTCACAGTTATCTTTAATTCCCAGATTTTACCCACACACACATTTTTACACAAACAAATCATTCATATTTTACTCAATTTAATATTTTATATATATATATATATATATATATATATATATATATATATATATATATATATATATATATATATATATATATATATATATAAATAAATAAATAAATAAAACACATTATAATAAATCTACACATTGAAAACAAACTTTCTCACAACCAGGAACAATGTTGTATTGGAGGAGCAGAACTAATGTGAAATGAAGCCATCTGCACACAGAAACATTAAATACTGTAATCTGCCCAAAAGAATTAATTTGTGCCCATAATTACAAATTAATTTGGACAGACAAAGTAACAAAATACATCAGAAATAATATGATTACCACACGTCAGGATATTAAGATAACACAACACTGAAAATTCAAGTATTGCTACATATACATATCTAAACTTACAAAATCAATACAAGACTACATGAAATCCCAGCAGCATATTTAAATTGCATTGTCTATGCCCTGACAATTTAATCAACCTGCTGCTAAAACTCAATATCAAGTTACTGAAACAGTAAAAACAGTATGAACTGAAGTTACAGGTTAATGTGGCTACTCTATAGTCAGTTAAGTGGGAATGTTAGCAGCAGGAAGAGCATGCTGTGTTTTGGTACAAATATGGGATTCATTCCACCATATTAATATCATTAGGTTATCACATTCATTACATTTGGTTGTCCCTTCGAGTTGTGTAACAAAAGTGAACATTGTGTCAGCAACACTGGTCAGCTTTGGCTCAAGTGCACGTATACATCTGTGCAGCCTAATGCAGTGCAAAATGAACATGGTGACGGTTGTCAGAGCATAGCAAATCTAAATGAGCAAGAGATATGTGGATATACAGGAATTAGTCTGCCTGTTGAACAATATGGTGTCCCTTAAATGTATGTTAAAATTACAAATTGTTTTACATGATGCTCTATTTTCTTGAATTATTTATTTAAATGCATTTTAATTATATACATGTATTTAAAAATTCACTCTAAAATAATTTGCTGTTTTTAAATGTCTTCTATCAATAAACTGATTTAACTCGACAATACCATTCCTCTTGCATCTTTCACTTTAGCTGCTTAGTTTCAGAGTCCTGGTATTGTGTATGCTGGCTCACTGACACACGTCATGGCTTACTGGGACACTTAAACAGAACAGAGCCATCCTTAATGTTATTACCTGTTCCTTTCCCACTATGACGAATGCAAAATGCCTGCTGTAAAAAAAAGACCCATGCATCTTCCTCTTTGTTTCACAGAAGCTACAGTATGCTTCCTTCTGATCGAATGCCTGTTGGTGGTGTAATCCTATCAGAGTCAAATGTCAGTGGCCACAGAGATCAAGCTGCTAATTACTCCACTTTGGGAAAAATGAGGCTGTGGGAAAGGTTGTGGGGACAGCAGGAGACAGGTCGAGTGTGTTTGCTGCCTTAATTACAAAGCGCCAGGGGGGCACATTAAATCTGTGGGGGAGGATTTAATTCAATATTCACTGGGACGTGTATCAGCAGGCGCTGACAGATAAGAGTTTGATATAAGAGAGTTTAATAAAAAACTGTAGAAAACCTCACCTTCTGTAATTGGCCTATGTAGGTCTCTAAACAGCGATTGCCAGTGCAGGGAAAATTCTGGCAACAAGTTTTATTTAAGAAGTTGAAATGGTTCAACTTGACTTGGTTTCAGATTGCTTTTAAATTTTGGCAAAATTGGGATTTTCTTTTCTAAAATGCACTCCACAGATAGTTTCTCAGATACAGTTTGTGTTCTTGTACTGCACATGACATACCAGTATTACATATAGTGGCTTTGAGAGCACAACGTATTGCTACTTAAAAACACAAGCAAACACACCAACTATTTCTCAAATCAACGCCTCGACATTATCATCCATTTTAAAAAGTAAATTGCCAGCTGTGTGAAAGGAGTCAGAGTTTGAGTTTCTCTCTCTAGCTCTCTTTTTTCATTCTTGGCAGAACTTTTCATGTGAAATACAGGGAGAGACGGTCTGAAAATGTGCTCCATTATCCAGCAAATCTATTCCTTAATTGGCTTGTTTCTTAATTTATGTGCAGTGTTTTTCTATTCATAAATGCAACCTACGCAATGTCATAGTGGTGAATAACTTTTCTATATACTCAAGGATTTAACACACACATCATTGATCGACTGGAAAACCTAAAAACCTGCACCTTTAGCAGGTAAATTATGGATACACTTGATGTTAAAGGATACATAAATTACATTTAAGTCACAGCCCAAGTGGTTTTACTCAGTTTCTTGATTTATGTAAATTAATTAGTGTGCATTCTTGTGCGAATTTCTTGACTACTTGTTTATGGGGATTCCATTTCACAAACTGAGAGAGCTCAACAAGGCATGTACTGTAGGTGTACTGTACTGTATGAGGCATAACGGATCAGAAACAAATTTAGTTTCTGTCATTTCATACTGTACTGGTTCCTAACCTGGGGGCCAGGACCCCCAAGGGGTTTCAAGATGATTAATGGGATAGGAAAGAAGAGGGGAAAACATTTCTGCTGCACAAAATAATTCTTCATTCACGTTCATTTTTCATATTTCTCGAATCTTTGTTGTTTTCCTCATGAAATGCCCTTTCAGACGTTTATACCTTTCATGAAGCAATCTGGTTGCTATCTTGTAAATAAATGAGAAAATAATCATAATCAATCAATCAATATTTTAAGAAGTCTACTTATATAACCTTGAATTGTATGTGGATAAATGTGAGATAAAGTAAAAACATTTGTGCTCAAACACATAATAGTAAAATGAGATTAAGTGCTTTCCCTTACCTCACATGCACACTGGATTACAGATTATTGTCCTCGTATATCATTATAGCTGTTAATGCAAAAACATTTTGAATGTTGTTGCATTAGACTCTGGTTTCTTTCAGTGGAAATATATTAGATTGCTATAAAAGCAGTCGGCTGAAGACAGGGTCAAAATTAATTTGAACTGAATCTGTAATAATTAATATCCTTCATTATTATCCTTTTCCAGACATCAAACACATAAAGGGATGGCAAGGATGAAGACTTCAATGACTCATTTCAGTAGCAGAATATTGCTCCACTAATGTCCTGATGTCTGTGTTTACTGCCTGTGATGTAATCATGTCTTTGAGAGCAGCCCATCTGAAAAATGTGTCTGTGAGGGCCGCGGTGGGTCGGGTCGTGATGGTACCAAGAACAGTGAAAAAGTACCTTGGCCTTCTCCAACTGCACCTGGGCGTTTCTTTCCTCGACGACGTCCGAGTCCTGACGTTCTCCCTGCAGGAGAGGGAGAGTAATGATGATTAGTTGAATCAATTTTCTGCATTGATTCGATCATTGTGCATTGCCCTGTATTATAGACTTTTTGAAGATGTGGAAAATTCCTTTTTGTTTATAAAAGTAAGAAAAGAACGAGAGACAGAAAGATAGAGTACACAAAGAAATTGTAAGTATTACGTATAAATCACTTAAACACATCAGTCTTACGGATAAAATGTGTCATGTGTGATTGATTCAAGTTGCGGTTAGAAACACTTATTGTATTGATAATGTATTTATTTGGCCTCAGTGGGATTAAAGAGAGGCAGTGATAACAATGAGTTACAGACTAATTATATACAGATAACACAAAATACGTTTAAAGAAAATACAATTGTAAAATAAAATAACTAATGGAAATGATGTAGATGACCAAAGTTTGTCTCTTCAAGACAAACTGATCAATATCAATAAATGATGATGACGACTATTTTTTCTGATCTATAGAAACACTAGTCTGGCTCAACGGATGCACATTGTTGGGATATAGCCTGACATGATGTTCCTCCCCCCTCGCTATCTCCGCTATCGGGGTTTAGCGCCACCCAGGACAGTTGTGATTGGTTTAAAGAAATCCTAACAAGCCAGAGCGTTGTTTCCCCCCTATCCCATAATAGAAAGGTGTTGTAGCCAGATCTTACTATGGTCTGGCAATGCGAGACTATAAAAACACTAAATTAAGACTAACACATTGAGATTTAAATTTATCCCCAAACATCAGAGGCCAGACGGGAACTTAAATTTTTTACCTCCATAAAGTTGGGAGACTTGCAAGAGACAGAACAATGGTTGATTAGTCACTAGTGTCAGTCACACTCCAAAAACACGTGAGCCTACACCTCCTATAATGTACCTTGAAAGCATCCTACGTTAGACCCTCCCTGACTGGTGAATGCTAGCATCTTTCAAACTCCACACCCGCAGTACTAATGCAGACCAAAAGAGTCCCTTGATTACATTTTCTCAGACTTGTCTAAGCTCCTCCTGGGCCACAGAAAGCATTACTAAACTGTTCTTACAGGCTAAGCAGTACTACACGGTGACTACAAAAACATAAAATTGGAGTGCCCCTTTTAATTCACAATTGAGGGATTCTGATGGTGACGTGTAAGTAGCCATGTGAGGAGCTATGATGGTGGATGTTTATAGCTTAAGTCTCGGCTTTATTACTCCCCTCATATTAAAGGTCTTCACAGGTTTATGTTATAAAATGACAGTTAGCCTTTTGGAATTTCATTTGCAGATGTTATATTGGCTAAAGAATGGTTTTTTTATATTGCCCAGTTGGCTAGAGAACAATTATTTCTATAAATCAGTCTTCGAAGCACATAAAGTTTAAACAAATTATTTTATTGAAATAGAATTTATGACTTTACACTCGCTTTTAGGACATCAATTGTCTTGTTCATTGATAGAGCATCATGCTGCTGGCAGGCACCGGTGTTCTCTCTCTATTATGGCCTTTTTTTGAGTATTTTGTATTGCGTCGAATATCCTCCGTTCTAAATGGATCAGGTCTCTATTTCACACAAAAAAATATTTATGCACATATGGTAACATTTTGGACCTGGGAAGACCTCGAAACTCATGCCCATTAAACTGTAGGACGCAAACACTGATTGAACGCTTAACTGTTAAGCTTTTGACCTAACAACATTTCCAAGGCTTGCCTTTTCATTTACTGTTCCCTTCTCCCCAGAACCCTCTTGTATTTAATTGTCAGGAAGTGTTGCAGCAGATCCCTCCAGGGATGCTCAGGTTTATGTGCCATGTGTCCCAGCGATTAGATTGTCCCCCCCAAGGACATGGTAATTATGGCCTCTGTGTCATAGCCAGGAGGTGGAACAACCCTCTGCGTCAATCTGGCACTCAAAATACCCACTTGCATCCCAAAGTCACAAATCAGCTGCCTGGTTGACACTCTGCTCAGTCTGGTGCATTTTAGTCTATATCCTTGGCGCTACACTTCCGGGATTGCTCCGGTGAAGCAGAAAATTCCGTCGTATGCATGTATTTTCCGTTTCCTTCCGCCTTCTTTGTGTTAGAATTTTAAATTCTGTGAATTAATGAGGACTATTGTTGACTGCTCCTCAAATCTCTGCAGGGTAAACCGAGACAGCTAGCTAGACTATCTGTCCAATCTGAGTTTTCTCTCGCACAACTATTTTGCAGCGGCTCTGTGCTGAGCTTAGCACCGCCCATGACGATTCTGATTGGTTTAAATAAATGCCAATAAACCAGAGCACGTTTGTCCCCCATCCCCGAATGCTATGTGGAGTAGCCAGACCCTCCTTCAGTGTGCTTTGGAGAAGGGTCTGGCAAAGCGAGACTAGGTGCATTTTAACAACACAGTGATCCTGAGTCCTTGGTCACCAGTGTGTCAAAGTCAATTATAGAGGTATTCTGTGTATATTAATAACATGAAACATGAAAGGCCACATTTATTTACTTTACAATTAACATGTTCACACTGTAATGTGTAACCTACTTTCATAATTAACCTCCCTCATGCTAAATGCAGTAGTACATTACATTCTTTTGGAAGATGATTTTTATTGTTATTATTTATACACATTGGTAAAATTTTGAGGTTCAGTGTTTTGGACACTTTGACATGTGGACAGAAAGTGCAGGGGATTAAACCACCAACACTGCAATTTGTGAATTTTTTAATGCTACAATTGTGTTGACTGTATATCAGAGAGGCGTTGATTCAGGATGTCACCGTGCAGTGTATGACCTTGGGCTAATATGTTCTCATGCATATTTGCTGCAGTGCTGAAAATGATCTCTTTAGTTTTGTATCATTTAGGTTCACAATGCAGAACAAATGTACAGTTAGAGTTTAGCAAAAGAAAGACATCAGAGTAAAACAGCTAACTAGGGCTGCAGCTATCGATTATTTTAGTAATCGAGTATTCTACCAATTATTCCATTGATTAATCGAGTAATCAGATAAAAAAAGGAAACCTGTCTTTTGTATATATACAAAAAGCAACATTTTTTATTGCCAAATTCCAAGTACATTTTTGGTGGCCCAAATGTTAATATTTGTCATCCCCTTCCCCTTCTTGCCTCTGGCTCTTTGCACTGGATATGCAAAAGAGCTGTTCACTAAGCCCAGGTAAATGTGACTGTACAAAGCTTACAGCAGAGCTATTCAATTATACAGTTCTGAGGGACACATTTTCAGAAGCCTAATACACAGCGAGGAGAAAGAATAAAGACTGCAGACGTCACCGGCCTAATGACGTCATTCACGTGCATATTAAGTGGCCATGCTGGGGGGAGGAGCCGGTTTGTCTCCGGCAGCAGCTAAGTTTCCAAAGATTAGTAGCAAACTAATAAACAGTTAGACTACAAACCGACAGCTTTCGTTTTAGCTTGTTGGTAAAACATGGCTATTTGCAGAGTAGCATGCTGTAGGCTAGTTGTGTAAAACAGCGCGGTGGACGAGAGCAGCAGACGGTAGTTAGCTACCTTGTGTCGGGTTCGCTCCGTGGAATGGATGAGTAGACTGGATGTTTTCTACAAAGATGATGTAGCAGCATGTTTGCAGCTTAAAATGATCCCAAACTTTCTGTCGTTTTCTCTCGCCTGTCTCTTCTCTTAGACCCTCGCTATTTTCGTCTTCGTTCATTTGTAATCTGGGCCGTCAGTCTTGTGCATAGAGTATATAAACGTCTTGTGTCCACAGAAGCGTCATGGGTGTATTAAGAGAACAAGCGTCAACCTGTTGTGTGCGCTAGTAATTATCCTCCGTGCGGAAACACAGTGAGCCGTACAACCTTAATTACATTGATTTAACGAAGCTTCGAGGCAAAGAATTCTGCTTCGAGGATTTTTTGTAATCGAATTATTCGAGTTATTCGAGGAATCGTTTCAGCCCTACAGCTAACGTTAGTGAAGCATGAGAGAGTAGACCGTACTCTCCTGCAGCTGAGCCTCTTCAACTCTGTCTCCTAAAATGATGTTTTATATAACCAATTTGCATTAGCAAATACCGTACATTTTGTAGGTGGGTACACAAACATAAATGTAAAATGACAATTTGTTGTTTTTTATGTAGTCTAACTTTTGCAACTTGCCGGAGTCTAACATCAGGATGTGGTTGCCTGGTTTGGTACCTGCGTGCCTTAACAGAGACCCTAACTAAAACCGGTGCTCACAGACGCTATCTGGCAACCGGTGCTGTTTCTGGAGATGCACAGAAGTCCAGTGTGGATGGATAAACTGAAGTTGTTCCAGTTCCATTTAACTACTTCCAAAACTACAAAATGTTCTGTTTTTGTACAGATTAAACAAACAAGACGCAACATGTTATTTATTGAGCTTCAGAGGTGCTGGTATGTGTATCTGTTACCTTGAAAAGACAGAACCTTGCCTTCAGTCTTTATGCTAAGCTAACCATGTCCCAATCCCAGCTCTTAACACACAGACATGAGAGTGGTATCAATCTTCTCATCTAACTCTCGGAAAGACAGCAAATCAGTTGCTCAATGGTGTTTTAAGCCCCCAACGTCGACTTCAAGGCAGCGCTGAGACCGTCGACTTCAAGGCCCCTATCCATAACCATAACCATTGCCTAATCCTAGTACCTTCCAGGCAGTGCTGCCTGGAAGTTGGGGGCTTAAAACACCAAACACCAAATCACTTTATTTCCAAAATGTTCCAAAACTTAATTTAACCAAGTGTTTTAGTAGCCTGAACATAACATGTGGGACCCTGGATATGAACCATCCAACCTTCTCCCTATGACCTCTGTAGTCAGGATGTTACACTTCCTGGACTGAAGCAAAAGTCATCCAAGGAGCAATTATGTGTCCTACAAAACTTCTCTGGCAAAGCAAATTATTAGAATATGAAAGCATTTAGTAGGAGACAAGGTTTCCCTATTTTATGTTAATTAAAGAGAGTAATATGAATACAAAGGGTGAGTATGAATGTCAGTTCTGACTGTGTTCACTGCTCAAACCTTATGCTCAATCAGCAGTGAACACCTTCCCTTTGGCTCTTCTTTACCCCGACACCCACTCCTACTCTCTACGATATTCCAAGTGAGTGCACACTGCGCTGCCAGACACTTTGACGATGACAGATTATACAGCATGTCATTACTATAGGCCAATAGTTATGATGGACCTATCTTCAAGTCCAAAAGACTCATCTTTAATAGTGTGTATTATGAAATTACTGTAAGTGGGACGACAGAGGGAGAGAGCTGGAGTAAGCGTGGGAGAGAGGGAAGTGAGAGAGAAAAAAAAGACAGTACCAGTAAAGAGTGGAGTGAGGATACATGAGAAAACTTAAATGATTAGTAATTATCATCCATCTTCAACTGCTTATCCAGGGTCGGGTTGCAGGGGCAGCAGCTCCAGCAGGGGACAACAAACTTCCCTTTCCCGAGCCATATTAACCAGCTATGACTGGGGGATCCCGAGGTGTTCCCAGGCAAGGGTGGAGATATAATCTCTGTATCTCGCCACCTATTCCTGGGGCCACCTTCAGGAATTATCATCTAGGGACAGCAGTGTCGTATAGCGGGTGGAAATGGGACTGAGAAACCAGGGCCCTCATGTGAGGAGGGCCCAATAAGATGCTAGAATGAATAGCTGTGGATGTGGACAGGGGCCCATAGAGAATGCCTTTCTAAAGGGCCCAGAAAGTTGTGCTACGCACCTGTCTAGGGAACATGAATGCCTGTACAAATTTCATGGCAATCCATCATATAAAGGGACAGACATTGCCATCCCTCAAGCCATGCAGGTAGTGTGGCAAAAAAAATGACGTGTTGACAGTGTCAAAATTAATCTGAATTGCCAAGATAAAGAAGACTTCAGATCTGTCCAAAATAGCTCACAATATCAAGCATAACTCAAGTAAGGACAAAATGGGGTATTCTGATGAAAAACAGAGAAACACAGTGACCAATATCATATTCAAAATGTATTAGATTTTCAATTAAAAATACTTATGGCTTAAATTCAGGATCCAGCAAGAACATGTCAAGACAGAGAATTCAACATGATGAGGAGGGGATAAGAGAGGAGGAGGAAGGAAATCTCCCTGGGGCAGAATTATGCTCAGGCATGGCTTTTTGTTTACCCATGGCGGGTGTAGACATCTGTTCGCACAGCACGCCTCTCCTGCAAGCCAATGTCACCCAGCCAACAGTACAAAACGCCCCCGCTGAATTATTAAACAATGTTGAGCTCTACTGCAGGTGACTTAGAAATGTCTGCAACAATAAGGGAAGCTTTTTTTTTGTTCTGCATTAGTGTTAATTTGAATACCCACCCAAAAAATGTCACAGATTATATATCCACATCATCCAAATAGGATTCATCTCTTAAATGTGAGCCATCGTGATGACTCCGTGGTCTAAGGCACCACAGGTTTAGTATGTAAAAAAATGCTACTCTAGATTGTATTTTACAATAGGACAAGTTTTAAAATTGAAAGTAATTTTTATTAATTAATAATTAATACTTTAAAATAAATAATATTTTGTATCAATGTTTTAATGGCTGTCTCATAATGTTATCTTTGGCTGGAGCCATGTATATGTCAATCAACCAAAAAATAATCTGGGATTTTTCTATGAATTGTTTCAATAATTTTTCAAGCAAAAATGCCAAAATATTCTCTTGTTTCAGCTCCTCAAATGTGTTTCTTTGTGATTTATAAAAGCCATTTTTGAGTTTTGGAATGATGGTGATTACATCACCAGTTAACATGGGTGTTTTTCCACTTTTTTCTGACGTTTTATAAAATCAATTCAAATCAATCAAGAAAATGGCATATTATTTGATACTGAAAAAAATCATTAGTTGCAACCGGTTACATTTTACAGAGCACTTTGTGATATTAAAAAACAAGGGCTTTGCCATAAATTACTAAACAGTTCAGTTAAAGGAAACTTCCTCTTTATAGACCAATAATTAATTGAGCTGAATAAATGAGCTATAATAATACTATACTGTGCAGTATTTCTTATTTATTTATTTATTTATTTATTCTTTTATTTCATGCCATTCTTTAAAAAAAAAAAAAATCCAATATGGCTCCTCTAATTTTCTAATTTGATATTTTATTCAAATTCTCTAGCCCACTTCATTCATTCATTTCTCCATCTCTTCACCAATCCCCCTTGCTTCCTCTCCCCATTGTCCCTGCCAGTTGGAGAGCTATCCCAACCCATTAACGTGATTACGTGGCTTAGAGGGTGAGCAAAGGAAGGTAGAGGATAAGGATGATGGGAGGTTGGGTGGACAAGTGAAGTCACATTCTCTCATGTGCTACCTGAAGGTGACTCCTTTCCTGCACAAAAGCGTTTACACAGCTCTTTCTGCACGTGCCAAAGGAGTACATTAGGAAAGGAGCGTCTGATTGGGGAGATGGACTCCATCCCTAAACTGAAATAAACAGAGGCCTGGAGCACTGCGATTCCGAGGAGAAACTTAACTCTGGACTGGGTCTTAACGAAATGCTGAGATGGGGCTTATGTTCTCATGAAAGATATTTCAAGGAGTTACAAATGTATCATTTTTTACCTCTTTATTGTTTGATTTGTTTGAGCAGCTGAGAAAATGTGTCTTTCTCAACAGACTGGACAAAATCTCTAATGTATGCAAGATGACATGTTACTTGGTCTTATAAAATAAGCTACATACAACAATTGATTCAAAGCCCTGCTCACATGTGCAAAATGGGCTTAAACAAAAGAGAACATTGTTGTTTGCAAAAATACAACAAAGTAAATTTTCTCACAACCAATCTCTGACCAAAAAAAACAGACTTAACACTAACACATTTTGTAGCACAAAATAATGGCGCAGAGGGAAAAAAGGGGCCCATGTTCAAGTGCTTTTGGGGCCCTTGAATAAAAGGGACTTTCATGATATTCATTCAGTTCAGTCTTAGTTGGACGTAGGGCCGTTTGGAACTGTCTTTTCCCATTGAAAAGCTCAGAGAACAGGCTATGCACTGCTCTTCATCGAAAGCAGGGAAGTTAAACTGATGTACATTTGCAAACCAAGCAGTTAGTCTTCATCCTGTAAGTTTTCTCTTATAAAACCAAAACATACTGTTTAAAACACTTACAATGATGCTTTAAAAACGTACAATATGTAACTTTCTGCTGCTAGGGGTCTCTCAACCAAAGCAATGGATTGTAAACACAGACGTTTGATGACGTTGGGAAGTTGCGTGGAATTATGGGAGTTTTTATTGCTAAACGCTATCGTCGATTAGAATGCATCTGTTCACGGACGAGTTTACCCATTCAAGTTTATTCACGTTACGTTTAGTAACGTTTATTCATGTCATGCTAATAAAATAGCTGCAGTTTCCCCAACATAGTTACGTTTTTCTTGATTCAATCTGTATTGGTAGCTAGCTGACCAGTTAGCTAGTTAGCTAGGGCTAACATTAGCAGGTTTTAGCTGCTGGTTAATGATTAGCCAGCAGCTAAAACCACACTATCACAGTATATTTCACATGCCAATGTCACCTTTTGGATTTTACCGGGCGGACGGGGTTTGTTGTAACGCTAGCTAGCCGATCTCCCCCTTCACTTTTCTGTAATCTTAACTATTCGTTTTGGTGCTTAACCCACATTTTGTCTGGTTAATTTAGCTAGCTAACTGTAAAGACAGCTAAATGCGGAGGGGGGAGAAATTCGGCAGGGAGGAGATTTTCGGTACAAACACAGCTAACATTATGGATGGCCGATGTTGTGACTAGGATGCCTGGGTCTGCTATTCTCTGTTTCCCAACACTTTATTAAACTGCCGTTACCGTAGTTAGCACCTGGCACCGGCTGGGGGTAACGGTAACTAGCTATTGCTACATGTCCCGGCTGTGTTGTCAGCTATCATCCCAAATTAAGTCTCTTTGTGCCAGGGGAGTGAGGCAGGCAGAGCGGGGTGTGCTAGCTGGCTAAATTAGCATTAGATTAATCGTCTATCTAGATACAGCTAACATTAACGTTACTAGTGAACTTATTCGTGGGTTAGCGCAGTGCTGCTTTTATCCATGATCAAAATAATCATACTACTAATAACTTTATGAGCGTGATGAACGATGTTGTAACCCTATAATGTTATCCACCAAGCATTAGCTAGCATTAACGTTAGCTACTTGTCAACCAGCACATACATTGTAGTAACATTAAGCTGGATTAATATTGATATGTATCAATAAATAAGGTTTCTGCTGTAGTACTGTGTTGCAAAGTGGCATGTAATTAATCACAAAATGATGCCTTTTGGCAGAAAAAGCAGTGTTACCCGTATTTTTTTTCTGTGACATTGTATGATTTACAATTACTCTTGAACGTAGCATCTGAGTGCCCGTGTTTTGACGGAAGTTACGAGTAGATGGTGAAAGGTTATACGACGCCACTGACGGGCGACTAAATGAAACGTGACGTGTCTGAAAATAAAATAACAGATTTCTCTGGGTTTGCCATTTGGTGGAAACATTTGGGATAGTGTAACTACACAACTCAAAAAAATATATAACATAGGTATGGTCGATGGTCGACATTTCATAGCAGAAAAGTTACATATTGTACCTTTAACCTCAGCTTTGTGTCTTGTATGAGTTTGATTTTGAGTATGTCAAGAGAGATGAAAAAGACAAACTATTCTACAAAAAAAAATGCTTAAAAGGAGGAGAACTAACTTGAGTTGGTTAATGTAAGACATTTGTCAGGTTAACATGACAGAAAGGGGTTAAGTTATACACTGCTTTACAGTCAAGAGAAAGCAACACTGCATTATTTTTATACTCACACTCCTTGGTTCATACGGGGACTTGAACCGGCGACACTCCGATTCCCAACCCAACTCCCTACAGACTGAGCTACTGCTATTTTTTTTAAAGGCATTTAATGTAACTAGAAAGGTCAAGGTTAAAGTCAATTTATAGAGCGCTTTAAAAACAAACCAGGTTTTCTGCCAAAGTGCTCTACAACAAACATAATTGAGCTAATGGATTATCACAAAGCATAAATACTTAAATATATGCATAAATACATAGTACACACATAAACATACATTATACACACATACACACGCATACAGACATTCATGCATGTCAATGTAGAATGCAAATCATGTCAAGAATTATTGCAGGTGTAGGCAAGGGAGTGAAAGTGGGTCTTAAGACACCTTTTAAAGGAGTCACAAGATTCTGCTGTTCTTATCAGAGTCCTGGTGCAGCTACTGAGAAGACCCTGTCTTCAAAAGGTTTTTGATGAGATCGTGGGATGGTTAACAGCCTTTGAACTATAGATATGAGAGGCCTAGCCTGATCTGGGCTATAGCTCGGGGTGTCAGTGCAAAGATGCTAGTACAGGTATAATATGTTCTTTTTTTACGTTTGCACTGGATTCTGGTTGCAGCATTCTGTACCAGTTGTAAGCGGTGAACAGAGGCCTGGTTGATACTAAAATATAGAGTTGCAAAAATCAAGTCTTGAAGATATTAGAGCATGAAAAGCATGGAAATCTTTGACACTGATGAAAATGCTGATATAAATGCTATACAGATGAAGAACTATCTGTGATGGAATACCTACCATCTGACCAACCAACCAGGCTTTTTTAAAGTTTCTTTCTTTCAGCAGATAGTATACACTTATGTCAGTAAAGATATCATTCCTTATGCACATTCACTCTCAACATATGTGAAGACGTTTCCATGGCAACCATCTAAAGAAATATGCCACCTAAGCATAAATGACTCCCACTGATGCAAAATACGTCTCCCTTTGTAACTTGTATGCTGTATTGCGTCAGTACCTCCAACACATTTAGTAAAATCCACGACATCCTCATACTGTAAAAGGCACCAACAGTGAAATCAATGGGAGATCCACAGAGGAGCTACTGAAGTGGCAGTTGAAGACATCAAACATCAAATGGTAAAGTGTCATTTAAGATGGCTACATGTCAGTACAAAATGTAAGCATCAAAGAGTCCATATGGAAGCAGCAGTGGTGAGCTGTACCATGTGAAAGAGGAGCTCCACGGTGACCGAGAGAGCAGGGTTTATGTCGAGATGAAGGGTATGTGGCAGACTACAGTGTGTGTGTGTGTGTGTGTGTGTGTGTGAGAGAGAAAGTGCTTGGTTGGGTGGGCTGTTATCTTGATTGTTTGCATTTAGAGAAGAAGTGTGTGTGTGTGTGTGTGTGTGTGTGTGTGTGTGTGTGTGTGTGTGTTCTTGTTTAACTTTATTCGTGGGGTCCAAAAAACGGGAGTCCAGTATACTTGTGGGGTCCGGACAGCTTTGTGGGGCCAAAATGCTGGACCCCACAAGGTTAAAGGGCTGTTTGAGGGTTAAGACATGGTTTTAGGATTAGGGTTAGAATTAGGTTATGGTTTGTGTGAGGGTAAGGGTTAAGGTTAGGCATTTAGTTGTGATGGTTAGGGTTAGGGTAAGGGGCTAGGGAATGCATTATGTCAATGACGGGTCCCCACAAAGATAGTGAGACGCACTTGTGTGTGTGTGTGTGTGTGTATATAATCTTGCCACTCGCTCTGCCACATCTTTGCAGCTTCCTGGCTGCTCCCCCAGGTGCTGCTGTTATCTAGCTCTCATTTGTAGTTATGAAAAGACAACTAGGGTGCAGTGTTTCTACACCTCGACAAAGCAGCTCCAGTATGAGCAGCAGATCGGTGAAGCCTTCGGTCCTGTAGCAGCTGAGTGTATCGTAAACCTAAGGTGAAGTGACAACTTAGTGAAGGACAGTGTGCTCCAGAGCTTGGTAGTTGATTGTGTGCAGAAACCCCATGACTGTGGCACAGTCCACTGCCCAGCCAAATAGGTTAATCGTGCAGGACTTTATGGTTAACTTTGAGGAATCTCAGCTAGTGAGGTGGGCTGCCCAGTGTACATGCAGGTGCATTCAAATGTTTATAACAATAAAAAACTGAAAAATGTAGAATAATTTTTGTCTGAAACCAGGGTGGAAATAATTACAGCAGTGTGATGAAAACGATCAAGGGATTGTAAACCTGCAACAAGCTCAGCTGTTGACTTGGTCAAAACTGCAAATAAAAGATCTAACAATACAGAGAATCTGCAAAACAGTGCTAGTTACTTTATTCAACATGTTATTATTGATGTGCCATATTTCAAACTTTGGGACATGCCCATCATGTCTGTCTAATTTGTCTGTTCAGAGGTTGCACAAGTCGATAGTGGGTCAGTTGCTGCTCACAAGGGTAAAATTCCGCATAAATACCTCCAGAGATGTACAGATAACAGATTCAGACTTCCTCTAAAAACCCAGTCCTCTAAAAATTGCCTTTGCAGCAAGTCAACATAACTTGTATTTCTAAAACCATGGATGCCAAAATAACTCCTCCCATTCACAACTCTAGTGGAGAGCAGAGCAGCTTGTGCTTTGATCTAGTGTAAAAGAGTTTTCATGACAGAAGATTAAAACTGAAATATGTTTCCTCATATCTTGGGATATTCTAATTGATCTGCAGAAACATTTGTAGCTTTTAAATGAATAAGCTTTGCTAAAAACCTCGCTGGTGAGCTTCAGTGGATAGAGTTGTGCATCCGAAACCAATAAAAACACAGCCTGCTTCCAAAGCACCGTTTACTACAGATCATTGTTGTATGCAGGGCAGGTCATTAATCTAATTATGACCAATTTCCTGTCGTCCCTCCAATGAGCTGCTGGCACTTAGCCCAGGTGTTCACAAATTCCCAATTTTCGCCTATAAATATTCTTTCTGCTGAAGAAGAACAGTGAAATGTTATCTGATAATAACAATCCTCTTGCAATTTAGCTGCTACTAATTTACTCTCATGTGTTACTCCGTATACTGTGATGATTTCTTTGCTACTCTCTCTCTCTCCTTCATTAACATGCAGTGTGTGTTCGGTTTTCTCCAAGCCCTGTCTAATCAGCTGCTCTGCATCATCTGTCTGAAGGAGGCTGGCTCCATGCCCGCTGCCTGATGCTACCATAGAGCAGATATGGCCTGGCACCGTCACCTTTACTTTGGCACAAGTCTCCGTCTGTGGAGTTAAAGGCTGCATCAAGGCCCTTTAGATCTCCAATTATAGATCAAGAGTGGCAGTGGATCTGTGCTGCACTAAAACTAATTTATGTCTATAGGCTACAGTATTTTAATATGGGTTTGATCATTATTACTGATGTCGCCAGTTTGTGGTCACAAAATGAAAGAGAAGTGAAGAGTTGAAAAGAGGAAACTACAAATAATTAAGTTCGCTAAGCCTCAACCCATTAGTTACTGTTGCTAGGCCTGTCAAGCATTCCGTTCTTCCATAGAGACAGAGCGCGTTTAAGTCCCGCCCACACCGGAAGGGGAAAACAATTCATTGCTCTCCATTGACTTTGTATTGTGTGAAGCTGCCTCCTTGTTAATTCTGTCTGCTAGCAAACAACAGAAAAATACATAAAAGCTGCCGTGTGGTGGGATGCACACTCACAACACTTTAAAGAACCCATAACTTAGTTTTTATAAGCTACCGAACCAAATAACTGAGCTTTAAGGAAGACAAAAGTCGATACAGGCAATAAGACATGAGAGGCAGCAGCAGGAAGAACGGGCACACTGTGGGATCCTGACACTCAGTATGTCTAGGGTGACCAGATTTCCCGGAACTAAAACCGGGACACTTTGCACGTGACCGTAGTGCTCGTGCACACACATGCTTTTTAACGTGAACCTGTGCCAGCCCAGGTCAGACATAGACACAGACAGATAGGCCTACTGCTCACAACATAATGGGGTATCTCAGTTAATATTCATGAATTTTCTTGGCATGTAGCCTACATATCTAAGAAATAATATTAAAAGACATTGAGTGAGTGTCATGTTTCAGAATTAAAAGCATTCTTTTGGAAAATGCACCCCAAAGATGTCGTCGTCAGTATTGACAGACAGAATATTTCGTTCTGTATTGACAGGTGCAATATTTGAAAATCGCTAATTATTTATTATTTTTTTTAAATTACATTTATATCTGAATTTATGTCAAGACCTAGAGACTTTCAAACATCAAAATGTAATTTATTAATATGTATTTGTGTCAAAATTACATATAAACATCTTTTTGTTTTCTATTTGCCTGGAAACTCTTCCAACACGCTTGCGTGTCGCGTGAAAAATAGGCGTCATCACGCAGGCAGTGTGCAAGCTCACGTCGGCTATGTAATCGCTTACAACTGGGACAATTTCATAGTGGTTGGTGTAAACCAGGACATTTTAGCGTCCCGACAAGCTTTTGTCGGAATTGCAAATTTACATTGGTGTACATTGTGTAATCCACTTATTACACTTTTTTAATGTTTTTGGTTTTGGGGTGGGTGAGAAAAAAAGAAAACACTATCCAGTCTCTTAAAAACAGAGTATTACTTTTACTAATGCCCCATGCATACCACTGTGTAACTGAATGATTGATGAACTGTCAATTCCTTTTTTATTAATTTTGTTCAGTGTTTGCGATCAGATCTTACCCTTAAGGTAAAAGTAATGATATAAGAGTAACATGATTTTTTAACATAATTTACGATTTTAATATAATTCAAATAATTTAGCTAATGACTACAGTACTCATGCAAAGCATGTACTAATCATAGATTGTATACTATTATTGGACAAATCATCCGGTTTGGCGAAGTGCTGCAAATTATACAGAATTATGTTCATGTTTTGAATTATGGTCTCGTTGATTTTAAAATCGGCGATAAAGCAGGGGGTGTTTTAGGGCGTGGCTATGATGTGATTGCCAGTGAAAGTGTGTAACGTAACGTGGCGTGTAAGGCCTCCTCCCTCACTCCTCCTCTCGTCTAAAATCGTCCGCAACCAGGATGGCTGCACCCGTAACGGCAAACTCGACGACTCATAGCAGATCTCCACAAACCAATGGGTGACGTCACACATGCTCTAATATTAACAGTCTATGGTACTAATATGGAGAGAATCTGCACATTTGAAGGGACATCAAAAAGACAAAAATGATTTGCCTTAAAGAAAATCACAGAACCAAAGACTAAATTGGAAGAAAAAGTAATTACAGGGGAAAAAATCAATGTGTATTTGGGCTCCTCTCTCTCTGGGTCATGATTGTCTCTGAATAAGGAGATTAAGATGGCATGCGTCAATCCAGGATTAAGAGTGAGAGAGAGCGAATACAACCTCCTCATAGACAGCAAACACTGCTGCTTGGACTGCATGTGCTCAAACTCCCTGACAGTCATCAGATAGAGATACAATAGCTGCATTAATAGTATCTATGCAACTTAATTCCTGGTTTTCTTGGCTCCTATAATGGATATTTAATCTATAGTTCATAGAAGGCAAGTCTCTCTGTTCGTATGAATTGCACAGCGTTATCATGAATACTGTTGGTATCAGCAGGGGTGTGTGTGTTTGGGGATTATAAAAAAAAAAACATTTGCCAATCATTCCTGTTGTGATCATTTTTCCATTTGTTGCACTGAGGCAATTATTGAACCACCACTAACACATTGTCACTCTTGGTATGGAAAATATTGAGGACATTTTTGTCAGGTTAAACACAAAAAAGATAGATATATAAAAATTAAAACAATACTATTCTTCAACATGGAAACTGTCCTAATCCCAAAGAAAACAGGTCTACCCAGTATTCTTCACCTTACTGCTTCACTTCCTGCCTGGATGGAGAGCAGGTCTCTGGACGTCACGCCCCAGTCACAGCTACTAAGAGGCTTTTCCTATTCTAGGTAACAAGGAGTGGGCCAGCACTAACCTGCACACTGTAATGCAGGACAGTAGGCCATCCAGAGACTGAGGTTTCCTCAAGCTCCACTGTGTCCCTCATGTGTTATTATATTTGAGTCACAGAGCTGAGGATCTGTTTCAATACATACCCTGAGATCTTTGAAAAACCCAGAATGTTGTGCAACGGTAACTGTTGTTCTGAAAGTATTTCAAGAATCCTTAAACCGGCATTAATTGATTTTCTGGCCACTTATAAACCACACATTGACATACCTTTTAGTTGCTATAGCAAACATGTTAGAAAGCAGTTGCTTATTTACACATCCAGCAGATATTGAGGAAGCTTATTATTTCATATTAAAATATAAAATAGTGGCAAGTAACTTTCAAACAGACAAATTATAAACTGATGATAAAACGTTTTAATTTTGGTTCACGTTGTCTAAATTAAGCAAGGACATATAATGTGTAATTTCCGGCTACCATCTTTGGAATGAGAAATAAGAATTGCAACAAAAAATATATATATATATATATATATATATATATATATATATATATATATATATATATATATATATATATATATATATATATATATATTTTATTTTTATTTTTTAATTTTTTTTTTTTTTTTTTTTTTTTTTAAATCGTGCAGCAGACAGATAATTTCTTTATCCAGATGGTTAGAAGAGTATTTAGGGATTCTGGATAAACCTTCAGAACAGCATTAAGTGTTGTAAACCAACTCTCTGGGTTTTTCAAAGATTGACAGGTGGATACTTCACTCGGTGACTTGAATGTAATGCTCATGCATTACAGAAGCACAAAGGGGTAGGTGCTCACTAAAATAGATCACTTCTCTCTCTGCATGTGGCTTTAATATTGGTATTTTAATTGTAAGTAAAATATTTTTTTTCATGCAAATGATGAGAATGATGCAAGTCACTAGAACACAACAATAACATGACTGAAATGTTCTGCTCAGGTAAGGTAAGAAGTAACTCAGGATGTCATACAGTATGTGCATTCATGGCTTGTACAGCACGAGGAGGAAATGTACTGCACCTGCTGCTGATGTACAATTTAAAACTTCTATCACATGTGGGGTGAAAATATGTGCAGCTTCAGTTCCAAAATCACAAGAGTTCACATCAAGTTCAAGAGAGTGAAAGAAGAGGGCAAGACAAGAGATTTAATCCATTTGATCTCCACAGGCCATTGGTTATGCAACTCTCTGAACTGAACTCTCTCACAGGTTTTCGACTAGACACATGGCATGATACATGCATGTGCATATGCATCTATATCTGCCCTTGTGACTGTTTTAGTCAGTTCAATGATGTGGAAAGGCCTCACACAAGGATTAACGCCCAGTGCAACAGATGGCGCATTCTCCCACACACACACACACACACACACACACACACACACACACACACACACACACACACACACACACACACACACACACACACACACAAAAACAAACACCAGAATTGTACCTTTTTCTTGGGTGGCATGGTGGTTAAAGCGGTCCACTGTGTTATCCCCCGGTTGTAACCACCAGATCAGATTATAGTTGAACTGGCTCCAGTAAATGAGACATTATGCCATGAGACCGAAATTTACCTCCGAAACAGGTGGATGTATCCGCGGATGCCGTTAAATGCAGCAACAACACCGTTCTTTAAGCGCCGTTTGGTGCGTAATGGCGAAATGTTTCCCAAGTAACCGCGACACGCTGGACACCGCCGGAGACACGGATGAGTAGCGTGAGGGGTTTCACTTAAGTCTGTATTGTGAGTTGAGTGTAGTTACCCTCTCCTGAGTCCTAGGGGTATTAAAGGCTTATTTCTCGGTGCGGCATCTGTTGCCTGTCCAACCCGTCCGCACTGTCCATGCGCAAAGTGAGGAGTGTCTCACTTATGTTGTTGACCAGAGTTGACTCCCTCCGCAGTGTGATGCCAGATTAGCGTGTGTGCATCCAAACAACTTCCGGAGGGTTGGCTGCACAAATGGGGATATTATAATGGCCTGTGGCTCCAAAATAGAAAGATGAAATTAAAAAGTGAGCACCACAGAATTCCTTTGTGCATTCAATACAGCATACTACTACAGATAGACTGACTACACATCATCTCCAGGCAATAGTGATTCTTTTGACACATCATGTCACTACTAGTCTATATCTTCGACATTCCACTTCCGGGATTACTCCGTTTGCCGACGGAAATTCCGCCAGATTTCACCATTGACATATATATAATGGACCAACAGATCCCGTTGCTCTGGACGGAGACCAGTGAAGGCCATTAGAAGCACTTTTCCGGTGATGGCTAGGGTTACTGGGCAGACTCCAACTGAGAGAGACGACTAAATGTGCCGTGAGCAACGTGTCTAAAAGTTATAAGTCTTCTGGTAGCTGTGCCGAGAGAAATCTCAATCATTCCGAATATTGCAGAGACGGAGAGTGTAGGTATATGTAAGGAGATAACATAGGCACAGGCTAATTATTGCTAACTAAAATACTAGTTAACATTACTAATTACACTTAAACAGCTAATGTGAGAGGAAACTGCCTGCACGCTTCTCCTGAACTATACAGTAATTTCTCTACTATGCGACGGTAAGTCGCGTGGTTATGACACAATCGTTAGCCTACTTTTACAAAAACGTCTGCGAGCCATAACGTGAGGTACAAGGTAATGGAGCCCTTTATACATTGTTGTGTTTCTTTAGAAATAAACAATGGACAAATAGAGTGTTTAAATGCTTCAGATGTAAAGTTATTCTCTGTCAAAGTGGCACCAAAATGAATGGCAGTCAATGGAATGCTAACGGGAGGTGATGGCTTTGTAGCATAAAAATGACACCATAGGGTCTTCGAGGTCCGAGGAGAAGCTTACCCCCTTGGATTTCACTCATTTAGGTCGGATATCCGTTGCCTTGGGCTTCCTTTGTGTTGGTATTGTAAACTCCGGTCGATTTATGAAAACTATGGTTAACCTTTTCTCAGCTCTCTGCAGGCTAAATCCAGACAGTTAACTAGACTATCTGTCCAATCTGAGTATTCTGTTGCACGACTAAAACAAATTTTGAATGTTCACATGTCACTATTTTGCAGAGGTGCGGTTGCTCCGTCCGGCACTTAGCGCCACCCAAGACGATTGTGATTAGTTTAAAGAAATGCCAATAAAGCACATTTTTCTCCCATCCATGAATGCTCTATGGACTAGCCAGACCCTCCTCCGCACACGCCAGTGGAGAACCTTCCTTCACATGCCTCCAAGAGGGTATGGCTATAGTCCCAATAGCATTCTGGGATGGGAGAAAAACGTGCTCTGGTTTATTGGCATTTGTTTAAACCAATCACAATCGTCATGGGCGGTGCTAAGCTCCGCACGGAGCAGCTGCAAAATAACCTCAGAAAGGAACTTGTTTTGGTGGAACATGTGTACGTTCAAAGTTGTTTTAGTCGTGTGAGAGAAAACTCAAATTGGACAGATAGTCTAGCTAGCTGTCTGGATTTACCCTGCAGAGATCTGAGGAGCCGTTAACCATAGTCCTCATAAATCCACGGGTTTTAAAATTTCAACACAAAGAAAGCGGAAGGAAACGGACATTGGCGAAAAGACATGCATCCAGCGGAATTTCCTGCGGCACTGGAGCAATCCCAGAAGTGGAACGTCATTGATATAGACTAGGCAAAGCGAGTCTATGTCACTACTTGCCAAGGATCAGCCACACACACAGGCTACCCTCCACACATCACTCATTTTCTTCTAGTATCCTTAAGTTATCCTCATTGTGTCTTACTACTTTCAGTGGGCCACATCCCACGCATGGGTGTAAATATATGTCATAAATAGCATAAGCACCCTCAAAGAATTGTTTCCAAACCGGCTAAGAAAGAAAAAAAAAACTTGATGCGGGGTCAAATGTAGACACTGCTCCCTTTTAAGGGTCAGAAACTGTAACCACTGCATTAGCAATGGGGAAAAGAAATTAAGAACCGTTATTCAGTTATAAAGTACAGTTTTGAGGTAACTGAGTATTTCAAATTTGTATGCCTTTTATTCATTTTATAGTGAAATATTGTACTTTTTACTTCACAATATGTGTTATATTTGTATTATAGGTAGTTACCTATTATGTTTGACTTAGAAAGTATGATGCATTTCTATACTAATATACATACAGTAGTATAGTTTGACCAGCACCAACAGGTCCAGCTAAACAATTAAAGGGCCAGTTCACCCAAATTTAAAAACATGAATCATTCTGTAGCCATGCAGATAGCTTTCAAGGCTGTAGGACACCAATGACATGTCTTTTGGCATGTCAATATAATGGAGGTGGATGACATTTTGTGTTGCAGTGAAAATTGACATTTGAAAATTCGGCAGCAACATCTCTTTCTGGAGACAGGTTCCCTCTTTATATTCCACAGAACAGACTGCCAAGAACTATTTATTGTGCAGAAAAGGTCATTCCAATTGAAATAGTCATCTCATTTCCCCAAAGTTGGACAAATAATACAACAAATACCTGTGAGCCTAAATACAATGCTATCATACTTTTACTTTAGGACAGCTTTAAATAAAATACTTTTATTTATGTATTTCACTGTGGTATTGCTAAGAATCTTCCTCCATCACCATTAGTTGAACGGTAAGTAACGCTTTTGGTTCATTTGTCACTGTGGCCTGCTACCCAGACAGCCATGCAGGGGACGCAAGCAGATGGGCAACACAGTGAGGTACCAAAATCTCCAGGGAGAGCTTTGGGAGGCAATGGACACAGATGAGGGTGTTACATAACTAAGAATGGAAAGGAAACATGCAGGGCTGGCGTCACTGGGCCAGGCCGTGACAGTGTGGAGCAAGAAGCTGTGACACTGACCTCTGGGTCAAACACACATCTGGACCTATACATACACACACACACACACACACACACACACACACACACACACACACACACACACACACACACAGCTACACACACACACAGCTACACACACACACACACACACACACACAAACACACATCTACACACACACACACACACACAAACACAGCTACACACACACAAACACACACAGCTACACACACACACAAACACAAACACAGCTACACAAACACACACACACACAGCTACACACACACACATCCTTTTCAATATCTTTACTGCTCAAGTGGACGTCACATGTAGAGGTCAGACCACCGTGACAGAGAAAAAAAGACTGTAAATGGAAGTTCCCAACATTTAGTCTATGACCTGGGATTGAACCAGACTTACTAAATCTGCTCCATGACACCTCAAATCTCCTCTGGCGAGAGCCAGCTGTCCTCCAGCACCAACAAAACACTCAAACAGAGTCCCTTACTTTGACTCCCTCTAAGCACAACTGTGAAGTTGTTACATAAGGTGGTCGGATCAGTCCTGTGCTGCTGAAAACGAGCTGTCCATGGAATACATGAAGAAGCTAAAATACTCTCAACGACCACTGAACAATTTATACACTTTGTACATTAGTGTCATGCACCCTCCAAGTATATGAGCAATGTATTTCTGTGTGTACTCTTTAAAAACTTTGTATACTGAAAAATTTTTCTTAATTTTGTTTTTCCAATGCAAACACACAAAGAATGGGGTTGGAATAAGTTGATAGTAAATGCCTTGAGCACCAATCAATGGAAGCTGCCACATACAAGAATGTATGTTCACATTATTGCAGAAAAACTGCTTTAGCACACGCCTCCTCCCTTACTGTGCATGTGGTCTGTTGCAGCAGTCCTGTAGTAATGTGTGCGTGGCACAGAGCTGGGCTGCGCCAAAAGTTAAAATTTGTTAAACTTTGACCAATTGTTGAAGGCATTTCTGAATATAAAATTGCAATAACAAATAATAACCAACCATGAGACCAAACTGAGAATGTTTTCTATGTAAAATGTCAGCCTTAGGACTCAACTAAGGTTTGTCACAAACATGCTGTTCAAGTCTGAATATTGATTTAATTGATTTAACAATGTACATATAGTCTTTGCCAAAGTAATTCTGCCTGATTATTAGGTAACGACTTATGAGAGCTAAAACTAAACTAACATCCTGACCTGGAGAAAAGCGGCACAAGTAGTGGAAGTGCTATATTTTTTTTTTGCCTTGATGTGAATGCGGCCTCAGAATGAACTTGGTAATGTATTTAACTTTGGTTAATAAGACTTGAAGAAAGATCTTATTCACCTGATTCAGAGGCAAACAGAGCCACTATCATACAATGCCATCTCACCGCCTACACAGCACATGTGATTATGTGAACATGTGCTCTCACACATACATAAACAAAAATCTGTTCCTAAGCTTATTACAACCAGAATTGTGTATTTTTGTGTGTGTGTGTGTGTGTGTGTGTGTGTGTGTGTGTGTGTGTGTGTGTGCGTGCGTGCGTGTGTGTGTGCTGTCAAGCTGGGGACAGTAGTACAGGGCAGGGCTGCCCAGAGAGAGATTGATGGCACACACAATTCCAGCCTTTCATTCTGCCCTCCACTGTGTTCACACAGCTAGAAACCACACATCTGCCCTCAGCTAAAAACTTTATCATTGCTTAGTTGATGCAACCAAAACAGCATTTTCATTCAACTGTAAATTACAGTCATTTCACACTCATTGTTTTGATCCTAATCATCACATTTTCTTTTTTTGTCAACCAGTGCAGTGCCTGTTCAAAACATGTCTGTTCGGAACGGGGCGTTTGCTTTTGCTTTGCGTGTGGTATGGCAGCTTTCTCAAGAACCACTGATCCAAACAACTATACAAACTCAACACTTTGATTCCTTGGGTCCTGAGCAATACACCTGCCACAATATTGTTGCATCACATACCCAAGTCTGACTAATCGTGACTAATCACGGTCAGAAACAACAGTACATACATTTGTAGGAAAAACATACAGGAAAAACACCAAGAGCAGACTTTACCATTAGGCAAGGTAGGCAACTGCCTGGGGGGGGGATTCCTGTATCTATTAGATAGATGCTCTTTTATTGTTGGGCAGGATGGTGTAAAGCAGGGTGGAAAAGAACACAGCGTGCTTCAGGATAGTTTTGACCACACAGGTGTTGGACACATCAACATCAACAAGGCAGATGTGCCACAGAGCCATCAAACAATGGTTTTATGTGCTGTATCCTAAAGTAAGTCTATAAAACATGCTCCTTCTTTGGTCCAAAACTGTGCTTTGGAGAAGCATGATGCCAAACTGCTGTATGTTGAAACTCCTAAAAATATATATGTAGCATTAGTTATGAGAAATTACAGCCAACGATAAATTCCAAAGCAGACAAGGCTGACAAAAATGAAAAAGCACTTAACCTGAACTCCTAATATCCACCGACAACAGCTCTCCCCGCTCCATCCCCTCTCCACTCCTCCCCCCTCCCACCAGCCAGAGAGGCAGTACTCACCCAGGAGACATTTTTGTTCTTGAACACTTTTGACATGGCTTGTAGACGGAGAGGTCAACGGTCCTAATCCCGAAACACTCAAATGTCCTCACACACACACACACACACACACACACACACACACACACACACACACACACACACACACACACACACACACACACACACACACACACACACACACACACACACACACACCACCCCTCACCAGATTTACATCTGCCTGGAGCGTTGCCCTTGAATCACACCCAGCTAAACATGATCCAAAACTGACTCTAGAAGGAGAAGGAGGAGGAGGAGTGGGAGTGAGAGGAAGAAACAAAGATAACTCCAAAAGTGTCCGTCAGAGGCAGAAATAGCCTAGAACATGCAGAAAAGTTCCTTCAGTCTTTCACCTGAATCCTCCTCTTCTTTTTCCTTGTCAGTGGCTATCTGATCTACTCAGATCCATAAACCCTGTATGAATATGCAACCAAACATCTGGCTTATGCCCCTCCTCCGTGATGCCGAATGCTGGGGCAAGCAAACCACTATTCCTGCCCTGTTAACATCTGGGAGAGGAGAGATTGAGAAGAGATGGAGGGAGGGAAAGAAGTGGAAAGGAAGGAAGACATGGAGGAATATGATGATAGATGTGAGAGGGATAGGAGAGCAGAGCGAGGGAGATGGATGGATGGTGAGTATATCAGGATAGAGGGGAGAGTGAGAGTGGAGGAAGGAGGACAGACGACTGAAGAGGACCAGTCAGAGGGCGCGGCGGGCCGACACAGAAGACATACAGGTTACTGATCCCAAACATGAGATTATAGAAGAACAAAAAAATATGTTACATTGATTTTGTTGTTGTAAATACAGAATGTTCATTATTTATGATTGTGTCTCTGTTTATGTCATCTTGCATTTTTGGTTGTAATGTCACTGCTGAGCTCCACGACAGTGATTGGTCAGAGAGTGGAATAGATGAATGGACAGAAGTAGAGATTTATGGTTTTACAGATGAATGTCTCTCTCTCTCTCTCTGCCAATCCCAAACTCATGCTACACTCTCAGCAACCTCAAATGACAGAAAAGGTGTTTTTCAAAGGAGAAGTAAGAGTGGTATCAATCTACCGTCTGCAAGAAAGAGAATAAGAATATTTCCCAAAATGTTTAACTATTCCTTCAAGTGTAAAATATATTCCGATTAACAAACTGCAGTAGTATAGCTTTTATCTAAATCATTACTGGAAATATATCACAACCCAAAGGCCTCTTCTAGTCAAACAGTATATTAAATTCAAGAATTGAACAGCTTCCACATGAAACAGTCAAGAACATAACACCTGTTTTTTTTTTTACTTTATAAGCAATTAATGTAACCCATTTACTCATCTAAACTGCATTTCTAAGAATAAATAAATAGCTGAGGCCGAGCAGCCCTATAGAGCTTTTTTTGGTCCTACACAGATACTTGTCTGTGATCTACAATCCCATCGCCTCTGGTGGAGTAGGACATAGCAGTGTGAGTGTGGAAACAAGATAATACTGACCACAGCTTGAAGCGTGTTTAACAAATCCAGAGGCTTTTGATTCAGCGTTGTGATCAATGTCCATCCAAGCGCTGTATTGATCTGTGGTCCTTATAGATTCACCTCGACAGAAGTAGGCTACAGGAGGAATCACAACTACCTATACAAAATTCAAGAGACGCTGCATCCGGCACAGAGAAATGAAACAGAGGCAGAAATATGGTACCAAAGCCAAAAATGTCCAAACAAAACAGGTGGTAAGATCACAGGGAAGTGTATTTCTATTTTGAGATGTTGGTAGTTTCTCCATGTGTCTCCTCTCCAGATTTAAGACTTGATACATCTGAGAACAGTTGAATATATATTTCAGTAATCTGATTAAAAAAAAACTCACTGTCACTACTGAAAATCAAGTCAAATACTTCCATCTGTGGCGTTATCTGTTCGTTTGAATTTTGAAGCCTCTCCCAACAGTCACATTTGTTGATTATCAACAAACTTCAATCCTACTCAAACTGATGTTCAGGTACACAGCAGGTGAATTCAGGCCGGGAGGCACAGCTGGGACTCTGTCTGTACCATGTACAGTAAAGCAATGATTTTCTTACAATGGCTTGTTTCTTAATTCTTCACATTATGAGGGTCGCTGTAAGTATCACAAACCATGTGATGAGTTGAAATCCTCCCAAAGTAAAGTGATATGTTGACTTAGTGAAATACTATCACATGAGGCATCTTAAGGCAGGATTTATAAACGTTATCCTAAAAACGACCTAAGAAAATACTCCCATAAAATGATCACTTGGTTCCTTACAAGCCTCTAAAATACAGCATGCCTTTACACACTGACAGAAACATTTCATTTGTTGCATGTCATCCGTCCCCTTCCCCTCTCTCCACATTTCCTGTCTGCCTGTTGACTATAAGTTTAAGGCAAAACGCTCTTGCAGCAGTGCTTCATGCAGTACTTTTTAAGGTGCATTTTTTGTTAATGTCTTTTGGCAAAAGGTCTTGCAAGTATAACTGCCTCACCTGTCTACACTAAACAGAAACATTGACATGCTTAACGACCAACTGTTATATTAAAAATGGAGTGCTCAGAAGTTCAAACAAATCAAGAAGGCGCTCTTTGGAAGGGGAACACAAAAGTTCAAAAGAGAAAAAAAAGGTCCAAGGCACTGTTCTTACAAAAAAACATTTAAAAGCCTTTATTTAAATGGCTATTTCATGTCGAAATCTAGTCCATTATAAATAGATCTGGGTAGCACCCAGTTTACCAGGTTGGAGAAAGAAATGTTGGAGAAATGTTGTGAAGTTGTTAAAGTTTTTTTCCCACCTGAAGTGTCTTTTTTTCATAGGTTTTAGCAGATTTATATAATGGGGATAACTGAGCCCCGCCCATCAGCTATTGGCTGAGCCGCCCCGACACCGACATTATGAGAACAGCAGCAACTAAAGAACAGTATGATGTCCAAGATCCTTCTTAGAGCCAGGCAAGCACTTCAGGTAATCCAGCCTTGTTCTCTGCCTGGAGAAAATATGAATTTGAAATGGAACGTGGTTTATGCTGGAAAAGTTGAGATCAGTGGTTGTTGTTATTGTTGCTTTGAGCAACAGACATTACTTAATATATAAAATCTGTTGATTGGGATGTGTATCATGTCAGAAATGTATCCTAAACCAGTGTTTCCCAACCTCCCAACCTTTTAGGAGTGATGTTCCCTACTCAGACTGTTTCATTTAAATAGTTTTAAGAAGCACGATGAAAGAAAACTATCCAGTCTTTCCTAATTAAAAAAAGCAAAGATTAGAAAGAAATATATATATATATATATATATATATATATATATATATATATATATATATATATATATATATTGTGTAGTAGAATATATTTATTTAACTATTTTCCAATCTACAAAGTAAATTTTGACCACAGGTAAGGAACCACTGTCCTAGGCCAAATTGTGACTTACATTGATCCATCTTTTTTAACATCATTGAAGACTGCCTAGGTCAGCAAATGGAGTGAAGATAACGGATGAGTAATGGACCACAGACAGAAAGGCATTTACCATTAATCAAAATCTTTTCAAGCCCGAGTGCATCTAAACAACACATTTTGTAGATTCTTTTTTACTTCCTTATATTTACATGCATTTTATCGGCTCAGGGTTTTTAGTTGTGCTAAACTATAAGCACATAAAATCAATGATGCCACATCATTGATTTCACCAGATCCCACTTCTTTTATTTGTGTGTGGCTTTTTGATTCTGTACGTTTTTTTTTCCTGGCTTTTTGCTGAGGTGGGCACACATTGCATGCAGCAGAACAGTATGTGGTAATCGGCGAGGCTTTGTGCTGACAGCCTATTGAGTGTTGATGGCTGACAGTAAGCCTGTTTCATGTAGGAATGCGGCTGCGTTAGAATCCTCTGCAGTCAGCGCCATCACACAATGCACAGCTCTGAGACTCTATAGTATCAGCTGCAACAGGACCTAACAGAGGTTGTGTAGACACATGCAAGAAAAGCAACAATGACTATGATGAAGAAGCATGTGATGAAGCAGCAGACAGATGGACAGAGAGGAGAGGGAGGAGAGGAAGAGGGAGCTAGTGGAAAGTCAAGAAGAAATAAAGAGAAACAGGTGGAGGAGAGGAGCGACTGTCCTTCCTGCTCCTCCCTGTCATTGAGAAGACAGTAAAACCTGGCCTGTAATGAAATAACTATGCCTGTCTGTCCTCCTTTAGACAGCTAAGCCAGGACAGATGATGCGAGCAGAATAGCTCTTGTATTTCATGTATTAGAATGTATTCATGTATTTATCTCATGTATTCATCATGTATTTTAAATAACCTTATCTTTAGTTTCACTTGCTTGAAATCAAACTGTTGCCTCATGGTGGAAAACAAACCAGAGATGAAACCATCCCACACAGATTATTGGCTTCTATGCAATGTTTTCACAAAGTCCTGTACTGGGATCAATACAGAGAGCTGTTTGACAAGGACACCGTCTGTCCTGATAAACTGCAGCCTGGCTGAAAACTTATAAGCACATATTGTCACTGAGAAGTGAGCAAATAACAGGTTGTAAGATTCACACTCATAACTACCACTGCACTGCTTGTGTTAGTGTGCTTACAGACAACAGATGCAAAAGATGACAATAACCGTGAATGAGTTATCAGCATTGTAAAAGTAGAGTGACACACACTATAGTAGCATATATATATATATATATATATATATATATATATATATATATATATATATATATATATATATATATATATAAAAGCAATACTCCTGCCATTGCTCATGTATTACACAGATGTATTACCCGCCCCCCCCCCCCCCCCCCCCCCCCCACAAGACTCCACTGTTGCTATGGGATCAAAAACATGTGGATGGATGCCGCATGTGATGCTGAGATGGGTTACTTACATGGGTGGACTGCACTCTCCGCCAGTGTCCCAGCCCACAGCAATACATCAAGACATCCAGTTGCGGGAAAGAGGAGGGGACAGGCTGATGGAGCCTCCGGGGCGGGTCTTCTCAGGCCAGGCTCATACACAGGATCCTCATTGCACAGGTGAGCCACCTGATCGCCACCTCCGGAGATCCCGGAGGAAAAATCTCTTATGTCCACAGGTTCTCTCAGGGGAGGATTACTTTTGGCTGGTCCCTCTCATAAGTTATGTCCCCAGATGAGTTCAGGTGATCCGGACGCCAAACATCTCACAGCATCTTCAAAGTCCTGCGCTCTTTCCCGTGGACCAGTCTGATGTGCAGAGAAGTATGTGTGCGTGAGGTTCGTATGTGTTCTTGTGTTAACGTGTGCACTCACCTCATGTCAGAAGGACAGGTGGTTCATTTGCCACCCTGTGTTTATCTCCCCTCCCTCTACCACACCTCTCTCTCTATCCCGACTCACCCTGTCGAAAAACCTCCCCTCCAGCCTCCCCCCGGCTTAAGCCCTCCGAATAGTCTTGTTCCAAAAACTAAATGTAATTTTCTTTTCTGTGGTGCCTCTCAGTGCTCTCTAGTCTGTCAGATTTATCCAATCAGAGTTCGCATCACTCCACATCCGTCTTGCTTGTATCCCTGTCTATCCCTCCCTTGTAAACCCACCCTAGGAATCCAGATTTTCAGTTTCTGTGCGACTCCTCTTTTCTTCCTCCTCAAAAATCACAGCTCTATAGCTCCTCCTCCAGTGTCTCTCACTCCACCACGCTGCTTCCCTCTATTAGGGGTGCTCTCTCATCAGGAGCGTTCTTGCTTACCTGAGTCACTCTTTGCACTCCTGTTGTGACCGTGTATGCACGTGCATGTGTGTGTGTGTGTGTGTGTGTGTGTGTGTGTGTGTGTGTGTGTGCTTGTGTGCATGTGTGTGTGTGTAGGCTGCAGCTGAAGCTCACCACTCTTCCCTCTCTCTCTGTTGCCATGCTAGAGCAGGTAACATTCGGCTAGCGCAGGAGACACACAGCCTGAATTCAAATGCGCCTCCAGCCTCTCAGATTTACAAAGCCTTCACCCCTCCTTAACAGCAACTCCCCCATCTCCCCTCCTCCTCCTCCATTATCTGTACCCCCCATCTCATTCTCCTCATCTCTGTCCACATTGTCTGCTCCCTCCACTGTTGCTTCTTTTTGTGTCATTTCTCCCCTCTGCTGCCATACTGTTGCTTGTTTATCATGTTAAAGTGAGAGTGGAATGAGGAGGCACTGGGGGATAATTCTGCTTCTGCTCAACACTGCATTTCTGTCTACAATTGAGTCAAAAATCCTCATGACATAAATGAAGAAAATCTGTGAGATTATTTCCAATCAACTTGTTTTCTAAAAGCACAGATGGGCTTCTGTCATCTTTTTAGGCAAGAAGACTAGAGACAAGAGTCAACAGCCACTCTAGTGGCTCTTTGAGGCTGCACCTGTGCAGTGATGCATTGACCAGAGTGCTTACATCAGCATGCTAAAATACTCACAATGACAATGTTTGCATGTAAATGTTTAGCAAGTAATGTTGACACCGTCTTAGTTAATTAGCAATACAAACAATTTACAGCTGAACCTGATGGGAATGTCCTTAGTTTTGAAAGTATTTGGTCATAAAGTGAAGTATTGGACAGTTAAAATGTTGACCTTATGATGGCGCTAGATGAAAAGTTAAATAATTAACAAGGTTGCTACAATTCATCCTGAGAGGACAATCTGTACCAAATTTCACGACAATCTGTCTATTCATTTTTGAGACATTTTACCTGCCAGTGGCTCTGGAGGAAAAGTCAGACGAAAATAAAATAACTGTGATTCATCCTCTGGGGACGCCGAATGTCTGTTTGTCTGCGCCAATCTATAGATATATTTCACAGATAGGTGAAAAACTTGGACCTGGTGGTGGGGCTAGGTTAAAGTCAGGGGATCCCCAACATCTTTATGATACATCTTCTGGGCACCATGGATATCTGTACAAAATGTCAATCCATCCGATAGTTGTTGAGATGTTTAATCAAAAACCAAATCAGCCTCTGTGTGGCAGTAGAGGAAATGTCTGGCATCGTAAATAAGGTTTAATCCTATTTTAAATATAAATGTCTACACAACATTTCACGCCAATCCATCCAATAGTTATTGAGATATTTTAGTCTGGACCAAATACTAAAATAAATCAACCCACCGACATCACAACACTGCTTCCCCAGGAGTCACACAAAGAGTGTGGCTAGAGATAAACTTAGCAGAAGATTAAAATTGAAATATTTAAAGTTTTTAAATATTCCGAAAAGAGTTATGTTGGTGGTTAGTCAAACATTGGTATGTTGGGCTTGAAAAGTTTTGGACTCATGATCTCAGAATTTCTAATATCCTGGCTATGGCCCTGGCATCTATCTGTATGTTCAAAGAAAAGGGCAGGTTACTGTATTTCTGTACTATCAATTTTAGAAAGCACTTCAAATAAGTTGATTAATGTGATTAAATTAGTGATTAGCGTCTAAGTAATCCTACTGAACCGGCAGATTTGTTTGACCTGTTTTAATAAAATTAGACTAAGGACTCACGTTCAAATTTTTGCATCCTGAATATGAAGTTAAAACTGGATGAATCAATGCTAAGCTTCTCTAAGCATGCATGAAAAGTTCATTTTATGACAAAAAAAAAGAAGGAAATGAAAGCCTTTGCCTCAGAGAACTCTTTATAGTTGAACGTGGATCTTACAGACTTAGATAAGGAGGAATAGATGCAGGCTGTTGCTTTTTTCCTTTGATCATTCAGACTTTTCAGAGCATTCATTCTGTGTCACAGGAATAAAAAAAGGGCTCACACTGCCAACATGACAACATAAAATGGCTACAGTAACTCAAGCTGCACTAATGCTTTCTTGCAGATTATAGTATGAATCATTAAGGAGGAGGATGATCATGGCTGTGGGGAAATTAAGGGAAGTTAATTTTAGTTTTCATACCAGTAAATGAAAGCAGGCCAGCTCTGGTCCCTCTTTATGAATTACAGCTGCTTGTCTAGCGTCCTGTCACTGGCCGTGTACATCATTAATAACGCATTCAACAAATCTTTCCATTCAGTGTGGCAACGGTGATTCACCCAATTTATCAACATAGATGCACAAGGATGGTTGCTGCTATATTTCAAATTCCTTCATGTTTTCCCTTTTTTGTGGGGAGAGACATGAGCCACCAACTCTGCAATTCCCTTAAACAGTTTGTCCTGCAGCCCTGGCTCATCCATCAGACGGACAAAGACCAAGTGCTCCATGGGGTATAATTCTGTCAGACGTGTCCTGGTGGAGGACTACCGATTATACAGCAGCATCTCTCTGTGGCGTCACTGTGGCAGCCTTTATTGATACAGCCACATACGACGCCGAAGGTTACAATTCAGTGAGTTATATTGCCATGAAGACACACACACACACACACACACACACACACACACACACACACACACACACACACACACACACACACACACACACACACACACACACACACACACACACACACACACGATGAGGATTAGATGCTACTTTGCAACAGCCAAGGACAAAGCAAGTGAGTTAGATGAGGCAAGACAAGATAAAAAAAGATAAGAAAATACAGTATATCCATCTGCTGGTTCTGCGATAGAGTCGAATATATGCTGAAGACAAAAATTGCAACTTAACTGTTTTTGTGTGTGTCTCAGATCAAACAAATTTGTCGTGGCTTGTAGTCTGCACAAGCCCTTAATACACAACGTTACCTAGTTTGTTCACTCAGTGGCAGCTGTTAAAAAAAAACGTAAATGTATTCAGTCAGTTGCTAACTTTTCGTATTCTAATAAGTGCCTTGGTAAAGATACAGTATTATTAATGTTGATTTTTCTTATTTAACTCATTGTTCCATAAGGTATGCCACCTTAAATTAATGAAGTGAAATAAAATGGCAATTCAGTCAGAATGAAGGCTAGGGTGAGTTTTGTATACATTGTTTAAAATAAAGAGATGTTTTAATTTGTTGTGTTAAAGGAAGCATAAGCTGTTTTTGGATAGGTAACTGTGTGTTTGAAGTAATAATGCCTAATAAATAATTCATTTACATAGCACTTAGAACTGCCACTGCTGCAAAGTCAGGTGATAATTCTCTGTGGGCACATTATAAATAGTAAATTAAAATATTGTCAAAATGTTTACACCTGAGTTAACACAGAGGTTATTTATTTAACAGTTAATGTTTGAAATGGTTTAGAAGCTTTTATTTACAACAAATGTTTTTTTTTTTCATTACTTTTTGTGGTATGTTAACAAATATGGTACAGATTAAAAAAAAAGTAGCAAGTAAACATAAAATGAAGTATCAATAAATACATTTAGATTCAATTGTGTCACAGAAACATGACAACTGGCTTACTGTACACTCCACCCACACACCTTTTTTGTTTGAAATCCAGAATCTTTTTTTTTACACTTTGATTTGGATGAATGGCCTCATAATACATCTCAAAGCGTGTTCTTCTTGATCATCAGTACCAGCTCCATGTCAGCTCCACGTTTCTCTGGTGCTGCTCCCTACACAAAAATACACCAACTGTTCAACAGTCCACAATCAAAGTGGATCATTCATAAACAACATAATGCGCCACCCCTCCTCAAAACATGCTCTGCCTTCTGAAAATCCTCAGCCTTGTCAGAAATGTAAAGTAGATAAAAGTCAGGCTCACCAGCACATTTTTCAATGTGTACAACACAGGAGTTACATAACCAAACACAACAATCAGAGAAACCCGAATGATGAAGAAAGGAAGGTCCTGCAGAGCAACTCCAGCAGAAGACAATAACGGATTGTGAGGAGTGATGACCATGCGGAGAGTAGACATGAAGGCGAGGATGTAGACAGGAAACACCCAGGCCGAGTAGAAGACTGACGGCTCTCCTGCCACTCTTACCATCTCCACAGTGTCGAGCCAGAACAGAAAACTATCCACAAACACCTCTGACCTTCCGTCCCTCCTCAACAGAAAGCCCAGAGAACCCGAGTAGGATCGTTGCCTTGGCGATGAGGAGTACAGGTAGGCAGTGCCGGTTGCTCGTGAGCTGAGTGTCGAGTGGCTGGGTGAGCCAGCGAGGTCCTGCCATCTGCCTGAGGTGCTGCCATTCCTGGCCTCTGGGTGGCCCTGGGTTGAACCATTCTGGCTTTCATCAGGATGCAGCTGGCCTGTTACGGTGGTCACCTGTTCCAGGTAGGTGAGGATGGGGCCTGGCATGTGAAAGTCAGAATCCAGGCTGCCTGCTGCAAATGAGCACACACAACATCAGCTGTTATACTACATACTGTATATGACAGGGATTATGGTTAGCCTACACTCCAGCCAATGTCTAGTCTAGAAATCTAGACGCACCCTAGCGGCAGCCAGGGTCAGTCCAGCAACTCTCCGCTGGCTTGCGAGCTGGAAAAACCAAACTTTGTGGGTCTCTAGTCCCCCAAACTCAAATTGCCCAGGGTCCCAGAAACCAACCTCTAAGTCTACAATACCATGTAAACATAATATTAACTGAAACATTAAAGGTGTCATGTTATTAGTTGTGCTTCAGTGTTTGGTTAATTACAAATGTATTTGGCAAAGTAATTGCCACACAGAAATCTTAGGGCCCACAGTTGCTCGTTGCATTAGTAATGCAGACTTACTGACTAGTAGTGATTGATAAGAAACTGACCAAATGTTGGTATGGTGGTCAACTAATACCGCCGGCACCTACAGTATGATAGAGAAATAAGTCCAGCTGAATCATTACAGGTATCCATTTAATCTCACAGAACAAAAAATGCAGGACATATACACTTCAACGTCATTTAAATGGTAAGAATGCCAACGACTTCAAAACTTACATTGCCCGACGAGCCTGCAGGGGCGAATCCTCTCTATGACATCCACACAGATGAGGGAAAAAAGTACCAAGGAAACGGGCAACTCAATGAAATTGTCGATTCGGTGTCCTCTGTCCACCTGCACCTACAGCACAGTACAGTACAACCGGTAACAACAAACATAAATGTGAATTCAATAGTAAAAAGAACCAATCTGCCACTGAGTAATCATGAGGAATGAAGCAGGAAGAAACTGAATCGAAACTCTTTCATCAAGGCATTTGGCTGGACTGAGAAAGAGGAGCCAAGTTTTATGAAGCCATCTGATTTTATCACCACATCATTATGGACATTAAGATGCTGCTGAATGCCCTTAAACAAGATGAAGACATATTGGATGTATGAATATGTCTGACAAGTTTTTGTGTGGGCAGATGCTCTTATTTATGTCCTTGCTTATCTTGGAAGACATTTTTCATTTAATTTCTTTTTTGTTTTAGAGTGGTGGATGGTATTAAAGTTTGAGTTAATGACCAACTTGTTATGTTCACTGTGGGTTACTGAATACCAACAGAGAGTACAGGCATGTGACGGTGGACACGTTACTTTTTCTTACAATTATAATGGTGCCAAAGTCCCTCTCAGTACACGGTGAGAAAATATTTGGAATCAAAATCCGAAGAGACTGAAGCATTGGTAACCAGAAATCTTCTTTCTCTGTGGTGCAATGTGCCGTGTCAACCATCACTCAGCGAATAATAATAGTGCTCTAAACACATTCTCTTACACGAGGGGGTCATAAAACGAGCTTGTGCCACAAATGTTTGAAACAAATATGCCTGCTCAAGGACCCCGTCAGAGCATGAAAGAACTAAACATCAACAAGTGCTTCTCTGTGACAAGAACAATCGGTCTTGACGACTTTACCTTGGAGCTGGCTATTAAAATAGCAAAGCACGGTAATGTACACAGGATGAGATACGCTAGTGCTGTTGGTCTCCTGAAAAACAAAATAGGATGTATTTAGTTCACATTTGAATAACAATCATTTCAGTATAATAAATAATTCCTTCTTTTTTTTTTTTTTTTTTTAAATAGAAGTGCTGATCCTATAAATGCAGTATATATTATACTGCATTTAATCTATCTCGTCAGGACATTTTATGCTACTTAACTACAAATACTGCTCTTTTTACCCATGACATTTATCGGACATCTATAGTTAGTAGTTACTTTGTAGATTGTCTGCTATCTCCTGATGTCAGGCTTTATCCCAACAACCAGTCAAAAGTGTGGACACACTTTCCCATTCACTCGAATGAGAAAGTGTGTCCAAACATTTGACAGGTAACTGTACATCAGTTGAGCCAGTCTACTTGGTAGATTAAGTAGTTAGAATTATAGAGGACATTGAGTCAGCAAACTCACTCAGTGATGTCGGTTACGAAGCAGTATCTATCTAAAGTTGGCTAACATTAGCCACCGTAAGCTACTGGTCATGCAAGTTATACCTGGCTGGCAGTACTAAAACCCCTCAGAAGAGTGCACACAAAACATAAGAAATATGATGCTTTGTTAAAGATTAAAACAACAAAACAGTAGTTAAGATTAGATCCACATCAACCAGCTACAATGCCAACTCCAATTTGCATCATGGGCACTTATATTTTTCTGATAAATTCAGGACTTATTAGTAACAAGGTATTTATACATTGTAATATTGCTACTTTGTTTGTCCTTTCACTACTGCATTGTTATTCAAGTGTTTTTCTCTTCGTCGAGTCAACTTTAGACCAAAATCCCAAATCTGCCTCAAAGGGTTTGGTTTCTATCCAAACAGCTGTACTCACCACTGTGTGATCTCGGAGATAAACCTCTGCCGCTTCAGAATGAGATATTTCAGAGGAACCCACACCAGCAGGGTCACAGAGGTCACATAGGCAATAGAGGCTGCCACCACTAGCCAGTAGGCTGTTAGATCCCCTCCTTTCACATCATGTATGAGGCTGGCAAACCTCTCCATAATCACAAAGATGGGTACGATAAGGGCTGCAAGCTGCAGAACCTCATACAGGACGAGCTTGACCGTCTTCCCCGAGGGCATGGTCCGTGAAAACCAGTTGCTGGTCTGAACTTGGAACGAAAGACTTTGACAATCATCTCCCACAAAATGAGCCGGTCGAGCTGTTGGACTCTGCACATTGACATTGCTTACACTGCACTGAGGCTGTATTCTTTTATTGCTGAGGTAATGAGGTGGTCATGCTTGCCTTTTTATGGGCTCACAAAAAAAAAAAAAAAAGCACTCCCATCCCATAATTTCAAGGACAAAATTACACCCAGCCGACTGCTGAAATGTTCACAAGTACTTGATTACATTGAGACCCATGTCTGTTTTAACAGAACTTATTTTAGATAAAGTGACATGGTCTTTGGCTCCTAAGCCACACACACACACACACACACACACACACACACACACACACACACACGATGAGAGAGCACCCCTGATAGAGGGAAGCAGCGTGGCGGAGTGAGAGACACTGGAGGAGCTATAGAGCTGGGACCTTTGAGGAGGAAGAGTCGCCGCACAGAAACTGAAAAAAGGGAGGGATAGACAGGGATACAAGCAAGACGGATGTGGAGTGATGGGAGCCCTGATTGGATAAATCTGAAAGACTCAATCGAAAATCGAGTGTCCATGTAGTTTCAGGGTCTTTAAAATCTCCTGACATTGCCTATCATCAGTTGAACTCTTTGCAGTTAAATTTAACTAAATAAAACACATTTTGTATTTCATGCATCTGCAAGTGCTCTAAAAACAAGACAAGGCCATTCATATTATTCTGTACATTTGGCCTGGTTTTATTGTGAATACCAATTAATAAGTATGGTTAAAAGAATACATACAAACATCAGGATACAAGTTCAGACATAACCTTTACAATAATGTTTGAAACTTAAAAACAGGCAGCATCTCACTCCTGTGCAATAAAGTTACATCGGGGCTGCAGTCCAACACTATGTTGCAATAAGATTTTACATTTGGATGATGTGTGATGATTAACTGGCTCCTGGTCCTGTGGTCCCAGAATAGCTGCTACTTTTTATATATACTTGATATTTACAGCCCTCTTTGATCCAACAGATTAACAATATTTCACTCTTGCACTTAGTTAAAGGCAGCAAATATTTCTAATATTTAAAATCAAGTATGTTAATGCTAAAATCAAGTTCTGGAGAATTAAATGGCTTCACGTTTGCAAAGTCCCAGGTACCAAGGCTCACGTTGTGGGTTGTTTTATATTCTTACGGTGGCACATGGGTGGCAACGAGGAGCACAATTATAGTATCTCAAGAGAAATTGAAATTACACAAATCTATCAACACCAATTTGTCCCGCAACTGGAAAATCTACTTCATCATATTTAAAACTGCTTCATAATTCCTTCATGTAGCATCGTTCAATATCAGACAGCGGATACATCATTTTCCTGTTTCATCAGTGTTTTGCAATCCAGTCAGTATTCTTAAACATCAACTTTTTCCCAAAGACTGAACACATAGAAGCCATGGAAGAGTATGTAAAGTATAATATGAGAAGTAGACTTTCTACAATATTTCAACTTAAAGGGTCACGGTAACTGATAGCTTTAGTGAAACCTTGAGAAAGAGCAGTTTTACAAATCCTGACTGTGCATTCCAGAATCATAAAACTGTATTTCAATTCTGCTTCAGGTAGAATTTGTTTTAGTGTTAGACAGCTCTGAGAAAGGACAGGTTTGAAATGCATGGGGAGGTTAGATCAGTTTTTCACATTACCATCCATTTGACCCTACAGTACAATAAGCATGTATCAAACACTGAGAAAACGTTCTCATGTGAGTGACTTAAATATACAACTAAGTTAGGCAGAATATCACATATTACGCTTTTCTCTGAATACATACATCCTGCACTGCTTCTTCATATAAAATAGCATAACAATAATCAAAACATAAATTAAAATGCACTACGGAAAAAAAAACCCCATAGTATTCACGTTTTAACACTGACTAAAGAGATGCTTTAAAAGACACTGGGGCAGTTCAGTTTGCCCTTTAGTAGCCAAGTCTGTAGTGTGTTAGTACAGCCCCTGAATAGAGACAAAGCAAACCCTACATCCACCAACAAGGATCAAGAGCTGCTCATTTTGAAAAGGAAAACTCTGCAGTATGATAAGAGTCAATCTTAAGAAAAGAATAAAAAGAAAAATCTTGTTATCTGGCGGGTTTTTTTCCCCACTTTTCTCTCTTTTGGCTTTTACACCTTTAGTTCAGCAGGGACATCATGACTGCAGAGTTCACCTTTAAGGCTGAGAGAAATACTTGGAGCTGTGCTAACATCCAGCCCACCCATGAGGTCATCATGTGGCTTCACTACTAGTTTATTACAGTATATACAAGAGTCATGTGCATGCTTCAATTCCTCTGGTTTCTTTTTCCCCTCCAAAAAACAAAGTGGCTTCAGTTTTCAGTACTTCTAAAAAGTTGACCACATATACAGAATGTAGTAACTCAACGTTTTTAGCATTGCTAAAAGTCCTTTTTCTGATAAAAAAGAAGAAAGAAAGAAAGGTGAAATGTAAGTTGACGCCCCTTTTTTGAGACACGATTAGCACTGCAGTTGCTTTAAGTGGGTGAGAAGGCTGTGGTATATTAGTGTGTGAGTGAGGGTAAATTATCATACACGGCTGAGGATGTGTGAACCAACTGGTGTGTCCACTGCTGTACACCTGTCTGTAGTGTGTTTATGTATCCTGTGTGTAGCTTCAGTGGGCATGTCGAGGGGTGGTGTGAAGGAATGCATGTGTGTATATCACACTTGATCAAATAGTAATTGCATATATATTTTGTAGTTAGGTTAGATAAGTGGCTACAGCTACACTTGTTTTCTCAAAGCAATTTTTTTTATGTTTTATTTTACAGGTCCGTAATTTCTTTATAGTTTCCAGGAAAGAGCTGTAGAATTTGATACTAACAATAGGTAAAATACTGCAGATAAGCAGTTCAATTCACTTCCAATTAATTAATTCAAATGAATTGCTAGTGTAACCTAAAAAGTCTTAAGTCAGTACACAGTAGGTCAGCTGAATATCCAAAAATATACACAGTATGAAGAATAAAGTTTCCAATGATAAATGACAAATGAATGGCTCCATTTAAAGCCAAGTAAATATTCATTCATTCATTAAGGAAATTCCTCAACTGATTTTTAATTTACCTAAAGCCTAACTAAAATAACTTGGTCTCATTTCCTCTATAATTAGTACCACATTATGTAGTTCGGAACCATAAAATAAAACATTACCACAATTTTTCAAAAGTCCTATCATAAAAAGGGAGCAATAAGTCAGGTCTCGTACATAAAAAATGGACAATGTGTATATTGCTTATATATCTAGATTTGGAAGTGATCAGGCTTAAATGACCAAAACTTAAATAAGTGCAACTGAAGATAAAAGTGCAAATAAAAGCTCCTCCGTGTCTTCACATCTGAGTCATGTAAAGGTATGGAGAAGAAGAGTGAAAATGCAGAAACATCAATTAAAAGAACACGGTGTGTCCATTTTCATACTATGCATGTCTTGGTGGGAGCTCTTCAAATAAAACCCTCGTGATCACTTCTAAACCTGGAGTGAGAAGTGTAACTGTATATTTATCTGCCAGATAAAACAACTCAAAGTGTGCCAAATGTCAAGTTGTTTAGTCTACTCTATTTGAACTGTTTCATCCAGCTGGTGTTCTATGATAAAACTAATCATAAAACATAATAAAATAAATGATCTAAGACCACTATTTGATCAGGTCTGGTTCATGTGTATGCGTGGCGATAACGGTGAGCTCAAGGGGGCCTATAGCAAGGCTTTCTCTGAGTAGGGGGCCTGTGAGGGGTCTGAGGAAGGTGCTATGCTCGGCCCAGAGGGGGTGCTGTAGTTTGGCATCTGCGTCATGCCTGGGGCCTGGCCAGGGGCTGGGAGCTGGTAGGACTGTAAGTCTGCTGGGGCCATGCTGCCTGGAGCTGCAGTGTAGACTGGTGGCTGGCCCATGTACATATGAACATCACTATGGAAAAGAAGGAAGCAACATCAATTACGACACTACAGCACGTGGTGGAGGGTAGAATTCACAATACCGTAAGCTCTCTAATAAAAGCCAGTATTCAAATACTGTCCAAGTCTCAAATAATAGCCGTGACCAGCACAAATAATTACAGTTAGTACAGGTAGTCACTAAAGGCCGGACATGGAATTAACCTGTCATTTAAATTTAACTTGCATGGTAATTTCAGCCTAATTTAGATTTCCACAGCACTAATTCCATCTATACAAAAACAGAGTAATGTCACAGTCACCAATCTGCTGCTCTTCTTTTTAATACAAATACTTAAATTGCAAAGTTACATTTCATTTTTTCTTTTGAGCACTGTTAAGTTATTGGCAATACAACTCAACACTTCCTGCAAATGTTAAACTTTTAAAAGCCAAACAGGAATGGGAGGGATTATGCCATTGGAGCTACATGAAGCCTTTTAATGTTCAACATCTGAAGGACGTGTCATTGATGGTACTGTAACAGCACTCATTAGTAAATGAACAGAATCAATTGTATTTCTATTCTGAGAGGTATAGGGTAGAGCAGTGTGTGTTGAGTATGACATGATTCTGTTGGTGTAGTCCTTGTTAATTAGTACATGGAGGAGAGTGATAAGATTGTAGATTGTAATGTGCTTTAACGAATCAGAAAAAGAAGCTACCAGTAGGCCTGTAACAATTATTACATACTTTTCTAATTGTCAATTCTTTTAAATAATCGTGGTTTCTTTGTTGAACCGCAATTAATTGCTAGCATTAGCTAAGGTCTTAAGGCATATGACAGGTAATTGTTGATTTTGTTTAGATATGCCAAATGGTAATTATATAAGTGATTATTGGTCGGACTATATTTTTAATATTATTTCAATTGTTAGTTGTTGGTACTTGACCCTAAACATATTCATAGCAACAAAAATTACGAAGGGGGGGGGGGGGGTGGGGGTGGTACAGTTAAAAAAAAGTTTTAGGCGTTTATTTCATAGGCTGTGTATTTGTGTTACTACATTATCTGGGTCACATGACAGTGATATAACCAACAGATGTATCCTGGAATTCATTCACAACTAATTTGTTTGAAAAAGTAATACATAAATATTTTTAAATTTGACTGAAAGAGACAATTATATTGTTAATCACAATTATTTTTGAGACAATTAATTGTACAGAAACATTTGGAATTGTTAAGAGCTCTAGCTACCGGTGTATCTGAAACTCACCTGGGAGCTGGCTGACCAGGTATGGGGGTTCCAGATGGAAGCTGCTCCATGGGAACAGTGTAACCCTGCACCGTAGTACCGCTTATGACATACGAACCTGATGCAGGCTGACCTGCGTAGACCTGTGGTCACAAACATGCACAGTGAGCAGTAAGTTCAACAGTAAGATCAACAGCAATTTACAAAGTAACCTAGCTGTGAGATTACCAAGGTCAATCTAAATAATCAAAAGCACATTGGCCCTATCTTGCACCCGGCGCGGCGCAAAGCTCAATGCAAGTGTCTTTGCTATTTTAAGACCGTCCAGCGCACACGTCGTTTAAAGGAACACGCCAACTTATTGGGACTTTAGCTTATTCACCGTATCCCCCAGAGTTAGAGAAGTCCATACATACCCTTCTCATCTCCGTGTGTGTCGTAACTCTGTCTGACGCACCCACCGGTAGCCTAGCTTAGCACACATCCTGGAGGTAATCGGCTCCATCTAGCCTACTGCTCCCAATAAGTGAGAAAATAACGCCAACGTTTTCCCATTTACATGTTGTGATTTGTATAGTCACAGCGTGTACAAATAACAAGGTCACATGAGACACAGGCGTCTTCTAACCGTATACATACTGGGAACTATATCCTCAGAAGGCGAAGCACTGCTACTTGGGCGGAGTGATTTGCTCGCAGCACCTGAGAAGCCCCGTGTGAAGAGCAGAGAGCAACAACAGTGCTTTTCAGGTGGTGCGCTTATCACTCTGCCCATGTAGCAGTGCTTCGCCTTCTGAGAATAGTTCCCAAAAGTGGATTTGGACACTTTTATTGTATAGCAAGGTGCTACAGTTCTCAAACTGAGGGAAATCTATTAGTCTCTGTACAACAATGAGCTTCAAATTCCTCCCGAAGGTAAATTTTAGACGGTAGACGGTTACATTTAAACTGTAAATGACAGTAGACCCAACACATAATTACATCACTCAAAACCTTCAAACCTCTGGCATACCCATTTGTATGGTAGACAGTTTTGACTTTTATGCTTTCTAAAAAGCATTTCTTTTAAAAAGGACTGACCCTGATGTGTTAGTGACTATACCTGTTGTGCTGCGTTGGCAGGTTGCTGCATGTAGTACTGTTGGCTCTGTAGCTTGGCATACATGGCGTAAACTGGATCTTCATTCATTATCTTGGCATACAAAGACAGAGCTTCCATCACCTTCACATTCAGATCTGACAGCTCGGAGTGCTTCCTGACACACACACACACACACACACACACACACACATATAATTAGAAAATTAAAATAAATATTTATGTGGGTCAGTGTTACGTGTTTTCTGTCTGCCATCTGAATTGTTAGATTCTTCACTTTCTGTGGGCAAAGCACATCACGTCATCACAATGTACCTGTCTATATCGTCCAACTTCTGGTCAATGAGGGGCCCCATTTGATTGCAGGCACCTGATAAAAAAAATGTCATCCGTAGTTAATAATAATCCACTTTTGCAAAACAAAATCCCAGATTAGCTTCTGCATACTGACATTTACTTTTGTCTCATTTACATTCACTTTACACAACATCAATCCTAAATTTAGTTTACCTTCCAACTGTAGTAACTCAACGCTGTCTGACTGGTTGTCTGTGGGATCTGCACTCTGGATCATCTGCAGTAGCTGGTCCATTTTGTCCTGAAAGATTTTAATAAATTGCCTGTGATGACACTTTACAGGTACATGTGATGAGTGAATCTTTTAATCCAGTACTGAAAAAAAAAAAAAAATCTATAGTCTATGATTTTTGGTCAGCAGGTGACAATTTTTAAATGGCAGATCCTATTTTGGAACACAACTCTTAAATGTATTGATGCAACAGTGAGATCTCAGTGAGGCAGAAAAAGCTTAGCAAGCAAGTGTTCACACCAGGGAACTTACTTCGTCTATATATACAGGCTCTTGTTCGGGCTCTATGGTCTCCACCTGGATGTCCTCACTGAACTGTACGCTCTTCTTCTCGGTCTTCACTGTAGATTTCCAAGTAACAGCGGATGTGGCAGCAGCAAAACAATGTAACAGTAGCAATCAGTTACACATACATAAGGAGGTCAGGATGCGCTGACTGGACATTCAGTAATGTTCCAATATGTGTGCAAAAGATTGGTCCGGATGTCAGATCTTATACAAGCTATTTTTTTTTTTTTTTTTTAAAGATACATTTTTTATTGTGTTTATGTGTGTTATATTTAGAACACACAGAACATACAAATACAATTGAACAAGAACAAAAACCTCCCACCCTCTGCGGTCTCGAGGAAAACAAAAAACAAACAAAAACAGAAATCCCACCTTGCCTAGTCGCTCTCCTCTAATTCTTGTGACGCTGAGGTCATTAGGACTGATACTTGTGCTGTTCTGCTTTTCCATAGGTCTATAGTTGATGACTTGGCTTTGTTAATCCTTGCTGTAGAGAGCGCAAGCATAACTATGTCTAGAAAATACGCCAACCACTGTTTTATACAAATCGAGTGGGAATCTTATACAAGCTATTGACAAGTTGTCATTGTCATTATAGTTACTTTTCTTGCAACCTGCTGTAACAAAAAGTAGAAACACACAACACAATAATGGTCAAAAGATGTCATGTTTGATGATTGGAGATGTTTTACACGAATGGAGGTAAACAAAAAAATAGCACACGTGCGGTATGAGTGTTCTGAGGGATGACACACTCGCAGAAGCATCATGCAAAAGAATATGATGAACAAGCAACAAGCAATAATAAGAAAAGTGTGGCAAAGCAACAAACACTTGGATGTAATAAAGAAGCATGACAATCCCCTACCAGACAGCAACAAAGCAAAGCTGATTACAGTGAAAACCATGAAATCTATTCCGCTAGATGACCAACCCCTTTCCGTCAGGGTTTTGACAATTTATTGGACATCTAAATTCACACACTATAACAATATACGCCAAACTAACATTAAACAGTTGACACTTGCGTGTACCAGCAAGTACGTGAATTCCTTTCAGAACATTTAAAAACAGCAATGTGTGTCACTGACATACTGTTGCACAATTATTACAATTATCATTTGTCACAGCCAGTTACCGCTGTATGTCATAATATTGTGAAATTCAAATAAAAAGAGTTGGGAGGAAAAGACAGGAATGAGTTTTACAACTAAATAATAGAGCTTAAACGTCCTGTGACATAACTACATCAGGACAGGACACTTCATAGATTATAAAAAGGGACGCCAGAGGATAACCAGTTTTGAGGCCACACAGAATCCATTCTGGCAGCAATGAATGAGATGTTAAATGCATGGTGAATTGAAAAGAGCATGCACTAACTACGAGACAGTGCCAAGAACATAAAAGGAGCATATGAATGGCTTATTAACAGTTCTGCACTTACAAAAGAAAAAAAAAAGATTCTGTATCAATACAGCAGACACTAAAAGTTGTTGTATCAGTATACGAAATGGAAAGAACTGTATGAAGCTCTCTCTAATAAGAGGTAATTTGTCCAAAATGCTATTTGCGAAGTACAGGCAGTGTTGCCGTTTACTGATCACTTTCTGTCTGACCAATGTCTTGATTGTACTGTGTTCTTTGTGTTGTATGACCAGCTGTGTGCAAGTGATAAAATATTTTGCACTCTAGGATCAATAAAAAACAATATTGCTAATGGACTAAATGGGCTATCAAAGAACTAGAGACAGCATTGGTGGATAAAGGGTGTTTTAAGTGTGTGTGTGTGTGTGTGTGTGTGTGTGTGTGTGTGTGTGTGTGTGTGTGTGTATACTCACTCATCTCAGGCTCTGCAGTGAGGTCAGCTGTGACAAAGTTAGAGGGGAACAACCCCACTCCCTGGTATGTTTCCCCTTTCCACCAGTTGGGGTCACTGAAATAAAAAAAGAAAACCCTCAGACATGATCAAACAACAGATTTAAATTGTTGTCTTCTCTGTGCTGCTTTAAGATCTCATTAAATATTCAACAGATTAGATAAGAAGACCATTGTACGCCTTAGTTTGCACAGTTTCAAGCTTCTCTAAAAACATCCGGATATTTTCACCAAACTCAGAATATCAGAATCAGAAATACTTTAATAATCCCAGGGGGAAATTATTTTATATACCATCTAGCCCTCTCCAATCATGTGAGGTAAAATCCTTGCCTGCTATTTTTACCCGCTTATGATTTGTATGTGTAAAAATTCACCTATCGTCCAGGATAGTGATGATTTCTCCTGACTTGAAGGTGAGCTCATTGTCCTCAGCGGCTTCAAAGTCGTAGATGGCACGGACTTTTCTGCCGTCGGACTTGTTTGAGGAGAGCAGGCTGGAAGTGTTTGGGTAAAGGCTCGACAGGGAGGTCTGCGGCTGCTGACGTTGCTCCTTTAGTGACAACTCAATAGCTGCACAAAAGAAACAGATACGTGAAATCATGCATTTGCCCTTGAAAGTCCTTATTTATTGTTGAACATCTGCAATGCATTAATCCAGTGTAAACAGTGAGTTATGCAAGTCACAATGTAAATAAAGAATTAAAGATGTTAGTGTGCATGCGCTTGCACGCTTCTTCAAAGGCATTTCTCCATTGCCAGAGAATTGAAAAACTTAAATAAGCATTTCAGTGTGCAGTAACGGTCGACCATCAGCTCCTTACCTTTGGCCAAGTCTTCTTCTTCTTTTTTGTTTGTTGAGGTGGAGGGGTCCTTTGCCACTAAAGCAGGGCTTGCTTTTGCTTGCTCTGCAGCCTGTGAAAAAATATAAAATTGCATGCTCAGGTAAATCAGCAACTAGAAGAATAAAAAGGATGAGTGTGGGTCTCAATGTTTAAGCAAAACAACATGAAATTCCCGCATTTTGCCTTTATTAAGCAATGAAATATGGGAAGCAAAAGACGTGCAACAAAGATCCTCGGCCGGAATCGAAATGGGGACGTTTTTAGTTGTCAATGGTATGGCTTTCAACTACTAGTCCAACAGGAAAGCCTTAAATACAGCAAAAAAAATAAACTGAGTATGCTAAAGATAAAATAAAACACCAGTCTATACCACCCTATACACCTACCTGGGACCCGACAGCTGGGAAAGTTACACCCTGCTCGCGTAGATTCTTGATCATAGCTGAGATCAGACTGAGTTGGGGATCGTTGCGGAAGTCCTCTGCCCACTCCACCATCAGGGCTTTCAGCTTCTCACACACTTTGGGGTGGCCCTGGGGACAAGCATTAAAAGGCACATCATGAGAACAAGGAACTGGATGTAGCATGGCCGGATTTCAAGTAATCAAACATAATTATTGTGGACAATACACTGAAAGTAAAAATTACATCACACACCTTGTTTAAGACGTTGCTGACTTCACTGGCAAACTCTCTGGAGCACACCTCCAAGTGGAATATCTTGCCACAGTTTGAGACACAAGCACCAAGGAGCTGTGATGACATTGGTACAAACAGTTCATCAGACTCAGTATTTAATCCATAGCAACATGTGACAAACATGTAGCACGTATTAGGAGAACACTTATCATATCATAGAATAAATCTGATTACTCCACTAGCTCAGGTTAATTAGCGGAAGATGACAAGAGGACTATGTGATGCCTCCAAGAACCGAACAATTTACACTTCAAAGATGGTTGTTTGTTTACAGTCTGCTTACAGTCAGTGCCTGCATGGCCACGTGGGGATCCTTATGGTTCACTCTTCTCATTATAGAACGAAGACATTCTTTAGGCCTGCAACAGAATGGTAGAAATGAAAAGTTTGTGGATATTAACTGCTTGACAAGGACCAAAGACCAATCAGCTATGTTAAGTAAAATATATCCTATCTATGTTTTAATGAACATTAAGGTATCAATATTTATCTTCCATTTCTCCTTGTCCCTGGGTTGTATGTCCCCTGGGATGTGTGTGTTTTATGATTGAAAACCCTTAAAGAAACCTTCATGCAATGCTTGATAAAAGTGCTTGTGTGTCAGGTTTAGCATGAAGACAGTTAACTAACCCAGTGCGTGACTGCCCTATCTTATCACATATGTCCAGAATGAGGCCCCAGTCCTCAGCTGTGTTCATCTCACTGGTTGCTTTTTCTGCAGGAAAAAAAAGCACACAACAACCAATGTAAGCAGAAAAGTGAATGATTACAAAAGCACTCTTTTCATTACTTATTATATTTAGAGACAGAGTGGAAGAGCAAGTAAGGTTCCTCCTAAAATCAGAAATAATAAAGCTTATTGAAACAGAAATTATAGTTGCAAGCTATGTGCTTGTATAAGATCTTCTCCTTTGGTCTTTTTTTGTTAATCATACAAATGAGCATAGACATTAGAGTGACACAAAATAACAAGGCCCCTAAGAATACCACAGCCATGAAATAAATACCAATGTGATGAAGCTCATAATGTTGGGTTTTATATTGAGACTAGTGGCGGTACAGTCTTTAATTCAGTGGTGGTGAGCGTTCCTATTGGCCATTGCAGTTTCCCTGTCAGTTTGGCATAAGTCACAATGCCTTTCTGAGATTTCTCCTTTTGCCAAATTACATAATTAGACAGTGTTAGGTGGACTTACAGTTTATGCAGTAATTATAGTACTTAACATCGGTGTACTTGACTTGCAAGTTACCTCATATTTCCTCATAAAAATCACTAATAAAATTAGTAAAAGTACAACCTCTTATAAAGCTGACACATACTGCTTTCCAGCCATATGACCCATGTGTTTAGCTGCCTTTGTAATTATTAAGTACATTTGTGCAAAACTGAAAGACTGCACTGGCAGAGAGACAACGTGGTCAACAGTGTGGGTGGATGACACACATACATATGCATACACACACACATTATATATATATATATATATATATATATATATATATATATATATATATATATATATATATATATATTCCACTGAATTGTTATATAATTTTACCATCAATGTGGTTAAGTTAATTGAATTTTAAGACTGAATTACTGAACTGGCCAAAAAAAAGGTGACATATTCATTAACAGGTTCTCAACTGTAAAAATGTACTAGATTCATATAAACATTGCGATATCAGATTACAAATACCATAATAAAAGGATACTTTATTTAAATCCCCAACCCCTAGCAACAAGTAGATGAACACAGAGATTTTATCAGCATATTTATACATAAACAACCTGAAAACAACCACTCAAGCTGAATTAACACCTAACAGTCCAAACATAACCATCATAAGCGTTTACCAAATTAGCAGTTATTGCTGGTTTTGATGGAAAAGTATAACGAGGTGTTTGTGTACCCTTTTCACCTCCTGGACCGTTACATGCTAATGAAGTGGTTAACCACTCGACACAGAACAAAGAGAGAAGAGGAAACTGTGACTTTATGGTTTCACACACCACCGCATCCTCTTTCACTGCATGCAACTGTGAGATGGCAGGCTCGTCAACATACGGTGGGATACAGTGAGGTTGTGATGACGTTATTATTATTATTATTATTATTATTATTATTATTATTATTATTATTATTATTATTATATCTGATGACAACATATCTGTCCCACAACTAACGTCAACAATTTACCTGACCGAAGAAAATATATTTTAACTAACGTTACATATAATATGACTTAAAAAAATATTATACAAGTAACCTTAACTCTTCAAATTACATACTCTGTGAACGTTTCCAAATGTTAGTTGCTGGTATCTAGCCAACGTTAAATCTCCAAATAATATAGCTAAGGGTACAAGCTAGTTAGCCATCTGTGCTCTTTGGCTAACAGAGCGAATCACAACAAACACAGGCAAAACAGACATTTAAAAACAATAAACATGGACTACAGCTTGTCAGTTTATATAGCCTGTAATATACATTACAAGACAGCCATATAACATTACCAACTTAGGTCTGCGGGGTAACATTTAGCTAAGCAACCGAGAGCTGAAGAACACAAACAAAGCTGTATTCAAAGCTAGTTTAGCTAGCTAGCTAGCTAGCCTGCTAGAAATAGTCCCAAGTTCTGATTACTCACCAACATCTTGGTCAAATGGGTTGGTCGTGAAGAGAGGCATTGCTGGTGTATTGACAACAACAGATTTCGCCTTCCCCTTTTATTGTATTTCCCTCTTTTATCTTATTTCATACAGTAAACATGCATAGTAGCGACAACTTAATGAATGTCAAATGTAGTTAGCTGGCTGATGCTCTTCTACACAGTCACTCCAGCAAGCGAGGCATTCTGGGTAAATGAAGACAGTCGGGTGTTTAATAAACCGCTGTAACAACTATAATTAACAGTCACGCAGCTGTCAACGAATCGGTCTTGGTTGTACACTCGAGAAAGTGAATCATAACGTACAAATTGCCCTGAAAAAATAGCATGTCATCGTCAGGTGATGGTGATCATCGCGATGACGTCATCGCGTTGATTACACAAGCTTGTCAACCAAATATCTTTTAATTTCCAACAATGTCAGTTTAATCTTGTAAACTTAATTATATGAGCCATTTACTACATAGCTGCACATTTTTCTGTATATTAACCTGTATTATTAAAGGCAGTCAAGATTACATTTTTACATGATTAACTCTTCTATAAACAATATGCCATACACTAAAGTCTTCACAAAATATATAGGCTATCCAATAAGAATATAATTGGCATATTTACTGACCTTGGTCATGGCTGTGCCTTTTATAAGAAGGAAGAATAAAGATCAACACACTTCATATTCTTTATCTGTGACTTTTATCACTGGCGTTTTGGAGAGATTTACAGACATAATAAGATTATTTAGATCCAGTTTAGATCACAACATACTAAGGCCAAACATATTCAAATTAATTTGTTAAGAAAGACATATACAATAAAGAGCTGTAAATACATAAAAGGATGCAGATATGATATAATGTATCGATTAGGAGTTTTCTTTCTTCTTTAGTTTAAAATTGCCCTAAATGCTTTTCATGCCATATAATCTAAATGCATTTATTACAGTATCTCATAGGTCAAAAACACTGACTCCACACAGTTTATTTCCCATTTTATTGTGATCCATAAAAACTTAGTAATTTCATTAAGGCATAATGAGCCTTGACCCAGATTACAAACTGCTACTCAGTCCTTAAGCATTATATGAATTGGAAAAGGACAATCATACAACAATACCAACTGATTATGCAAATTATAAACATGTAACATTTCACAAATTGTATTTGGCATAATGAATAAATCACTTTACGATGGCTACATAACAATTTTCTTTACATATTGTTTATGTGTGCCTCAAACTTTACAAAATTCACACTGGCAGTCTAAAGTCTAAAGAAATACTGTCCTTCATAAAACAGCAGCACTGCTCACACTGAGCATCTATTCTCAACAACAACACAATACATTGATATTTCAGTTTGTAGAAAGGTGAAATTTACACTAACTTTATTTCTATTTATTATCTGAGTTTGCAGTCATTTGCTGATGAATGTGTGCTCATCATTTTCCCGGGAGCTTATTTCTAATCACAGTTCTGAATATGTGAAGTATTTGACAGTATAAAAATAGTTTTATAATAACATAATCCTCCTGATGTAAATTTTTTTGTAAGAGTAAAGATTGAGAAGGCAGCTAAGAAATAAAACAATATGAAATTCAGTCCCAACCAACAATGTATCTTTTGTGAAATATTATTTACAGATACACCTGTACAACAGCATCTGTCCCAAATTATGACTTATTAAAGTCTAAATAAATCATGTTTATTTCGGTACTAATAAATCAATAGAATAGTGGACTGGGTCCGTGCATGGTCTGTCTTTTGCACCATACTGTGTGTAAAGTGCCTTTAAGACAAAGACCAGTCCAAGTCTCAGTGATGCTTGACTGAGCTGGCATTATCAGAGTCCTCTAATCATCCTCTTGTCATTCATTATCCTTGCATCTTCAACCTCAACTTCAGCCTCTTCACCTTTCTCCCAGAGACAGCTCACACTGTCTCCGATGGATGCTATAAAACTGGAACTTTTACTGTGAAAAAAACAAAACAAAACACATTAGGTTAATGTTAACACCTCTATGATAGGCTGCTACATTAACAGTTATAGCAACAGCAATAACATAACTAAATAGGGTATTCTGCAACCATTTATTATAGAATGATGCAGACACACATTTGGCCAAGAGGTGCTCAGAATCAAAAGTTTGAACATTTACATGGCAACTGAGTAAACTCTCCTGATGAGATTTTTGCTATATGGTCAAAAGCTCCAGAGCAAGAGGACCTTTAGCTGAGATTGTTTTGTCAATGACCTCTGCAGTTTATTTGGAATCAATCCCATTTACACCATCCTGGTGATCGTAAATACCAGCACTCACTTATAGAGCACCAAAAGTGCACTAATCCGCCTCAGAAAACAGTCACCAACACATACACAATTTACTCCTGTTTTAGTTCTATTTGCTAAATCTACAGCACTGAGCTGGTTTCAGGATATTATATATCTGTGACTCGTTTTTAAAGATATACATCTTTGAGTGGTCTTAGGGCTGAGTACCACAGACTGAGCAGGGAAGTCGAACTAACACATTGTATGTTCTGGTCTTTGCACGGGATTTAAAAAATACAGAATAGCAAGCTTTAAAAACACATCTGCTGCACACACACATGCACACATAAGAGATTTCAAAATTCAAAAAGATCTGATATATCCTGTAGAAGGTACTGACAGTCAGAGGCACGTTCACAGATGAAACCGATGCGGTCAGTGCAGTAGAAATCATTCCAGTTGGCATTATGGATAAGGCCAGCACAGTCCTCGCCGTCTTCATGACCATGGGTCCAGTTATCAGGCTGGCCAGGCTTCCACTTCCTGATAGCAACAACATGAACAATATGTATTAAAGTTGAAGCATCATACAAGGTGTTTGTAGTGTTGTAATGTAACGAAGTACAAATACTTTGTTACTGTACTTAAGTAGAATTTTCACGTATCTGTACTTCCGTTATTTATATCTCTGGAAACTTTTACTTTTACTCCACTACATTTCCCCTAAGCATCTTAGTTACTCATTACTACAAAATAAAATTAGAAGAAATTTGTCACACTGGAAAAAACGGTTTGGCAAATCATTGCTCCTAGATTGCAAGTTAATGCACGCTCCATGCTAGTTGGTGACATGTTTGTTGTCAAACAAAAAAAAAATAACTAAAGAAGAAGAGGAAGCATAATGACCGATAGTGTCATGGAAGCACCTGCTTCAGACGATGCAACGTAACAGACAATGATCACCCCGGCGACAGTGGTGATGAAGATAACGTTACACACCTTTGGCCATGATCAAAAGTTTTAAGTACATTTAATATAAGAAAATTACTTTTGATACTTAAGTACCGTAAACATCAGATACTTTAAGACTTGTACTCAAGTATAATTCTAAGAAGTGACTTTAACTTCTGCCAAAGTTATTTTCTGGTAAGATACTTCTACTTTTACGCCAGTATTGCTTTTAAGTACTTTATACAAGACTGGGTGTTTGTTATCTTCATAGAGGTCTGGTGTTTCGGAACAGAATGAAGCAAGGAATCAAGTTAGAAATCACTGAAACACATACATTTAATTTGTTTTCATCAGTTTAACTCACTTGAAAACAGGTAACGTTCCATCCACCCATTTCCAGACATTTTCCTCCTCCCTGTCAGTAAGGCCTAGCCAGAAATAGCCCTTTCCTGCAATTTTGTTTCTCACAAATTGCTACGGATAGAAGAGAAAAATATATTTTACAGGATAATTAGTTCAGAAAAACAAGTCTGAGATTTTAAGATTAAGTTTGTTCCATTCTTTGTAATCAGTGAATGTAGTATAAATCAGGGTCTTATTTAACTTACCTGTTCCTCATTGTCGTTAATAATGAGCATTAGAGATGTCATGTTAGTACAAAACTGCTTGGACTCGTCAAAGTTGAGCCTCTGAGGACCAGAGGAGAAGTAATAGCAGCTGTCTCCAAACTTAGTGAACTGAGGTGGGCAACCTGGAATGAATCATTTACAGAATAATACAATATCTATATATATATAATAAGTAAAATCACATGTATCAGGATTTGTAAAATGTACTTAGAATGGGCCATGAATCTATTTTCTACCCTGATGTAATCATTTAACTCACCAGGCGCTGAAGTATTGGTGTCAGGAAGCTGGACCTGCTGGGACACGGAGCCTTCTGGTTCCTCTGCTGGTTTGGGGGGTAGAGATGGTTTGGGGGGTTGAGATGGTTTAGGTGGTTGAGGGGGTTTTGGGGGTTGAGATGGTTTGGGGGGTTGAGGTGGTTTGGGGGTTTCAGGGACCTTAGTGGGCTGAGGAGGCTTTGAAAGCGGAGGGGCAGGCGCAGGTATCCCTGGTAGCCCTGCTGGACCGGGAGGGCCGATTGGTCCAACAGGTCCGCGAGGCCCCTCGAGCCCTGCAGGTCCTGCTGCTCCTATGGGCCCCTGTGGCCCTTGTGGTCCTGGTAACCCTGACATTCCGTCCCTACCAGGAATCCCCGATGCCCCAGGGTCACCTTTTTCACCAGGGTTTCCAGGTCGACCTCCAGACCCTCTTGATCCTTTAGCCCCTGGAAGACCCCGAGCCCCGGCTGCACCCTTTGGACCTGTCACACCTGGTGGTCCAGCAGCACCTTTCTCTCCTTTAGGTCCCACCAACCCCGGCATCCCTTTGTCTCCCTTATCACCCTTTTGACCTGACTGGCCCACTGGCCCCTGGGGACCCTTGTCACCCCTGGGGCCCCTTGGACCTGGTGGACCTGAGACATAATACCAGCAGATGAGTGTGTTAGAATGTACTGTTGCTGTTGAGATCTTAACATGTTTCACAAAGAAAACATTGCATTTATTTCTTGTACTTTGGTATTTACATATAATTTTGCTGATAATAGTGTACTAGAGACCAGACAGAGGTATAATCCTAGTCATAGTTGAAATTCATAGATATGGTTCTTTTGAATTACGTGGCACCAAAATTTAAAGCAGTTTACAAGATGATGTGAGAATCTATTACAGTTTGTTTTAAACGGGTGTACAAAATGTTAATTTTGCTTTTTTTACAAATACCTACAATAATATTTAAATCTGTATGCCACAACATTCACATTTGAAGTGTGTTATGTTCATGTTGTTTATGACAGAATTAAAATCAAACCATCTTATGATCAGAATTAGTTTTTTCACCATTTCCAGGATTCGCACCAAGTAGGTCTTCTATTCTTACCCTGCAGGATGGTGAAGTTGGTGATGAGCTGTGAGTGCTTGCTGTCCACCACCTTCATCTCCTCCATCACCATAGAGAGGTTGCTGACCTCTCTGTCCAACCTGGCTGCCAGCTCATCTTGCTGTGCACGCAGCTCTTTGCTATCTGCACTGGCCTCTGTCACACTGCTATTCAGCCCCAGTAACAGGTCTGAATGTTGCAACACTGTCTCAGCGCAGGACCTCAGGCCATTCAGGTCGGAGCTGATGGCACCGAGGAGCTGCGTGGCGAAGCTCACGTTTCCTGTCACACGGTCCATGTCATTCTCATGTCTGTCTAACCGTGATTCCAGCTCATCAAACTTAGATGAGGTGGTGTTATCGTGGTCTCTCTGGTGGTCCATCAGCTCATGCAGGCTCTGGCCATGCTCCTCGTTGAGAGTGGAGGTGTTCTGGATCTGGCTGGCTAGTGTGCTGAGTTGAACCCCCAAGTCATCCAGAGCTTCTCCATTGGAACGGGCCAGGGCTGAGTTATTGGCTGCCAAAACCTGGAGGTTCTGGACCTTTTCCTTTAGCCACTCTGTGTCAGCCCGGGTCTGCCTGGCTGTCTGCTGAAGACCCTGATAGTCATTCTTCAGTTTCTGCACCGCCTGGCCTGCGTCTTCGACCGTCTTTTGCAGCGTGCTGAGATGATTGCGCTGCTGGTACTGGGTGATGTTTAGTGCACTGATACTAACCTGAGTCTGGCTCTGCACTTTCACCTGGCCCTGTATCTCTGACTGGAGCCATGCAGTGTTTGTCTGGAGGTTGTCAATCATGCCACTGTAGGAGGCCAAGGTCTGGTTGACCCCATGCAGCGAGGCCTCGTTGCCTTGCATAAAACTCTGCAGGGAGACGTGGCCGTTTTGCATGTCATCTCCTGTGATCTGAAGCTCATCCAGCACATCCCTGTTTCTGGTTGCCCTGAGGGCAATATCATTCAGTTGTTTCTGTAATGCCTCCAGATCGGACTTGAAAGTTTTGATGTCACTTGTGGCATTAACTGACTTCTCTCCTGCCTGATCATCTGAAAAGGTGACACACAAACATATCTATATTAATAGAAAATGTAAAAAAACAACAACACAGCATTCAACTTTTGTTCACAGCTATTGTAGATTAAAACAATCCATATTTGATATCTAATCTCATGTTAATGAGACTTACCTAGTTTCTTCAAGTCGGTCTCCACATCATTGATCTGGCCTCCATATTTCTGCATGCCCTCTGTGACACTGTCCATTCTCTCGACCACTGGCAAAAGAGGGAAGAGAAGGTGTGAATAGATGAATAGAATAGAAGTTGTTTGATAAGAGGAATCCTTATACAATCATCACATATACTAAGACACTAACAGGAAGTGCATTTCCTGTTGGACAGACAGATAGATAGATAGATAGATAGATAGATAGATAGATAGATAGATAGATAGATAGATAGATATTATAATAATATTTCTTCCCCCACTTATAGATCAACCCCCTCAAACCTTAACGTGTAAACAGAGACTTTGCTAAGCTAAGCTGATGTGAACAGAAGAGGGTGCTGCTGTATTCATTCCTCTCAAGTCAATAACTGGAAACTCAAACAGCATTTCTGAATGCAGGATGTTGAACAGGGTACAAGTTTCCTATGTTTTCTTTTGTAACTGGGAAATCTGTTGATCAATACAAATGTAATTTTCAGAGTACATTCACAAATTCCACTTCAAGAGTATAAACAATGTCAAACACATGATGAATACCACAGTAGTACACTGTGTCTCTGGTTCCACTTTCTCTCTCCTCCTAACATCTGCAGCACGAGTCTGTCTCCTCTGCTCCACTGTTTGTTTTCTGTCAGTATGTGGGAGTCTAAAAACTGCACTGGAAAACATCCTTAGCTTTCACTGTTATCATTCCATAAGTGTCAAAAACACGAAACAATAACATGCACTTGGGACAAACAACAACACATGGGCTCAGTTTCAAAGAGCTGTTGGTCAACTGCTGAGAGTATGCAGCTTGAGCCTCTATTTCTTAAATGTTTATTTCTTTATCTTTTTTAGTACTGTACTTTGAAATACTGTATTTGTTACCCCCAACTTTTTATTCTTGATTACTATATTGCTACAGTGACCTGCCCCTTATAATAGTGGCATAAATGCCTGAATTCCCTTGTGTCTAACATACCTCTTTGTACCCCCCCCCCCCCCCCCCCAGTCCTGTATTGGAAAAGCATTATGAGTTATATAAGGTCACTAATTTGAGTAAGGCTTATTGGCTGCCTATTGTGAAGTTATGAGCTATACTTAGGCAGTTACCCAGCACGAGGGCCAGCACATTAATGCTGATCGATGCTGGAAACACCAACATTGCTTTTAACTTTTAACAAAATGGGTCATTTGGAGAGCCAAGACTAAGAAACATGTCAATTAGTACAGAAAACTGTATTTATGTTTGCTGGTAAACAGTATGTGCTGTTTAAAGGATGCAGAGGAGAGGAAAAACAACAACACAGAAATACAGCCTTCACTGGTTTTTGCAAACTATTGTGGACACTTCCAGCCATTTGTGAGTCAACCTGTGGTTCATGAGACAACAAATTGCTACCAAGCCATAAAATCTCCTCTGGGTTGTTAAGCCAGCGTAGTCGCTGCATGGTCATCTGGTAGACATTAGAGCCAAACCACCAAAATCACATGGGATCCATGCAAACACAGACCCAAAGCTGGAAACCCAAAACAATCCTGACAGCACTTACAGGGCACAATTCAGATCTTAACTTGTTGACCATATTTTGAATAAAATCATTCCACACTGGATAAATCCAGTTTTTGTCAGTTGGTTGAGCTGCATGGTTCACTAGGTTAGGGCACCCGTAGAGCAGGTAGGACTTCAATATTTTTGCCCAAGAATATATATATATATATATATATATATATATATATATATATATATATATATATATATATATATATATATATACATTTCTCCTTTTTTTAAATATTTTTTGTGGCATTTCAGCCTTTAATAGAAAGAACAGCTAGATATGAAAGGGGGGAGAGAGAAGGGATCGACAGGCAGTGCTGCCTGGAAGGAGACGTTGGGGGCTTAAAACAGATAAACCCACAAATGTGTAAGACTGAACAATACACAAAGTGCATTCCATATTGACGGCGCCTGAGATGTAGGATTTCCTTTCTGTTTCTATTCAACATCATTGCCCTGGCTTAAACAGGGAGAAACGGCAAAAATGGGTTGCAGTAAGGACAATGTTGCAAAACAATTGTGTTTCTAATCTCTAGCTCTGGCCAATCTCTGAAAGATATCAATTCAGCGGAGAGTAAACAATGTACTTTGTCAAGGGAGTCTCTTCAAGTGCTAAATCTTAAACTGAACTCTCTGACTTGGTTGGTTTTAGTTTTACATTCTGTTGCAGTGATATGATCTTTTGACTTTCATCAAACCTCAGAGAGAAAGACATAGAGAGAGATTGCACATGGGGACGCACAGGTAAGTAAAGGGGAATTTGATATGTCATGTATATACTGTATTCATTTGGGAATGATCTACAAACATCTATGTCTCCATGCTGAAAATAAGAACCTCAAGACTTGAATTGATAATTCTACCAGGTGATCCTTTTGAAGTTAGTCTATTAATGCTAAATACATTTTTGTTTTATCAAAAGAGAAGAGATAACAAAACTAATAGTCTACTAGCAACTCTTGAGGCTGTACTTAGGAAAGTTGTGCTTTGAGCTAAATGCTAACGGCAGCATGCTAAACATGCTTAAAATGACAATGTTAATAGGCTGATGTTTGACAGGTAATGTTTGCCATTGTCACAATCTTAGTTTAGCATGTTAGCATACTAACAAAATTGTCTACGTACCTTGTCTGTTTAGTCTGTTTTGCTTTGTCTGTTTGTAACCAAAACTGTAAAGCGTCTTTGAGTGTCTAGAAAAGCGCTATAAAAAAGTATTATTATTATTATTATTAACAAAATTGCTACTTTCTAATGCGGGTTTTTGGTCTTAAACCATCGTTTTGGACAAATTCAAGTCTTTGACTTGATTATGGTGGTAGTCAGGTGGTGTAAAGTCAGTAGGATACGTCCTCTGGGGACCTTGAATGTATGTACAAAATTTCAGGGCAATCTGTTCAACATTTGGCTATAAAACAAACAAAAAACTGGTATAACTATCTAATACCTAAGGGACCGTTCGGTATTTATGGAATGGACCACCGGAGGAAAATAGGGGAGGGTCATGTCTTTTTATTCTTTGCTGAGGGGAGGGTCATCCAACATTTTTCAGTCCGGCGGTGGGGGGGGTCACCCAACTTTTGTATTCATGAAACAGCAACATTTCAAAGTGGCTTGCATATTTCTTTCCATGTAGCTCTTAGTCTCGGCCCTCCTTCGCTACCAGATGGGTCTGACCGCTTATGCGGAGTTTGCTGGGGGGCAGGGGGAGCTGCCCCCTGGTGGCTGAAACGAATCATTTCATTGTTTAAAAAATGAGTAGAATAATTATGTCTGACATGATCAGATATTTTATAAATATCTTAAATAACACAAAACAACTAAATGGTGGTAGGTAATACATCAGATGCTTCAGTAAAAAAAAGTATTTCCTTGCTGACGATGAGAGCAGCAGGACGCAAAAAACGAAAGTTACTGTTGCACTAGTCTGGACATCTTACCGTGCCAAGGTTGCAATAAAGGTTTCCTAAATGCCACATTTGATGGCATCTTACTAATTGATTGCGGGTTTTGTGTAGATTTGGACTTGTATACGTTTATTCCACTTTGTTTAAACGGCGAAGTGGAGGAAGCCTATAGTGACGAGCAACCATGTTGTGTGTTGAATGTTAGGCTACCCAGAGTGCCTTGCTGACTGGTCTCAATATTTTATTGTTTTATTTCATGTGAATACTAGTTTACCAGAGGAGTAACGTAGTATTTGAAGTAATGCAGTAATGCAGGAAGTGTGTATTTAGTTTCCATGCTTATTGTGTTTCCACAACAATGTTAGTGAGTAAATCTACTGAAATGGCCACCACACCATAACAGAGGAGTATGATGCGTCAGATGAGAATGCAGAGGTTTAGACATATATGTCAAGGCTGTAAAAAAAACAAAAAAAACAATGGGAATATGTGTATGTTTGCAAAGAGTAAACTAGTACAAAAGGTTGTTGGGGGAGGGTCATAGACATTTTTTTGCTGGTGAGGGGAGGGTTATGTCTTTCTTGGCTAAAGGTCCCAAAACTTCTCTGATGGCTGCTTAAATAAATAACAAACATAATTGATTCCTTAAACATGCACAATTTAAGACTGTCACTTTTTAAGAACCTTTAGATACTAGTAGTTTTTAAAGAAAATGGACTTGTGGAGGTGAATCTAGAGACTACGGGTTTTAAACCTGCACTTATTGTCTTATTTGAGTAATTCTGTGTTAAATGTAAGGGATTGATTGTAAGACTTACCTTTGTATCCAAGGACAGCCACTGCTATGGTGAGCAGGGCGCAGAGCACATAGAGCAGTGCAATGGCCGCCCTCAGTGCCCAGTCATTTTTACACTTGGTGCACTCCGTACCCTCCTGAATTCCTGCAATATACAACAGAAGTTCTGTCACAAATGTGTGTAGACTATGCAGTTAGTCTGCCTTATCCTAGTAACAAAGCACACTGTTGAGAAGTAGGAGTAACTTAAATGTGCAACTGGAGTAGGGAGTTAAAAAAATAAAAATACACCAAAGGTTTTCATTCAAAAATGAAATCACAAGGGGATTTTTCTTCATTTCATAACTAAGTTTAGTACTGTGTGTCTAAAGTGGGACACATTGTGCCTTTCTTCAGCCAAGTAACAATTGAAAACATTTGCCCTCATGAATAACAAGACTGAGTGTGAAACTTAAAAAACAATGAACATGTGTTCGCCATATGACAGAAACCAAAACAAAACAGTACCATTCCTCTTGTGTGTGTCATTTATCGTTGCCATCCAAGCTAAAACCATGGTGCAGTGAAATCTCTGGTCATTCATGTCACAGATGTTCACTAGTCTTAACAAAACGTCCTGACAAACACCAACATAATGTGATACAATGCTAAACATTACGCTATAGACAGGATGTTTACTTAACTTCATTGGAACTGACCATGTAGCCTCTGGCAAGCAGAGTGAGAGGGCAGCTGGTGTATATTCACAACAGGCAATAAAGATCTTTCTTTCTTTAAATCCTATTATGTAGAAAGGGGGAATTTCTGGAAACTTGTAACACTATATCAGACAGGAAGGTTTTAAAATAAATAGCTTGAGCAAAAACAAACCTGTTTAAAATACAATTTTGTTGTTGTAATATCAAACTTGTCTTAAGATTTGGGCTATCCAAAATGTGACTTACAGGAAAACTATGCTTTATTGCATGGGTATTATTTTCTTTCTGGCAATAGCTCTGTTCCATTGTCAAGAATTTTAAGCAAACTTTTTAAATGTAGCAACAAAAAGAAATGCGAATTAGGCTGGCAAACTGGTTTGGAGAGAATAAACTACGCTACAACGTAGTTTCATAAGAAGTTGGCGCTATAGGCTCTAATCTGCCAGTAAACAGTGTAGAAGAAGCAGAGGTTGCTATCTGGAAACAAAACGAGTTGCCTTAGCCACCCTACCCATCTATGAGAGAAAAAGGAGAGAGGTCTTTGAGGAATTTGGTTTAATTAGGTACATTTTTATTTTTTATTTTATTGTCCGTGAGTATTGACCATGTTTCATGCTGCCTGGAGACTAAGACACGTTATTGGAATATATGGCAAGACACAGACAGCAGAAAGAGATGATCACTCCTGTGAGTTAAATGTTCGCTACATCAGAACTTACTTGGCAAAGGAGCTTCCATATCCCATCGAGTGAATCAACATTATTTCGATAAAGTAAAAAACCGCCGCAATCAAGCGGAAAAAAGTTTTGTTTAGCAAGATTCATTACTGTACCACTTTATTTGAAGGTTAAACCAAAAGTGAGCACACCCGAAATGTCAAAATCCCTCATTGCACAGAAAAACTGTGTGCACAACTATGGCAAATATGGCAGGTAAAATAAAGTTGTTTTTTGTTTTCTCTAATCTGGCGGTTTGATTACAACCTGTGTGATCACCTGACTGATCATTTTACCATTAATGCATTGCTTTCAAATTCAAAAACGTGCACTTGGCATTTTTGGTAGGTCTATTGTTTCCACTGGGAGAAGCTACACAAATTGCCCAGCGGAACTGACATCTTCATATGACTTCAGAGTATCAGAGACCTGTCTCTGTCCCTTTAAGTCATGCCACCTGTGATGGGAATGTGTAGCCACAAGAGGCTCCATCCTTCCCAGTCAGGGGTGGGCCAGGACCACCAGAATCTTAAAAAAATTTGGTATCTTGGCTTTGGACCCGTACATCTGTGCAAACATCGCGTTTGACCACCTCAAAGAGGCCCAGCGTTAGACCCAGACATGGATATGCAGGCCACTGTTGTCCTTATGTGTGCTGAGAGCCTCATGTTGGGAACCAATGTGGAGAGCTCCACCAGAGATCCCCCCCACACTGGTCCTGACCACTGCTTAAAGGACAACATCACACCATGTAAACAAGCAGCCGACCGTCTGCAGGTTCTGGGTCAAGAGCAGAGCAGGGGTGGTATTTCTGTGTTCATTAGAGTTTGAAAATGTTGGCAGTATCATATATCCATTCTACATGCTTAAACTTTTCTACAAACCCCCCACTACGAACATACAAGAACAGATTCTTCAAGTTATATTGTCCCCACATACCATTGTTTGCTAGACTATATGTCAGATTGTGTGATTAAAAACAGAGCATGAATCTTAAAAGCAACCTTGACATTACAATTTCTGTCATCTATCTGTTGATGACTGGACTTTGAGGTTGAGGTTTAAAAAAAAAAAAGATGCTTAGAATAAAAAAGACCAAATCTCTGGTTCTGCTGTATCAATTTAGCAAACTTTCCATTGTTCCCATCTGACATTCTTATAGGAGTGCAATACTAAATCGATAAAGTACTCTTTTAAGACATAAAAAAAATGCAATAGATGGGAAAGACGTGACAATCAGTGAATTAATTATCTGTTCCTTAGTGGGGGGGCAGCAATGGAAAATGCTCCATCACCTTTGGATTCTGACTTGGAACATGGATGTTCAAGCTATTTGAACATAATGTGAAACGTTTGTCTATGATGGTTAAATAATAACCCAAGATGAAAGTGATTTAACTGTCAGGACTTACAATTTACAGTTTTTTGAGTTACCACCATCCCATACTGTACTGTAGAACCTGGCAGATACAGGTTGCAAACTCAGCTTGTCATGTTCTTACAGCAATGATGCTTTCACTGAACTAACATGGGAATTCATTCTGGGAAGAGCAGCCAGTAACTCTTTCCAGGGTCGCAACATTTTCCCACTGCTTGTCACTGAAGTGTTTTCTGTTCTCTAAGGGATTTTGCTAAAGCAACAATTCTTACAGCACCGTGGCACACAGTAATGATGAAAAGCAAATGCTTCCAAGGTAGCTGCAGTATTCTGTTACATAGAATCCAGAAAGAAAACAAACTACTGCGTTTCTATATTCATACTAGATGTGAGCCAAGTAGTTTTTTCTTTGATGGCTTGCTTTGTCATAATTACATCCACAGAGGATGTTAAGGTGTGTTAAGGTAATTATGGTAAAGTAAACATTTCTGAGACTGAACTCATACTGTTTATTATCCTGATGATGACTATCAGAGCACGCTACAGGAAAGTCTTGGACAATCAAAAGCATCATGTACAATCTTTTCAAATAAAATGAAATAAAAATAAAAGAAACTCAACTAGAGCTTTCAAATCCAAAAGTCACCATCATTTCTTCTTTGCTTCTACTTACTGCTTGCTCAGTTTTATGTTACAACCCCCCATGATGTACCTCACTAGTCAGTGAGTGTGTCATGTTTAATATCCAAAGGGCCATTGAGACTTCTTGCTGTCTACGCATAAACTACCACAGTACATAAACATGCTGACACATACATGTCATGGGCTGATTGAAAACACATTGCTAAACCAAACGGCCTGGTACAGAACAGGCGGGTGGGGGGGGGGCTGAGCCTGTTGAGTTATAAGAAGCTGGACGGCAGCCAGGACATTGCAATCAACAAGATGGAATCCAGCCAGGTTATCCCCAAGAGGTAAATAAATGCCAGAAAAGCCTAGAAAGAGCAGAGGTAACATGAAGAATACTGTATCTTACACGTTATTATTGTCAAGTGAGAACAATGTATCTACAGCTTTGGCCATTTTTTTGTATTTACGCAATCATTTATGGGCTGATCTACCTATGATCTACCCATGAGCATTAATCTCAAAACTACTTTTTAGCCATGCTACCAATTTGGCTCTCGGGATGATTGTCTGTCAGTCTGTCAGTCTGTCAGTCCACCACTTTGGTCCAGACTGACATTTCTCAACACTTACTTTTCTTTTTATCTGCTGTACAGTCCGTTCAGACCAGGGCCTTCAACTTCAAATGATTTTGACGATGACAGCAAAGATGGTGGTCAGCCACTCAACGCCGGGCAACTTGGCAAGGGGTTCAAATGAGCGGGCACAATAGCCTGCCCCCAACGCCAGTTCAGAGGGTGCAACATGGCATAGATGGGTGATGTTATTATACATCCACAGGTGGGACGGACGTCATGGAAATCTCTGTCCATTATTAGGATGGCACAGGAACATCAGGGCACAACGGTGGCTATGCGGGTGCTTAAGAATTAGATTACCATAAAAATAGCTAAAGACATTCATGGTGTCCAGAGGATGAACCCTAATTACTTTAGTGATCCCTTGAATTTTCCTCTAGCGCCCCCAACAGGTAATACATTTCACTTATCCAAGAAAATATCTCAACATCTACTAGAAGGATTGTCATGACATTTGGTACAGACTTCCATGTACCCCTCAGGATGAATTCTAATAGCTTTGGTGATCCCTAGCATCTAACATCTAGTGCCATCATTAGGTCAAAAAATTTAATTTGTCTAATACTTTGGTTTATGACCACTACCTACAAGACATTTCCACCATCCTCAGCTGTACTTTGCATTAAGGGCTAGTAAATATTAGCAAGCTAAACTAAGATATGAACACAGTAAACATAAAACCTAAACATCAGAAAGTTAGCATTGTCAAGCACTGTGTGCATGTTAGCATGCTGACATTAACAATTAACTCAAAGCACCACTGTGCCGAAGTACATCCTCACAGAGATTCTGAGTAGTCTTGGTAAAATCCTTTTTGACAAAGAGACTATTTGAAGAAACATTTAGATATCTCTAGAGCATCTACTGTAATTTTTCTGACCAGTGGAAGAGCTGCACAAATTACTCATTCGAAGAAGAAGTTATCGTCAGTTGTGGTTCAGCTTTGTCATTAGCTGTCACCAGGGGTGATTCTAGGATCAGACCTTTAGGGGGGCTCAGCCCCTAATGAGAACGTGACATGGATACAATGCCTTGCAAAAGTGTTAACCCCCCCTCTGCTAAATCAGTAATTTCATTAGCCAATAATCTCTGAGCTAGCTACTGAACAACACTATCAGCTAACGTTTTTTTTGACACTATGATGGAACTAAACCTGACACTGACTGTAAGTCACAGTAATAACGACCAATTTGACATAATGTTCTAACATTCAGCAGTTTTAGTTGCTTACGTTTCAATTTGGGTTCTAATCTGCGCCATAAAATTACCAACTTCTTCTCTGGGGACTACCAACGTTAAACTTCACAACCACACTCCTGCTCTCCCTCTGATAAATTAGATAGAGACTCAGCCAAAGGCGGGAGTCTGGCACAAGCACCTCCGATTCTGTTAACCCTTTCCTTGACTGGGCCACAGGTGCATAGCATCGGCGACAGCGACACAGGATATTAAAAGGGAATCAAGCCCTTTGAACCTGTAATTTTTTGTCGTTTGTCACTAACAGACAAGTTCGCAAACTCTCACTTGAAGCACTAAAATTGATTTAAAAAAAAAATTGTTTAATATTATACATTTTATTGGGGCTGAGATTAAATTTAGGGGACCTTGAGCCCCCCTAAAAAGGGCCTAAAATCACCCATGGCTGTCACGTTAATTCACAAAAAACGAGAAAAGAGGCAGAGAGAGAATTATGGGGGCAGTCCAGTGTGGTGTCTGTATAACAGCTGTATTTCATTTGGACTCTTATTCCCTTATTCCATGTACCTGCCATCAGACTTACCTGCATGCCCTGTCTCACTCCTGGCTGGCAGTGGAAACTTCCATGGCAACACAAAGAAAGCCTGTACAGACTAGAGCCTTTTTGTGTGAAGACCCTTTGTGCAGAGTGTTAATACTATGTTATATACAGTAACTGGGTGGCTACCACAGCCGAATATGGTCACAAGCCAAAAACCAGTAGTCGCACAGACAGGCCATGCCTGTTTATGCCACATGAATGGAGTCTTGCGGATTACAATGCTGCCAAATGCTGCATTTTTTTCTCACATTTTGAGAGGGAACACAAACTGTCAAAACTACAGTTACATCTAATTGTGGCTCAAGTTATTGTTTATAATTTCCATAATCAGCCTTACTGAAACAATTTGGTTTAAAAGTGGCTTCAACTCAGGGCGCCTGGGTAGCAGACCGGGTTCAATAAACCATAAACATACACAAGTAGACAGATTAATGTATATAAAACAAACCACAGAGGATCACTGAGGAGGAAATACAATTTTCAAAGACAAAACAATAATAACAACAATTCGTTATACAAATTAAATAGAGTTAAAGGACAATTCCGGCGCAAAACGAACCTAGGGGTTATTAACAGATGTGTACCCACTCTGTCGCTCTCTGGGACATGTTTTCATGCTAATTAAATGAGTTTTTAGCTTGAAAGACGCTAGCGCGAACCGCCGATTAGCTTACAACGCTAGTATTCGGGGCACAGGGAACGTAAAAACAAATCGCTATTTATATCACTAAAAAGGCTCAAAATATCACCAAACTTCAACGGTAGCATAATGAGGGTCCCAACATATTAACCGAAGCATTGAGAACTTTGTAAGTGTACAGACAGTTTATTGAACGAAGAGCTGCGGGAGCTCCGTGAAAGGGCTACGAGAGAGAGAGAGAGAGCTACCGGTAGTCAATGCCGCAACACAGCCTCGTACTTCGGGAAACTGGTGGTGTACCTGCGGACATTGTGAAGCTATGGCCACCGAACAGGAGTGTCTGTTGATGCACAAGAGACGCTACAGTGTTTTGTACAGTCTGAAGATTTCCCCTCTCTGATAAACAGGGCTGTACTTGAAACTTTTTCGGCGACCCAGACCGGAGGGACCAGATGGACAGTTATCCACTGAGTAAGTACACTAGACAAGTTATGCAGAGTGTGATTATTTCAGATATATTGAGCAAATTGCTTTTGATTTTAGTTGGCATCGCCAGCTGTAAGTCATGACTGGTTTCCAAGACGGTGGCGGCATGTAAACATGAATGCAAGTGTCTTTATAATCTATCTTTTCAATAAACTGTCTGTACACTTACAAAGTTCTCAATGCTTTGGTTAACATTTAGGGACCCTCATTATGCTACCGTTGAAGTGTGGTGATATTTTGAGACTTTTTAATGGTATAAATAGCGATTTGTTTTTACGTTCCCTGTGCCCCGAATACTAGCATTGTAAGCTAATCGGCGGTCCGTGGTAGCTTCTTTCAAGCTAGAAACTCATTCGATTAGCATGAAAACATGTCCCAGAGAGCGACAGAGTGTGTACACATCTGTTAATAACCCCTAGGGTTGTTTTGCACCGGAATTGTCCTTTAATTTCCCTGGTAACTCCAATCCACTTGAATGAAGACTTACAATAAATGTGTAATTCTGTCGGTAAAACATATAACTCTGCTGTCATGGTTAGGCATAAGATGTTCCATGAAGGCACCCATTCAAAAATATCTCATAGTACACATGATCCACATTCATGATGGCTTAAACTACAACCAGTTTATGCACATTTTGTTCCAGTGGAATTTCAACATCCTCTAGACTAGTAGTTCACAATCTTTTTAGCTTGTGACCCCTTAAAATTATGTAATGTCTACTTGTGACCCCCAGGGCCTTAATGGAAACATGGGCGCTGAGCAATTTAACCAAAAAGAGATTTTGATTCTTGGATTTGTATTATTTGGAGCATGTCACAGTATTCAGTATTTTACATGAAAAAAGTGAATTAATGAAACAAGACTAAGCATAATTTTCACACTTCCCATTCATTGTCTAAGTAAGCAGCCAGGCAATGCATTCTGGTAGCGTTGCAGCGACTTTCGAGATGCGGGGCGTTGAGCTGCAAGCTCGTCATTACCATAAAGTTGAGGTCCAGGCTACTTCCAGTGTTTAGTTTTGTTACTTCCTGTGTCCATGTTCTACATTTGAATTTAGGTAAATAAAGTGACTTAACTGATTTATGGTCTTCTCTTTTGCAATTCACTGCAATTCAGACAGATAAGACTGATGTAATTGTACTTATCTATCTTATAGTGCAACCTAGGCTTGAAGAACTGAGAGTGGTGCTTCTGACTTCATTCTTGAGACAATGCTGAACCTATAACTGAGCTAACAAGTTGTGCTGGGGTTGTGGTGTCCCCCTTTGGCCCTTATAGCTACCCCAGTATTAACAGTCGCCAACTGGAATGTTAGCAAGTAAACACTCTCGAACAGGGGAAGTTACCACTGAGACAAATTACTAAGACATTAGGGTCCTTGAATTTCTGAGATAGCCTGGGCCATGTTTTTTTTCACTCGCTGCTAACAGGTTTATAACACTTTAAATTGGGCTCCGGTACTCTAGAACATCTGGACCTTGTTACAGTGGAGCCAAATCAAAGGACGCATGCTAACATTTAATACATAATCCCTTCATGTCAAGCATCATCAGAATAACAGGCCAATTTTACTTTTTTTTTACTTCTGTGTGCTATTTTGGGTGTTTTTTATAAGAAACCTTCTCCGTGATACCAATGATGAGTAAAGAGATCAGTGGTTTACAGCCGCCATGTCTGAACAGGATGAGATGCCCATTACAAATACTCACGCATGCACAAAAACACTCATTGCCTGAAGCTGAACAGTGTCTTTAAAGGCCTTGGCCACAGACTATATGATAAACACCATACTGGGATATATAGTACAATATGGACCGGCGGCTCTGGAAAACATCCTCTTCAGCATGCCATCATACCTTAAGTCTATATTGGCCTGCAAAAAAATTTACTTGGGGACTGTACAAAAATCCCCTCTAATAGTTTTTCCTCATCCCAGATGCATTCTTCCTTTAGGAGATTCATTGTGAAAGGTTGTTTTTTTAAATCAAAAAGTTACATCATAAAGATTGCTTTGATTTTTTTTTTTTATATTTAACGCTGTTGGGTTTCTTGAAAGAGCTGTCTGGAAGGAATGTCTCCTAACACAGCCACCTATGTGACTAAGGCATCATGTAACTGATTTGAGGAACAGTCAGACATCTAATCGTATACAGTACATATTAGTTAGTAGCATCTGATATAATTCGTATTTACAGTATTTTCATTAAGTGGAATCACAGACGTTTCAGCCATTCTGCAGCTGTAATTACCATTTACTGTGCAGCTCCTTATTGAAAAAAAGAGTGGCTGGAATGGACTGTCAAAAAAATTTGTAATGCCAGGGAGGGTCTTGCTTTTTACACAATTATGCATAAGATTCAACCACCCTCCCCAATAATTTTTATCCAGTCCCTTAATTTATATATTTTTTGCTTTGCTGGAAATTGCAGTTTTTACATCTGGGTCAATTTGAATATGATTTGCTTTTAGAAAATTTGATATTCTTTTGATATTCTTGCCTATCACCACCTGCTTTTTATGCTATAAATGCTTAAAGATTACATTTTCTATGTAAAGTTTTTATAATGAGCAGTCTGTTGTTTTCTTCTTCAAAGTGCTAGAAAAGCACAAACAGAGCCTATTGGTAGAGGAAACAGTTATATGGCCTATTAAAACAGGGGTTTAGATTCAATGAAGGAGAGAACATGGAGATGATTTGATCTGGTTTTGTCATCCCATCTGTGCTTGGTTAGAAGAAGACAGATTGTGACAAATGGGTCCTATGTCGTAATCTCAAGAGACAGACTTTTAAAGCACGCAAGTGTGCCTCAAAAACAAAGCTGGGCCACTGTATTAAGGATACTTTATGGGACAGGATTGGATGTCAAAAAAGTCAGTCAGCAGTGTCATCAAAGACTGAAATCCAGGTTTACTGTGTGTGTCTCCTGGTCTCACTGTGGATGGTGAGATTTGGCGATAAATAGTTGGGAGTCACATCTGCTACCACAAGTTTCAGGAATGTGTTGTAGGTCCACCGTGAGCTGGCAAGCAGAGATGGCATTGGCAGGCAGGATTTTATGTAGTTTTAGTGTAATTGAGAATTAATATTACCTGGGAAAGCTGTAAAATGCAACTCAAATAGCACCTGCAACTACACTGTAAAAATGTATGGTTTTAAAGCAGGCATATGCAAGTATGTAGGCTACACTTATGCAAACACACTAAGGACTTATTAACTTATAGTGAGCTTTATTTTAACTTAATAATTACACTTCTCTCATCACTTGTCATTCTAAATAATGATTAATTTACTTTTTATTTTATATGACTGTGCTATAAAACTGGGCCTGAACCAGAAATGAGGAGAACCATTTAATCTTTAGTCGTGTGCTGAGAAGACCATGCAACATAAATATGCCGTGGTTGTACTAAACATGGTCAGTCCAGCCTAATAATCAATTATTACACAAATGAAACAAACCAAGGTCTGACATTGTTATAACTTCTCTGAAGGGCCTAAGACTGAGAAGAGTGAGGGTTGAAAATAGTAACACATTTAATTCCAAGCAGTTCTTACTTTTATGTCCTACTAAATAATGTATATTATTTGCATTGCAAAGTTTTCACCCGCATCTGAATTATTACATTTCCAACTAAAATACATGATACATACAGTGAGAAAATGCACTCCTTCAAAACAGGCGTTTCAATTACCATCATACCATGAATTTAGAAAAACATGGAAGCCATAAACTAACTTTATCGGCCTGAGAGGATAACTAAAGACCACCTGGCTCCTCCTGCTCATGTTCCAGTGTTGGCATGTTGGAATGAGGTAATTTTAAGTAAAACGGGACCATGTGATCATCAGAGAGAGAGAGAGAGAGAGAGAGAGAGAGAGAGAGATCAATGCGTTTTTACTCCCAACTCATCAAATACTGACGCTTGGTCAGTGGCCCTTAGCGCAAGATACCGACGCACAAGACACCCTTTAGCGTATGCATGGGCCACACCGGGCATAGCAGCAGCTCGACCGTGGCACTGTAAGATGACATAGTATAAAGAGCGACAACGGTAGCAAGTAGTATAAAAGACCAAGGCAGGTTGAGGTGGTGGGTGGGTCAAACAACACAGGCCTTTCACCCAGGAGACAGGGGTTCACATCCCGTTGTTGTCCTGGGTGTCACTTAAACGTACATTTTGTAACCCCACCCATGATCTTTCCTAACCCTGACTGTCCCGTCCTTGTCCTGCATGTGACTTAAACTCACATTTTTAAACCTCAACACGATCTTTCCCTAACCCTAACTAAAGGGGTTTACCCTGCACGTTAAAAAGTAGCGCCAAGGGGTCCTAACCAAGCATGTTGAAAAAATCCGCAAAAGGGGTACGTGGAGCGTCAAAAGTGATGCCTAGGGGTCCTGACCAAGCACGACTACCCAGGTTTGGCTCAAAAACCCAATCTCAATTATGAAAAGCACCTCTCCAATATGAGAGGTCCTTAATAGTTAATATTGGGTTCCAAAGGAGTGAGTGATGTAGTCAGCCAACACAAGAAATATGGTTATTATAGCAAAACCCACTTGGGAGATAGCACTGGCCATTTCACTTTCAAACCCACATTAGATATAAAATGGTTTCCGTCACTGGTTTAAGTCATTTAAAGGGTTAGGAAAAGTGCACAAGATGGTGTAGTAAAGCAAGCAGTTACAGGATGTTATACTTTAGGACTGAAACTTCCAAGAAGCACTGTGCTATGCTTCTGATCTCATTATTTCTCAAGAACCCATTTTTGTCCAACTAATTTTCCTATTACCAAGAAAAACATGCAGCATTCTGATTGTATAATATGGTTTGGAAGTGTGATCAATATCAAACAAATCTATACATGTAACCACAGTCTGGAGAAAGATTTTATTTATAATGGCTCCTACAGTTAAGCCTCACAGAGAACTATCTGTGCCTTGGAAGACATCTAAAAATCAGACGCATTGAGATCAATCAAAAAGCCAGACTCATCCTAATCTCTACCTTACCACAACAACACAAATAAACTGAGACATATATTGTCATGCGGGTTAAGAATATATCATACATTCATGTGGACCCAAAACCGCTGCTTTGTTGCCAAGTTGAACACTGGAGTTTACTCCACAGACCATCTGTGCAGTTGGGTTTTCGTGGTCACGCCTGCTGGGTGGGCCCGGCTTGGAAGCACTTAAGACACTGAATCAGCAACAATCAGCACCCAGCCTGATGATCATCAGCCTGAGCTGAGTCTGTCCACACAACACTTTCAAGCTTCATTGCCCAGTAAAGCCGATAAAACCACACATTGTGGACCCAGCCATCTGTCCAGCCAAGTCTGGCTTTACAACATTTGGGGTAAGACGCTGCCACAGAGAGGTGGTCTAACTGCCAGCTCATGCAGGCCAGTGTAGCTGCACTATGGTTCATGTCGAAAGTTATGTAATGTATTATTAAACTAAGATTTTATCAAGAGATGCAGTATTCCAATTGTCCAAAGCACACAAAAAACACATTTTCTCAGTTATGCTGGTGCTATAGTCACGCAGACTGTTTTAATTGCATCTGCTGACGGTTTTGAGATATCACCTCTGAGATTTTTGTGGCTACCCAGTACAAAACATTGTGCTCTTAAAGTATTGAATAATTAGCCTGGTTCAAGGCTTCTGAATTGCTGCCCACATTTCCAAATGTTAAGTCATATCGAAATGTTGCTGTGCTCATTGACAGCTGTTTCCACAGTTGCAAAAACAACTAATCACGTCATAATCCTAAGAATAAATTGTCATCCGCTTGTGCAAGAAAAATAGTGACAGAGAAATGGTCATAAGAATGGCAAATACCTTGGATGTGACTGACACCGTATGCAGCTTGTTGTAAATCAACATACAAATATAACCTCTCTTCAATCAGCATATCTTAATTTACATGACAAATGTTAAGATAACTGCCCCCAGCTATCACTAACCACGTCAACTTACAATTATATCAAAAACGGCATACATGACACAATGTCAAACTTGTGGAAAAAGGACAATTCATTTAGATTATTAGGCTGATGAAAAATTGTATACGTTTAAGATTCAACTACAACATCCATTTCAAGAAACAGTATCCCAATTTATCCCAATCTACATGGAATTCCCCCCCCCCCCATGTACTCGCTAAACCCCCGTGTTCATGCTGTTCTCCCCGGTATTTTCTACAAACACGCTGAAGGGCACTTTTTTCGTCGCTTCAAACGCTGACAGCCACTGACAGCCACTGTCCAAACATCCATATTTTACGAGTTCGGAGTGAAAACAGGTTGAATCTGGATAATCCACAGACCTCACTGTTTTTTTCAGATGTGTAGTAGTGCCAATAGGTAATGATTAAAACATCTTGCACACATGTACACATAGGTAACATTCAAGTCACTGACAGTGCATGGATTTCTTTGTTTTTTCATGTAGTTCCAATGTAAAAAATAAATAAAAAATTGCACCAAAAACACAGAAACACTTGAGACCTCAATGGAAAAACTCTACATGGCTGGCTTCTTTGCACAACATGCAGACATTTTTCAGTATCTCCAGAAATATAAATACTAAAGCATAAACAAGAAAAACAGTGAGTGGTGTGCTGGTATGGGGCCAACCTAATCACAGCCAGAGAAACAAACGCAGGAGGGTCTGAGAGTCGGATAGTTAGTATCACTGTGACCCACAGCACAACAAAGAAAAATACACATTTTTCATTCTAGCTTTCTGCAGTTTTTTAAAGAGAGAAAGCAACAAGGTTGATGTTGGCCCTCTCTGGAGCCAAAAGACCTTCACTAAGCGTAACACGGACGCTGAGCCATATGCAGAACTTTTTCAGCCTATCTGAGACTTGTTGACAGAAAATGGAGTCAGATACTTCCAATACTTGCATGTGTTATTCTTGTGACTGAGCCAAAACCTGCTGGGAAAAAAGAGCTTAACAAACATCCATTATGTGAAAGAAGTCACCCTATGAGCTGTTAACGTATCCCTCGGGGACACGTAGCATGGAGTGGTTTGAAGAAGTGTGATGAGGTGGTTAGGCCGACTTCGGTCAAAACAACTGTGGCTATATATAAAACCGTTGACTCTCCACTGCAACTCCAGAACTGTCATGTGTTATATCTGAAATCTTTCATTGACATATTGAGTTAATAGGAACTCCTTCTCTAATGTCTGCATATTAATGTCTGTATGTGTTTAATAAGTGCCTTCGATAAAGATAAGATGGAAGTCAGTGCAGCTGTATCTCATTGATCCACCAGCTTGATAGCAAATGGAGCCATGCAGTAGTTCAAGCTGTTCCATATACCATCCTCACAGTATATGAAAATGTGAAATATTTGATACCAGGCATTCCATAATAACTATTTGGCAGTCTTAGCTGAATACACCAATAATGAGCATTACATCCATGCTGCTTCTTGCAAATGTAACTCCCTCTACCTTCCTCTCATATTTAGATTTATGTAGATGTATTTATATGTAAGTTTTTCTTAATATGTGTTCATGTCAATTCAAATGTTGCCAAAAGGCTTTGCTTAGGGACAGAAAGTATGGTATGGATAATATATGGTTACAGCAGAGTTACTGTGGTTGAGGTTACTAAAATTATGGTTAGGGTTGAAAACAACCCCAACACCAGTTGTTTGTCTACAACAGAGCACGTACTCTGGTCTCCTGTATGAAAGTAAGATGCACTACAGGCCCATTCACCACCCTGATATTCACACATGTACACATATACAAACTCTAACACATATTTGTTATTTACTCCACTCAACTAAAAACACTAAATGAAGAAAAGCGGATTCTCGAGGTAAAAAACACCCCAATTCTCTACGATATGACTTTAATGACACATATACGTTGTTGTGTGCGTTAACGAACATGCTTGTGAGAGAAAGGAGTGTGTGGGAACGCACCATTACTGTCGGTCTCAGTACATAAAGGGCACATTACTTCCTGCATTGGTAACCAATGATGGCAGCAGACATAAATTATGCCTGACAGAATTGTCCAGGATCAACAGGCCGTCCTCACCCAGAAAATGACGTTCAAGTCGATTGTGCAAGCTGCTTATAATGACCCATATTGAACCAAATTGTCGTTAGGCGGCGACCTCTAGTGGCTGTAGTAATTATCGCAGGCAAACAAGAAAGTAACGTAACAAAGTATAACAGTGCCAAACTGCGCATATAAAGACAGGTTGGGTTGGTGGATGGGTCAAACAAACACAAGACTTTTACTCAGGAGACCAGGGTTTATGTCCCTTGTGAAACCAGAAGTTGGTTACGGTCACTTTTAAATTAACCAACTTCGTCTGTGACGTAGATATGTCCATGACGTAGTTACACTCTGATTTTAGTAGTTTTTACATGACAAATTTTAAACCAATCCCTGATGTTTTCCTAACCCTGAGTATTATGTTGCCTAAACTTAACTAGTTCCATTTCACAACGTTAACTACGTCTTTAAAACTGCAACCATTATGTTAAATAGAACAGTCACGTGACTAAAACTGCCACTGCGGTCATGTGTTACAGTCATGTGTTCTGTTGTTTAGGTATGAGGATATGTTGGGATGAATGTAATTTGTAGGATACTGAGATTAAAAACAAACGGTATTGTGCTCTTTAACAACTGAGGATGTAATAAAAGACTGAAAAAACAAACTTTGAAATACAAAAAAATTGCATTTTCCCTCTGAAGTACTTTTTTCCAGTTATATTTCATGATCAGTCAGTCTCATGTTTGGCTCCGTGTACAGTTATATACTACCTGAAGACATGCTGACTTGCACTTAGCCTCCACTGTGAGAACACATTCCTCTACTGACTAGTAAGAGGAGTTGCAGCAGACTTATTCTAATCACCATCTGCATTTGAGTCATTATCAGCTTTGTTAAGAAAAGGACTGCTCTTCAGTGCAGGGTTTTTTAAACTGACCTGCAGCTGACCTACGCCTGTTCCCCCGCCAACACTCTCAGCAGAAGTCCTCATGGCATGCTCTACACTGGCCCCTGCAGGGACGCAGTGATTTGTGTGGTGTCTGGGATGCATTCCCGCCTGCCTGTCATTGGTCAATCCGGGATTGACCCACCATCCTTTTGACCAGTCACAGACCGCTCCTGCAGATCTGCAGGTCTGGGATAAGATCAACAAGTCAACCCCGCAGTTCCACTGTGTGGTTTTAACTGTCTCTCTTTTTGTTACCTTGTTGTTAAAGTCTACTTCTTTGTAATCCTTTAATGTTTTCTCCCTCTCTCATCCGACTCACTCCACTCTTTATTCAAAACACAAGCGAGTAATCTTTCATTAGGACGACAGAACACGAACTGCATGCATGTCCTGGAGGGGGTTGTAAGTAACAGGCAGGCATTCTGAAAACATTCTTTTCTGGTAATAAAGTCCCTGTAAATTAAAACCACTTGCTGTTGTGCTCCTAAAAATAAGTCAAGCGAGGAATGCTACTCCTCAGCCGAAAATAAAACTGTTGACAAATGCTTCCCCCTTGAATCAGAAAAAATAAAGCATATTAATAAAGGCACAGAGGAACACCAAGTTGTAAAATATAGAAATAAATACTTTTTTTTTTAATCTGAATCTTCTCCGCTTGAGGCTGTATTTTGTTCTCTTTTTCCATCCCCCTCTTCCCTCTTTTTCCTTGGCACATTGCTGACACAGCACAGCCCATGCACAGACTCTGAAGGCCCACAATGTCTCCCTCTCCACCTCTCTCTCTCAAAGTATATAGTTTTGGACTGAATAAACTTCCAGTATGGATACAGGAAGTGGATCAGCAACTTCTCAGGTTTGGACATACTCTCAGTGGGATAATAGACCTCTTGTGGAAAGCAGATGTCAAAATGAGTCAACGACCTCATTCCTCTCCTTACTGAGGACATACAAAAAGTATAACATATTTCTCTGCCAGCACACAAGTATGTTTGCAAGTCACAGAACGATGACATGTGAAGGGAGCAGTTCAACATTTGAAACATTTGAAAATTCTCTTACTCTATTTCCTGCTGAGATGAGAAGATCAATACCACTCTCAGACATGAGAGTGGTATTGATCTTATCATCTAACTCTCAGTACGAAAGCAAATTAGCATCATTCCTAAAATGTCAAACTACTCCTTTAAAAAAAAACGTAATAAATGAGCGGAGAAACAACAAATGCAGATGCTTCCACACAGGATGCATAAGGGTCACTGAATGGTTCACCAGTTTCATCATGTTCTGTTATTTGAGCTGTTTCTGCAAATGTTTTGATATGTTTCAAGTGTTTGATACTCAACAGATACATTTTTTGGTGGAGTGTTCCTTTGACCCTTGCTCCTGTACAGATGCTTAGTAGCCAGAGGTCAAGGAGCGAGAGTAAAAAGTACAGATGTTATGAATAAACATGTGTTCAATAAATCTTGTCTGAATCACACATTCTTAAAAAAAATAAAGTTTGGTTTTAAACACACACCTTCGGTGGTTAGGCAATAAGCTATGTGCACATGTGTATCATGTCGACGGACTGTGGACTCCTACTGCACTCACACTTTCTGACATACGACTGCTGAGTGTTTGGATGACACACATAAAACACCTCTTTAACCAGAGAGTCCACTGTGACCCTTTTCTCCTCAAAGTGTTGAAACGTGATCTCTGTTCTTGGACAGAAGCAGGAGAATGTTAACAGGAGACACAAATATATCATACTGAAGTTATGGTTCTTCAAATCTATCTATCTAATAAAGGCACTAAGGCAGGAGTCGTTCCGGCGCCGGCAGGCAGCATTCCATCCAACCCGCATGCTCAAAAGAACAAAGGACGTCACACGCAGTACGCTGACATACAATAATAAACATGGAAGCAACTGTGTACTATTGCGCGGTGGGACGTTCAGAGTGGCAAAGATGTTCACAAAAGTATTACCAAGTATAACCAAATTTGGGAAATTGTAGTGACAAATGTATCGTCACTATCTAATTATGTATGTCAACTTCCAACATAGGCAGACAGCTCGTGGGGTGAGTAATGGAAAAAAGTATCAAATGTTTGTACAGAAAGCTTCGTTATTTTCTTAATAATGTTTACTTGTTCTTTTTTTTTTTAAGATTATTTTTGGGGCTTTTCCGCCTTTAATTGCTAGGACAGCTAGGTGAGAAAGGGGGAAGACATGCAGGAAGTCATCACGGGTTGGACTCGAACGCTGGACCTCTGCGTCAACACATAACCCTCAAAGTATATGTGCACCTGCTCTACCCACTGAGCCATTCCAGCCGCTTGTTTATTTGTTCTATGATCAGATATTGCCTGATTTCAATTAGAAATCAATCGTGGAACAATTAAGACAACATTAAACATCCATGCATTTAAGAGAGAGATATGGCTTGTTTTGTTACACTGTCTCTATAAAAAAAAAAAAAGGTACTAAGGTGGCCAGGATAGCTCAGTCGGTAGAGCGGGCACACATATACAGAGGTTCATGCCTCGTCGCAGAAGGTCCAGAGTTTGAGTCTGACCTGTGATGATTTCCTGCATGTCTTTCCCCTCTCTCTTCCCCTTTCATTGCTTTCCTATCATTAAAGGCAGAAATACCCAAAAAAATAATCTTTAAAAAAAAAAAAATTACTAAGGTGTTAGTACCAACATTTAAAAGTTAATTACATAATACCCTGTGCTAGACTGGGTAAACCCAGCCCGATCTGCCGGCAATTTGATTTCGCCCTGCAGCTCAGGCTAGAAACCTGTACGTTTATCTATCCTGCTTTTATTACAAATTTGTGGGAACCAATCACAAACTGGCTTATCCATCTGGCGTGCTATTGGCAGCTTTAACACGATGACGATAGAGCGGCGACCAAGCAGCTTTTTGTTTACATTCAACAAGCCGGCCACCGAAGCGCAGCACTCCATGGCAGCAACCCGTTGATGCCGCTGTCACTGCTACGTCGCCTGGATCGTTGGTCTGATTGGTTGAAAGACCATCCAATTGCGTACAGAGTTATTTGAACTATGTCCGTTGATCACGTCTCTTGTGCAGTAGAAAATACAGAGCAGACTCCCCAGACTAATGTTTAAGCTTAAAAGATTGAGCTTGGTCTGGTGATAGCCAGACTAACCCTGGGCCTCAATTTTCTTATTGACTATTGATGCATAAACCTAACAGTCTTTTAAGACACAGTTTAATACATCAGGCAAAAACCTTGGACTAGTTTTCAAAAGTAGGTTTTGCATATTGTGATAAAATCTCTCTTGGTGAAAATGACTGTGGCTTGTGTCAGGAGAGCGGCTTGAACTCAAGGAATGTGTTAATGTAACATTTTTAAACGTGCTACACACAGCTGTATTACCAACATCTGGCCAATGGGTATTGTTTTTATTGCCTTATGAGTTAGTGAGATTATGAATCCGTCTGGAAAATTTGGATCTGAGAAATAGAAGAAAAGGAAATCAGCAGAACCATTCTTGAGATTTTCTTGGTTTTGGACCAATTTATTATGTGTAGTTTTGTGCCGAGAGGATAGAAAAGTACACTCAAACGCTGATAAGGTTGCAAAGTCAGGCGACTGGTCAGGAACACCCAGGATGCTGCGGTTTCCTTTTCCATGTACACCACTTCTGTTATAACAGAGAACTAAAAATGAAAGCAGCAGCCAAAAATAAATGAGTTTCTTGGAAACGAGGTGTGGTCTTCTTTTAAACTTCTGGATTATTGTAAGTGGATTACAGCCAAGAAAAATAGTGTATTTAAAGAAAATATTCTTTATGCAATCATTTGTAGAATTCACATCACAGATGTGCCATTAGGGATATAAACCAGTGAGGTGGTCCTTTAAGTTCACAGCTTGAAGTCAAGAAGTCCTTTGATACTCACCAAACCTCTTATAACCAAAGGACTGCACCTCCTCCTCATCAGCAAAGTCGTCTGGAGGGAGAACATAAGAAATTAGATACAATTAGCTATGGAACTAGTCATATTGCATTTAAACATTAAAAACAGAGATACTAGGGTACTACTTTATATTATTACATCTACTGAAAATAATTAAAATGACTAACTTGACTAACTTGATAAACTTAACTTGATAAGCCTCAGTTGTCTTTACTTATATATGTTTGTTACAATACAAAATCCAAAGCTCTTGGCACAGCACGTATACATGGACAGAGATATACCAAAAACTCCAAGTAACATTACATTCACTCAGCCGTATACAGTGTATCCCAAAGTTGTACAGAATCATGTATAACCACGCCACCGCGGAGGAGACAAAACAACCTTGTGTAACCCTTGGTCCAGACTCTTTACCATGGGAGTCAGGAACATCTACAAGGCCCTGGTCTTCTCTTAACCTCCAGACCCAGAACAAAGCCTTGCAACATTAAACATGCCAAGGGTGAAGGACTTTAAAAAGGCAGGTAAGGCTTATTACCACCAAAGCATAATATTACTAGAACACTTAGACACAAAAATCTGAAGTCAAGGAGCCAATAACAAACTGTTTCCAGAGCTCTCACAGTCTTCATCAGCAGATAAAGGTTGCTCAGTTTTCTGCAAACTCAGCAAACTTTTTCTCTTGATGAAGAATGCTGTTGAAAGCTCCAGTATAAGCAGTTAAGTGGAACTTGACCTTAGAAACGGTAGTTGGACAAAAAAAAGATCAAGGATGAACATTCACAGTCAATTTCAATCCTATTAGTCTTATTTAGTCATTTTTAAATATCTATTTTTCAAAGCTTTTATGGCCTCGATGATTTTAAATCCTTTAAATTACTTTAAATTAAAATCTTTAATATTAAACACAAAATACACCCTGTCTCGATCAGATTAGCTCAGCTCTTTAAAGTAAACTCTGCTTTTCTTTCACTTGGTGGGATTACTCCCATCTCCCATGACCTGACATGCCGTGAATGTCCGTCTGTGGGAAAGTTTTTTTTTCTCTGTCATCATCCATGGCCAGTGAAAATTAAGTAGGAGAACATGTCCCTAACATCTTTAGAAAAAAAAACTCTTCATCTAAAATTCCAAAAGCAATGAGGTGTGGTGATTTGAGAGCAATGACTGTCTATCAGAGAACTATAAAATGGTTCCTTATAGTGAAAACAGGTGAATGAAAAACGCTGATGGGACATTATCTTATATGAGGTGCATTGCATGCCACTTCTTGAGTTTAATATGTTCAGAAATTACGTGCAAGAAATCACAGTGACTTTTGAGCAGACATCTCATGACGGAGAGCAGAGCGAGTTAAAGTGACAAGAACAACCTAAACAGTTGTAAATAATTTGAAACCACATCTTTCTTGAGGAATGTACCTTTCCCAATACCTCCAATACTCTGTTTTCTGTTTGTGAAACTTTCCAAGCAACATGATTGTGTTCTATTACAATGTTACCGTAAGTATGTTTGGCTTTTAAAGTGAAATTCAGGGAAATGGAGTTCATAGCATTTTGCCCATGGGGTTGAAAAGTTACTGGATTTCAAAATAGAAACTCAGTGTAATTTGGATTTTGGGATGAATATTGCTGTATGGGGCCATGATACATAAGAATGATTGCTCAACATCACAGGAACAGATCCCAGTGAGCACTGGGTTATTTTGCAGGTCAAAGGATAGCCCAAGCCGATGGCGTAAATCCCAGAGGGGGGGGGTCAGGACCCCCCCCCCCCCCCCCCCCCCCCCCCCCCATCTAATGTTCCCCCCCCCCTAGAAATATCATTAAAACAATGCTGTGTATTGTAAATAACATAATAATGTATACTTAAAATATCTGTGTAAGTAGTAAAACAATACAAACCATAAAAAAATGCTTTTTAAGTTTAGAAACATTTTGAGTTCCCCCTCCCTTGCCTCACAGTGGTTTGGTCCACTGCATGCTGTACGTTAGGATCTGCACTAGACTCACAGTCACATTCGGTAGTGACAGGAATATAGTAGTAGGCGGTTCACATTAAACATCGGATGAAGTTTTTCTTTTCTCAAATAGAAATGGTGCTGAGTAATTAATGAATTAGTCATGACAAAAAAGTTTGCTATGTTAGTGTAATATAATGTAACGTTACCTAGCTTGTTTAATAGCTTGTTGGATAGAAATGCATCCACTACAACTAACTTTACCACGGCGATAAGCCTAACGTTATGTGTGTGAACTGATATTAGGGTTAATATTGAAGATCTACAGTTGTGTTTTGCTCAATATGAAGTTAAGTGGCTGATCAGTTAAATATATATCCTCTGTCCCAGATGAAACCTAATATTTATGTGGAGAACGCAAGATCATTTTAGAATTATAATATGACTGTGTGGTGAACCTATGATACTCATATTTAGACATCTGCCGTTAAAGATTTAACGAAATTAGATCACTAATTTACATTATGATCAGCTAATTTAACAAGTGTACAAAAGTATTGTATTCCTTTTATATGGGGACACTTTTTCAAAATAAGTTATTATGTTTTAAGTAGGGCTGTCAGCATTAATGCGTTAATCGCGATGTGATTAAGGGCCGAGCATAATGCGTAATTTTTTTTTAATCATATTAATCGCATGCTGCCATTTATTAATTTATTTTCACTTCACTCTGCTTTGCGTCGTGCCTAACAGGCTACTATTTTGCCGTACTTCCTCGTAACACATCCTGCTGCTGCAGGAATAGCAACGCAGATTTCGGTGCCTCATTCTGGTGCCACTGATATGCCTGCACTTCTCTTTGATGCTCTGAGACAGACGTTACAGGCAGCAGAAACATTGCTGCAGGTGACGCTAGTTAACACTATACTCGACAGCAGCTAACGTTAGCCTACCGCTAGCTAGTTAACACTATACTCGACAGCAGCTAACGTTAGCCTACCGCTAGCTAGCAGCTGGATTAAACACGGTTACAATGCTGACAGCTAATGCTAAACGGTGTAAAGTTTGTCTGTATTTCACTGTAGAGGATTCAAACACCGGTATGTAACAATCTGCAGCTGCCGTTGTCGGAAAAACACAGACGGTGTGAAACTGTAATTTACAGCCTTGTGGTGCATTCAAAGTTGTTGTTAAATGCCCTTTTCCCATCTGGTGGTTGTTTTTGTCATTCAACAGCTATTTACTAGTGAAATAAGTTATTGTTATAGTGATTACATTATTATTAAACATTTAATTTTGACGATATGGCCTTAGTAATAAACAAGCCGTTCTTTAATGTCGCCAACTGTTTAGTACCCTTCTTTTTTCTTACTTCCTTAAAAAGTATCGGTTCAGGCACCGTTAAGGCACCGGTACCGTTTTAAAAGTACTGCTTTAGCACCGGTATCCAAACCAAACAATACCCAACCCTAATATTGAATCTATATTAAAATGTGTGACTAGATTCACACAGTTTTCTTTACTTTACAAGAAATAAATAAATAAATAATAAACAAATACAAATCTTAAAATCAAGTTCATAAAGTAATTTTCTTTGCATTCATTTGATTCCCAATCAAGATACACGGGTAAGAATTGCTTTCCATTGTTAATATGTACTTAAAAACAGTTCTGAAATGCTAAATAATAGAATTTTAATAATCTGATAAAACATGCGATTAATCGCGATTAACTATAGAAATTCAACGATTAATCGCGATTAAGAAAATATAATCGTTTAACAGCCCTAGTTTTAAGGTATTTTTGTGGCTTGATTGTAAACAACTTAAAAATAAATACGTAGAAGATTATTTTGGTCGATTTAGTCAGCTTTTTCATTGAATCAAGAGAAACACTGAAAAGAAGGATAATGGTACAGTCTCCATGCTACACTAATGATAGTATTAAGGTTTTCCTCTGTGTACATGTCCTCTACGGGTATAATTGTGGCAGATTTACGCCCATGGCCCAAGCATCATGGTTAAAACTGGGTTACACATAACTATTGGTTTAACAGCATTTTAATGAAAATATTTCAAGATATAGTTAGCACCTGCTCCATTTGGAATATAGTTATCAAAATGCTGTTGAAACAATAGTCATATCTTATAACTAGAACTCTCACCTTCTAACCAAATTTAGCTCAGCTTTAACATAGTCATCTTCTGACCAGCAAATAAGTGCTCACTGGGATTGATGACATACCACAATATAATTTTATGAAAATGACACTGACTATCATGCATTCCTGCACCCTGTAACATGCTAGTGTTTGTCTCTGTAGTGGCTATTAGTCATTAATCAAAACCAAAGAAGCTTGACATCAGAAGGTCACTGATGCGCCACAGGAATAAACTGGATGCAGGCACAAGAAGTCTATTGTTCATACATTAAGTTTTTGCAGTTTGACAAACAATTCTTATAACAAAGTTGTCTTCTTGGGTTTTATGTAGCTTTTCACCACCATCTCATGGCCTTCATCTGTGGATGAGTAAATTCCGTCCACTGATAAAGGCCTTGAAGTTCCAGAAAAAAACAAGTTAAGTGGACTTTGTGACAAGATTTTTTGACAACAAGCTCAAGAATCTTTTCTTGTGGTTTCTCTATCCGTAGCAATTACGCAAACAAAAAATAAAGAAAGCATTATCCCTGCTTCTGTAGCTCCGGTAAATAAAACAATAGACCCTCCAGGTGCATACAGGTCCTACAGTATACCTGCCTACTTATATTTCTCATTTAATAGGAAACCCCATTACCTGTAGCCGAAGCAACAGCTATTCTTATATAAAGATAGCTACAGTGCTGCCAGATTCTTATAAAACAAAAAAAATAACTATAACAACAAAACAACAAAAATCTAGAATAAATCAAATACACAAAAGAAATAAAAGCTCCCACTACTGTCCTCTGAAAACATAATGGTGATTATGTTAAATCCCAATGCCTCTCAATGCAATTACAGTAGCAACAGGAAGGGGCCAACATGGCAGACACATCACAGATTACTCTGAGAGCTGAGAGTTGTTCGTATTCATTCCCACAATGCAGAGCTTTGTATTAGTATTCTAAGGCGGACCGCAAGGTGGCAGGAGTCGTGTAGTGTTTATATGTAATGGACCAGAGCTTGCTGACCTACGAAGGGCCTTTGTGAGTGGGTGAGAATGTCAGGCAATTTAGCTCACCACATTAGAATCACATCTGGACAAACTTAAAATAAATTAAATTCATCTTTTGTTAACCACTGACCACCATGACCCATGCACTTGTGGGTCTCCATGTAATGTGGTCAAAGGCAGCAAGTCATTGGATTAAGGGTCCGGGTGAGTATGTGCGCGGAGTTTAACCACATTAAAGCGTTGATGCGCGGGAGTTAAGCCCGACTCAGTGTTTCCTTTAGTGCTCTTTATTTCTTTAAACCAAGACAAACTTTGACCTAACGCGTTCAAGCGCAAGAAAAAATGAAAAGAAAGCACTTTGAAAGTAAATATTTAATTACTAACACAAAGTGACTACGGACTTGTTCTCTTGGTGAAGGTATGATCATGTTTTCTTGGCTTTGTTGTGAATTTTTAGTTATTGTAGGTTAGTGTTTGATGTGCAGCAGCAGCCAGATGCAAAACAATCCCATGCAGAGTCCCCTAATTGAAACCAGATGTCAGACGCGAGTTGTAGCCCACGCATTCCTCACGTCTCTGTCTAAGAGAAAGAGGCAGAAAAGTGACAAAGAAAGTGCTAGAGGAATGTTGTGCAAGCAGAAAATTGATCAAGTGATCATAAATAAAACCTCGGCGTGCGCTTCAGTTAATTTTGTTAAATAATTTGGGGGGGAGGGGGGGGGTTGCCTCTGAATGAGCCTACCTTTCATTGTGGTTTACAGGACTCTACCGTTGTGAAGCTGTTGTTTGAAGTCACATCCACAGCATCGCAATGGCATTTGCCCCCAAGTTCCCTTTGAGCGCACAGCGCCTTGGATCTTCGAGTATGCCAATATCCACTGTTTAAGTAGTAGTAAGAAATAAGAATTCAAAGCTCCACCCGTGACTCTTTACACTGGGGACGATCTCTTACAGCGCAGGTAACTCCAGTGTCGCAGCTCAGTTGGTGCAGCAAAAAGAGGAATGAACTTTGTTGCAAGTAAAGAATGCAAGTAGGAGTTACAAGAGCAAGAGAAAAAAAGTATCTTCTTATTTATCTGGTAGTTTGGAAAGATGCTGAGGTGAGGTGTATCTTAGTCCAGCCCAGCACTCTGTTGGTACCCGCAGCAGTAACCGGAGAAACTCTAAAAGTGAAGGAATCCAAACGTGAGAGGAAGTGGTGCGCCCGTAGGGCTGCTCGGAGAAACAACGTGTTCCCACATCTGTGCGCACCGTCTTTGTGTGTGTGTGTGTGTGTGTGTGTGTGTGTGTGTGTGTGTGTGTGTGTGTGTGTGTGTGTGTGTGTGTGCGCGTGCGTGCGGGGGGGAGGGGGGGTAGTTTCCCCCACTCTGGCCCCCTTACAGCTGTGGCAAATATTTTTATACATTTTTAATCCCACTTTAAGGGAAATTATTGATGTGCCTTGATAAATAAAATGTAGGTTAACACTGAATGAGTATTATGAATTGTGTTTATTGTTAGTATTGTTAGTCTTTTGTACAACCAAACATATAGAGCGTTGATGGTATGTAACACTTGTGCTTCATATATTTAGTACACCTAAAACTATTTAAAATGGTCTAGAACCGCCACTGGGGTGGTTTCGAAAAGAGTGTGAGTGAAATGTTTCTGTCTTGGTAACTATTTTTATGCAAAATGGGCTACTTTTATATGGAAATTCATCTAATTTAAGATTGTATTTAAATATGTGATTATCTAAAAATAATGTAATGACTTATACATGAATGTGCAACTCCCACTACAAAATTTTGCCATACATAAAAATGGAGAAACTCTTTGAGCCTGCACCACAGGTCTACATTAATTAATATGTTTTGCCACCTGGAGGCAGCAACAAGCTGTAAAGTGGACATGAGGAGTGTGTTATATACCTATATACACATCTAGCAGACAGGGAGCAACATCATTCATTTACAACTGTGTTTCTGGCCAGCTGATAAATAGCAGTCCAATATTCAATCTCTTTTAGCTCTGTTTTCCTGGGGGGAATGTCTGTCTCTTTAGCTGCAAACGCTCCACTATGTTAACCGGCTAAACGCTAACTGTGTCTTATCTGGTGTTTGGAGCTGGGCATGTAGTGTACACTGGGTTTTTACGGTGAGCTTTTTCACTGAAAACAGCATGCTTCGGCTAAAAACACTGATAAGAGAGGTGGAACTGAACCAAAACAGCAAAGTCGTGGGCCATAAAACCAAAACAATGAGCTGAAAAATGTAAAATTCTGCAGCCTCGGGAAGTAATTATCTGTAGGTTTGTCAATACAAGTGCCACTATTCACATTGCACGTATTCACATAATGTATTGTTATATAAAAGCATTAATTATAGCAGCTTTTAATACAAATGGACTGGAAACAGTGATCACTTGTGTCCACAGAAGACAATAACACAAAATCCAAAGTAGGATTTAACATCTGCTGTTTGTTAACCATGACGATTGCTGAAAGGCAAAACATGCCTCATGCAGTTACTCTTTTAAATTGGAGTTTCCATTCCTCACACACTTGTTGCATGCTCATGATTGTATATTATTTTAGACTGAGGAAATATCTAATCCACATCCCCCTTTGAGCTTTTCTGTTGAACGAGCTACAATAAGACATCATTCACACCAATCCTGTTTCCTAAAACAAAACTCAACCCAGCTCTCAGACCTGTTGGTTCCCAGCCGTTAACTGTTTCATCCATTATACCTCAGGTTTCTGTAAACAGTTTATCGCCTGCACCTGTTAATCTCTTTAGTTTAGGGCTCCATGCTTTGATCAGTACCACAAAACTTTACACAAGACCACATCGTGAGCCGGTTATATGGACCTGCTGCTTCACCTTGAAGTTTATAAATCACTCTAAAAATTCAAAATTGCACTTTTAGAGATGAGTGAACATCAGATTAACAAAAAATAGATTTCTCCTGGATCAATTCCTAAAGTTTTTTGGGGATTCACCTTTATTGCCTTATGATTGCGTGCATGCAGCCTCAGACCTTTTTTATTGTCAACTGTTTTACGTTTAGGTCAACTACGGGAGAACATGGGAAAAATGTTTCTCCCTGCAGTGTTATAGGAACCAGGTGTTGAAGGTGTCAGCAAGGCTGCAGACTGAGCTGAAACGCTGGCTGTTTTTGATTATTATCCAGCGAGGACCCTATTTTCTGGGTCACAGCATGCAAAGAGGGCACTTTTTTTTTTTTTTAGGTAGATGGGGCACCAGTGAAGAGATGGGGACAGAGGAACCCTTTCACCCCTCACATTCTAGGAGTGGAAATGCTAAACAGCTTGCTATTAAGAGGAATGTTTCCTTATACTAAAAATAATCTGGATTCACATCTGGGTATAGATCTAAAAATAGCTGGTGGTAATTTATACATGACAGACTAACGTTACCAATCACTAATATGGGTTGGTTGCATATTTACAGGATTAGAGAATTACTACAAGGTTCACCATAATAATTCCACACTGACAAATTATCTTATCTATCAAATACGAGAAACACTATGAGTGTGCGTGTTGCATCAAGGATTTCCCACTGAGGGATCATTTAAGAGCTGATGTCAGTGCACCCAAAGGGCCCTGCCCACCACAGCTTATAGGCATATTAATATAACATGTTTCATTATTTGTGTGTATTATGACCATTTCCAATACATTTTTGCACAAAGTAAACTGCTCTTTTTACCAAGTTTAATCAATAGTAGATAATTTTACTTAAAAAAAAATATTGAGTCTTTTATTCATCTTTAACAGAAATATATTTGGCAGAAATAGTAACTGTTTTGAAAGACAGTATGACACATATTTCATTCATTTCCCTCCTCTGGTATACAATTGAACCTTTTCTGTATTTTAATCAAATGATAATAAGTGTAGAGAGAGGTTATTGGCTTCTGTTCTGGTTTTGTGTGACATGTTACCACATCAAATTAACAATGTTTCCTAGTGTGAACAGTAGCCTATGTCTGACATGAGTAAGCAATCTCTTATGCAAAACAAACCTCTCTGGCAGCATGTTAATGCTGGATTAACGGGCATCGACATCAAGCAAAGACTCTAATGGGATGAAGCTCAAGTGGAAAGAGCACAAATAGACCTGGTCAGGTCAATATAAACTTCACGCGTACTGTCCACACAGAGCTCTTTGTTTATACCTGCCAGTGGAGAAGCACCTTCAGTCATCTTCTGGTAAGTTTATATGTTGTGATGGTCACTTTAGGCCCTTTTATTGGATTTAACTTGAGTTGAATTGAATATTGTATTAGTATCAGGATATATTCTTAGGATAAGGTGTTATAATAGTGAATATTAGTTTGATAAATTCATGTTTTATCATTTGCACTGCTCTTTATGTTTCCTTGCTACTTTAAATTGATACTTTGGATTAAGATTATGATGTCTACTGCAACATCAGTCTCATCAATTTGTGCCCCTTTACATTTATTTATAATATAAATTTATGTTTCGAGTATATGTGCCTGTTAGAAACAACAGCTAGATATGCTGTGAGTAGGCGATAATAGAGCTGATTGTACCAGCAGCTTAAACTCATCCAGTACATCCCCATTTACTGTAAATCCTTGCTGGATGCCAACCCGTGTAACTCCTTGTGTGGCTGAACTGGGGCAGGTGAGTTTAGCTTGTTTACTGGTTACCAAATTAACATGTAAACACAATATGATATCAGCTTTTGTGACTTGATGGAGCCTCAGCTCCTGACACAGCAGATGGTCCAGACATAAACACAGCTTGCCAAGTCTTAGTGAGCCCTATGATGTATCTTATGCGTCTCACCCCCTACTGTTGTTGACCTCTTAATGGTAACGCTTAAAGTACAAAACAAGAGCAAAGCTGTTATCAGTCAGTCTAATAAATAACAGAGTCCACTGAAGAAGGAAAGAAAGGAATCCTAGTTTTCTCAGTCTTTGTAGGCTGTTTTGGTGTTTAGCAATATGTCAATTGTCTTTGTATAAAGGGAATAATATAAACTTGCTATAAATGCTCTGGTTACACAATTGTATATTCATGCAAAATCCAATAACCAAAGTTTAAACAAAGGAGGGGGGAATCCTTTACAGTATTTGTGTAGTTCAAATTGTGCAGCAAAGCATTTCAAAGAATAAGATGTAGTATGAAATAGGACTGAAACATAATCTGTAACTACATACTCTAGCTGCCTAAATATTCTCTCATATTCAACCCCCTTAAGCCACAGAAGCCTGTTTGAAAATTCAAAATCTGATATGATTTTTGTATGTACTGCACATAGACTATTAAAGGTTTTGTTAAAACTCATTTTGTAGTCTAACCAACTAAAATCAACAGTCCCTACTCCAGTTAGTATCTAACATCTAAGTATTAGGAGCATACTACTGTAGATTTTTAAGTCCAGACAGATGTGTAGCACCGCCAAGTGGCAGACCTACTTATGACCATGTACAGTAGGATTGCTGATGTTCAATCATGCTCAGGCTCAAATCCTATTAGCTTCCTGGATCAGATTAGCTAGCACCTGTTGTTTTTCTTTCCATATTGAAACCCATTCTGTGTATGTGTGATCATAAGGTAAATGTGTTCTGTACCTGTCATAACCTCACCTGTCGTGTCCTTTCAGACTGAGTTTTTTACCTTCTAAGACACTGAGCTGAAGAATGAAGCTTCTGCTCGGTTTGGTTGTTCTGGTGGTGACGCTGGGGGTCCTTTATTCTGCCCCAGAGGATCAACCCAGAGGCGTCTCGGAGGACACCTTAAAACGTGAGTTAGCACCATGGTCAGCACAGATTAATCTAAATTTATCTTTATTTTACTTGAATTACTTTTAAGCAAACGTGATGTCTTGCACTAGAATTTAATAAGCAGTCCAACAGCAAAAAAGTCTGTGTTGGAGTTTTTTTTCAGAAATATACAGTAAATACAGTGGCATACAAACACTCATTTCGTAGACTTTTTATTTTTATTTCAGCTGTTTTAAATTTTGTCCAGTGCCATATAAATCACACTGCAGTCATTTTTGAAGAGTCAATCGTTTTTCCGGTTTTGTCTGTGAATAATGTGTCAATTTAAGTGTTCATCTCACCCAGGTTCTTTTCTCCTTCTCTCAGAGCTGTCGCTGAATGGTGAGAAACTGGTGGATGAGGAGGTGCGGAGAGCTCTGTACGGGGTGAAGCAGATGAGGGAGGTGATGTGGAGGAACGAGCAGAAGCACGAACACCTCATGAAGTCGCTCCGACACAGCAGTGAAAAGAAGAAGGTAAGACCAATGTTAACCTTTCCTATGAAAGAAAGGCGGACAGAAAGAAAAGCATGCAAATAGAAAATGCTTCCCTGTCTGCCATCAGGGGGCAGACCAACTGGCTAAGGAGGTGACCGAGAAGCTGGAGGAGGCAGAGGAGCTGTGTAAAGACTCCCTGCAGTCGGAGTGGGAGGAGTGCAGACCCTGTCTGAAGGATGCATGCAAATCATTCTACACCTCCACCTGCCGCAGGGGATTTGGCGCTTTCCATGCCAAGGTATGAAAACTACAGCGCTGACTTTCTTACTCTAACTTTCAAACACTGGAACAACATTGGCAAAAATAACAGTGTAGGTCTATGGTCCTCAGTTGAAACATGACCTTTTTTGGAATCAAATCGGTTGGCTTAGTTGGTACCATCGCCTTGCGGTCTATTTCAGGCAAACACTATATCAACACATAAGATGAAGGAACATGTGTTAATGACTGAAATGACCTGTATGCATTTGTAACAATTAATGATTAAATATGGCTGCACCTATGTAAATGTGCCACAACATTTTCTTTTGCAATCATAATTTTCCTTTAGACCAGTTCCCAAACTTTTTTTCCCTTGTGGCTCCTTAAAATGTTTTATTTTTATCCCTCGTCACGTCTATTGGTTGTGAACACTAAACACAGACTGTTTCATTTGCCTCACAGTATATTTCATTTGAATAGTTTTTGGAGGTCTGAAGAGGAAGAACTATTTAACAAGAAAAGTAAAAAAATAAATTTAAAAAAAGTTTCAATAATTGTGTGTTGCAGAATTGTATTCTTCTTATGTTGATCCCCATTAATCATCTTGGTTAGCAGCCCCATTCTTAAACAATAGTTACATAAACTCCATTACCTTTCACACTGTAGGTGGAGAACTTCTTCCGCAGAGTGTCCAGGCGCTTTGGCCCCCGTGAGCCTAGCATGGATGCAGGGGACATCCTGGTGAATCAGGGCCCTGACCAAACCGACACTGAGGTTGACCGCATCGAGGATTCCTTCAACCGCCTGACCAGCAGGGTGGGCATGCTGGTGAACCGCAGCGTTGCCCTGGTCTCCAGGATGAGCAGCAGACTGGACAAAGTCCTCCAGAGGGCCTTTCTGAACAACAGCGACATCCTGGCGGAAGAGACCACCTCTGACCCCTATGACCCCAGCCGGGACTCAGGCTTCCTGCAGGGGGTGGGACTGGAGGAAGTGCTGGACTCCTTCTTTGACTTTGGCAAGAGTGTGGTGGAGGAGTTTGGAGCTGTGGTGACCCAGGTGTTTGATGATATCCACGAGGCAGTAGAGGAAGAGAAGAACAAAGGTAGTGTGGGGCAGCAGTCAGTTGGTGCCAGTGAGAACAAAAATAGCTGAAAAATACTACAACTATTGTTTTCTCGAGACTGTCCTCCCCTGAAAAACACTCCCATAGGTCGTTTAACTGGAAGTGAAGTAACGTCGGATTTGAACCCAAACCACAATGTTTTTCTAAACTTAAGTAGTTTTGGATGCTGAAACCTTACCAAACTGTGACCGTATTACGTGTTTAAAACCGCATTCTCTGGTTTAGATGAGGATGGAAAACGCTCCTGTGGGTCGTATTAGAGGGTAGGAATCTCTACATCAATGGTAGGAATAAACCTTTATCGTCGTATGGTTTGGAGGACTTTGGTTGGATTTCTCTGGTTGTATGTGTGAATTTATAATACCAGCAGCTGCCATGATTGGGTGGATTGAAAACCTGCAAAGTATTTGGCTTCAGCGGCACATAGTGGTGAACTGCTGGGTTAGAGCAACTGTAATCTTAAAAACAGTTACAAGTTAAGACATACTGCACCAAAACCAGAGGTTAGATGCAGTGACTTTTCATATTTGAAACGTATGTTACAGAGACTCTATTTGTTGCTTTTCACTAATACTTAGATGTAACAATAAACATCTTAACACAACGCCAATCAACAAAAAACACTAATGTAATCGTTAAAACACTTTTCTCTTTGGTGTAGCGAGGGACATTTTCCCCCGTTTCCTGCAAAACAGGAAGTTGTGCCGAGACCTTCGCAAACAGACCTCAGAGTGCTGGCAGCTGCAGAACCAGTGTGAGGCCTGCCAGGGAGCCTTGCTCACAGGTGAAGCACCACCACCCTCACAGTTTGTGTTTACCTCAGCTGACATCATACAGTAGCTCATCTGACCGCTCCTCTTTCTCCTCCTGTCTCCAGAGTGCCCCAGTGTTCGGGAGCTGCATGTCGAGCTGGATGAGGTTTCCCAGCTGCTGGATGTGTCCAAAGAGCAGTTTGACGAGATCTTGTCTATTGTCCAGCACCACACTGATAAAACTGTCAACTGGCTTAGCAACATGGCGTCTGAGTTCAGCTGGGTGGCTCCGGCTGTGAGCAACAGCAGCTCTACTGAAAACATCTTCCGAATCACCATGGTGAGGCGGAGTGAAGGAAATGAATGAAAATGACAGTGAGAGAAAAAAATCTTCAGGGAGTAATTATTTACATTTGATACATTTTTTGTTCACATTTTTCAACTCTGTCCGGGATGAATGAATCAAACTTGGGAACCTTTACACATTACAAATACAAATCCTTAAAATATAAAATAAACAAAGGGCCAAGTGGAGAGGAACATATGTTTTAGATAGGTGAGGGTCATTTTAGTCAACATTCAATAATGGAGATTGACATTGGTTGGTGGAAAAAAAAAAGATGACTTTTTCTGCTCTGCAGGTGGCGCCAAAGAGCCAGGACGAACAGAATGTATCTGTGACTGAGACCAAGGTGGAGGTACACATCCTGAACTCTCCCCCACTTCTCCTTTCTGTTCCTGGGGCGCTGCAGCTGCAGGACCCAGCCTTCATCCAGTATGTGGCCCAGGAGGCTCTGAACAAGTACAAGGAGATGGTCAGGTGAGAACTTCAGTTACCTCCATTGTACCACCATGTGCTCCTGCTATCAGGGTTGAATTTCACCAGAGACAGCCGTCACCCATCACCTCTTTCCAATTACTTTTGTCCTACTGAAAATTTTCTTTAAAAAAAAAAAGTCATATTCTGTCATTAGACACTGAGCTTCAAGGACATATGTGCTTTATTTTTTCTAAATTTTGGTTGCAATGTTTTAATCTTACATTTACTGTTGTACAACAATTCTAACATGAATGTATTCTCACTTTTGTTACAGGTATGAGGATGAGTAGAGCTACTGTCTCCTTTTCTAAACTTCTACCAGCACTTTCTTTGTGAACAGAACTAGATTGTGTTCCCGTATCGTAGGACTAATCTTGTTAAAATGTAAATACACTACAATTTAACCATGTCAATCATTACGATGTATTGAATGTAAAAAGAAGAAAATGTATCGTACCTGTTGTCAAATGTTGTACTTAAAATAAAACAAATAAATTACAATGCGTGACTTCATTTAAAAAAGTGAAACTCAGATGTGTTTCACAAGGAGTCGAGTGATTTGTACATGTCTAGTCTCGCGCTGGCAGACCTATCTACACAGCACTGCGTACATGTCTCACTGAGCTTCTTAACGGCAGAGCTGTCCGAGACGGGAACCACAAAACTTGGACGTCTCAGGTCTGAATCTGAATGAGGATCATTGTCGCTTGTCAAAAACATGAGAGCTAAAAGGAACCCTTTTGAGTAAAACTTTATTTTTTCTGTACAAAAATCATATTAGTTATCATTTTCAGTAATTTCATTATCATCTCCCCACAACGTCAAGTCCTTTCTTTAGGACCAAACACATATTAGGTTCTTGTGATTGATGCACAGAAAGAAATAATAATAAAAAAAAAAGTTCACATCTTTGTCCAATCCTTAAGCTTACTCCTTATTGAATGACAACGAGATGATGCCTTTCCCATCACATACCACTGGACAGACAGTGGAAGTACCTCTAAGAACTTGTTATTGGACTTTTATATTCTCAACATCTATAAAAGCACCAAAGCCCTGACCCGACCACAGGGTGTGCAAGGTGTTTGTTTTGTCTGGTTCTACTTCCTTCACTCCAGAAGTGATCCATCATCTCTACAACTGAGAATTAAAGTAAGAAACCCATAAAGGGGAGCTTGACACAGGCAAATACCATTAGAGACTTTCTGTTCCATAAAACATCACTGGTTGACTGCATAGTTGAATTTACAAATTTAAAAGACTTGTTTTGTGTTGTTGGCTTTGGATTAAACGTTCCCTCCAGCAGACACAAACTAATGACATTGAAGGCATGTTATGTCTGGTCATGTTTGGTGGGATTTTACTGAGAACAAGAGAAAGTAATATAGCTGCATGTATGATTTACATGATGACGTGAATTTAATAGATCTAACATATTTCTGGACCATCTATCATGGGATAATTCACCTACTGTGATGTTAGACTGTAGATGTGTGCAACATAAGGAGAAATATGTTGAGTCTTTTACAGCAATAAGAAATATGCACCAAACAAAAGACAATATGCTAATTTTAGACAGAAATTAACTCAAACTTACTTACATTTCACAGCTGAAATCTTCATTTCAAAACATTTATAAAATGTTAAACAGGAAAAATGTTCTCGCACTTGTATATTATCAAAATACCTCTTTATGATTTCAAGTCCCCGTTTAAATAAAAGGAGAAAAAAAAATTGACAGCATAATAAAATCAATGTGATATGCCATTCAAGTGACCATGTTAAATATAAATCGTAGGATCTCTAACACGGTCTTCTCATGTTCTCATTCATCCCCCTGATCACACGTGCTAAAAATACATCTTTTTGCACATACTGTATGTACACCTGCTTTGATCTCCCAGTACATTCTTTCATCCATGAAGTACAAACATTTTCATTTACTTCACCTCACACCTCAATCAAAGCTTTACTTGACAATTCAACCACAGTTGTTGGTCACATCAAAAACATAACCTATCAACCTACATATTCAAACCAAACTCATGTACACACAAAAGCTCTTGACTCCAGTATCAAAGAACTGTGTTGTAGAATAAAATAAAAAAGGGGGACAATTGGAGGAGAGAGGGGAAATGTATCATTTAAAAAAGCAAAAAAAAAAAGCATCTGCAAGTAGCCATTGATTTGATCTGTTGTAGCCAGTCCGTGTAGATTATTCTGATTAGCAGGGTTCCCCGAGCATAATGTACCAGCAACAATTTGCACAGTTGGACACTTCCCCAAACATTGAGTCTCTGGGTACGCAAGGGACAACCCTCTACTTCAGAAAACATTTTCTTCTTGCGTTTACAGATATACCGCAGTGGTTGTGGACTAGTTTGCATCTTTCTCTGCAGCCTCATCAAGGCTTTTCCCTGTGTTGAAGTTCTCGGTTGCCCCAAGCTTTGCTCTCCTCTGATGTACCTCTGTATGACGCCACAGTTTGCCCCCAAATCCACCAGACTAGAGGTTGTCTCCTGGCTGGTACTGTGGCTCTGTGGCTGTGAAGTAGTCTTCCAAAAAGGACTGGATGTATTCAAAGGTCGGCCTTTCGTCTGGCTCCTTCTTCCAGCAGTGCCTCATCATCTCATGCAGGGACTCGGGGCAGCCCTGGGGACAGGGCATGCGGTAACCGCGTTCTACCTGCTCAAGTACCTCTCGATTTACCATACCTGGAAGAAAAAAGCAGTAGCAAATGTTGGCATCATGCAGCTGACCGTAAGAGAAAATGCCCAAACAAACCACTGTGTTAAAGAAAAAACAACAACCTAGATGGAACATCATTATTTCCCATAATACTTGTAGTCAATATCACAACAAGGCAAAAACATTGTTAGTATTTTGTAGAAATAAAATGTAAGTTCTTCCAGTGATCTCTGGCTAAAATACTCTAAGAGATCACATAAGACAAGATTATGCAAAAGCCAGACAGTGCTGCTTCATCTTCTGGCCTTCTCCTGCCCTACTAGAGCGCCAGAGTTGTGGATTCCCTCCCAAAAGAGGAAGACAGTGATCCTGAACCCTGTGACACGGCGTTAAAAACAGCTCCATGGGGGAGCTGAACTGCAGCTCAAAAGAGGTTATGACACAGAGTCAGTGGTATGGTCACAACCGCATCCTCCGCCTCTCCACTCCATCGCCCCCCCTCCATCTCTTGGTGGGAGAGTGGGGATCAGATTATCTCTCACACTTGGGGAGAGGAAAGGCCCAGAGCGACTGCTGAGACCAGGATATGGTGGTGGTATGTCGGATGCTGAGGTGTTTGTGTGATTTATGTCTTGGATCGCAAACCCATAGCTCCAATAACAAGCCTGTCATACATCTGAGTGAGTGTATATATCTATAAACACACACACAGACCAAGGTTATTATAGTTTTGTGTTTGTCATTAGTTTTTATTTTTATTTCGTTTTTACTTTTTGTTTTCAAATTCAGTTTAGTTTTAATTAGTTTTTAAAGTGGGTTTGCTAGTTTAGTTTAGTTTTTATTTTTTTAAAATGCTTAGTTTTAGTCTTTTAGTCATGCTGCCTGGCCCTGTATCCATACATCCATGCCCTGTAACGTTACCGGGGTTAGCTTCTGTTTCGGGCAAGGGTGCTTTGCGTTCTCCTTTACCTTGTTAAGGTAAGCTAGGTTAGCCTCCTTGTGCGCGCTTCTCAAAAGTACTTTCAAATTCGTGGGATTTTTCCCTTCAAAACATTGTCCACATATTTTACCCCCATGATGCCAAGCGAGGGGCATGGACTATGTTGTGTTTAATTTGAAATGGAATGTCGGAATTTCTGGGTTCCTAGTCGGAAACTATAATAAAATATAAAACAGGTATATGGTTGTAAATGTCAACTCTGAAAGATATAACGTTATTTGCTCTATGAAAGACATTGACAAAGACGAAAACTAAGGACATTTACTCGATTATTTTATTTTAGCTAGTTTTGCAAACAGACATTACAGTTTTAGTTATCGTTTTTTTGTAATGCCTCGTTTGTATTTTTATTTCAGTTAACGGTGTTTTTCCCACCTAGTTTTTGTTCATTTCCGTCAATGATTATAGCCTTGACACAGACTAAATTGGAAAAAAGCCCATGCTTGGTAGGTGGTCTTGGTATACCTGCCTTATACTGCTTCTACTGTACACTAATAAAACGAGCATAGAAATAGAGCTCCCCAAAAAGACTGCAGCACAGCGGGACAAGAGCCACAAATGTCTGGTGAGTCATACTAACATTTTAAGAAGGGAAAAGAGGGGGTTCAGACTCCACGATTTGCAGCTCTGCAGTGAATAATTAGACCGAACGGTTTGCACTGGAACCAAGAGGGCCACGGGAGCCAGATGGACCTTTACAAGAGATGGTGGTTAAGTCTGCCATATGGCACACTCTGTAATCAGTGCCAGTGGAACACTGTCAACCCCAGACACACTGCAGTACTGCTCTCAACCAGCAGGTGTCAGAAATGAGGTGACAGACGACAGGAATAGGGAGACCATATATAAGAGTAAGGGGTACTTTCCCATGCACTGATAAGTCATTAGACATCTGCCGTTGACTCATATCAGCTATATATATAGTGATGTATTCTGATCTACATGTGTAAGAAAATACTATTAAAAGCTATAGATGATGATGAGTAGCATATCAGAATTATCCTGAGGCAAAAACTTGGTACATCAGAAAACATGAGCAACATATTCAAGATGATGAGGAACCAGAAAAAACAGAAAACGACAGCCTCCAAAGTTAAAATGAAAACGGCACAAAGGAAGGAAGACATAAAAACACATTTCTGACGAGCACATATCTGTGTAGCTCTTATCGTTACCTGGGTATGGTACTCTGCCCTTGGTCACCAGTTCAGTCAGTAGTATACCAAACGACCAGACGTCTGATTTGATAGTGAAGCGGCCGTACAGAGCAGCTTCAGGGGCCGTCCACTTGATGGGAAATTTAGCTCCTGGAAAAAGGAAAGACAGAGTTAAGCAGGAGGAATAGGCTTTGAAATGATCAATATGATCGATATAATGATGATGATGATCGACTCGGGCTAAACGATTATTTTCATTTTTGATCTTTTTGCTATTTTCTCAATTAATAGTTTAGTCTCTAAAATAGTGAAAAAGCAGCAAATCCTCACATTTGATCTCTGAAAACAGAGAAAGTTTGGTATTGTTGCTTAATGAAAAGACCAAAATAATTAACCCATTATTGATGATGAATCTTCTGATGATTGACTAATTGATTAATCAATAAATGAGTAAAGCACTATGGCCTAAATAGACAGAATATATAATAAAATAAATGTGTCAGCGTGTGCACTTACACTTCAGTACAAGTATGTATCAAATGTTAAATCATTGTCATTATTGATTAATCTGCCGATTCTCGTTTTGATTAATCAATCAATAGTTTTGGTCTACAACAGGTCAGTAAATAGTAAGAAAATAGCAATTTCTACGTGACATGAAATATTTAAATGTCTTTTTCTATCCAGCCAAAACTTCACAAGTCAAAGATATTCAGTTTTTCTTTAATCACATAAGATAAATATTAATACGTGAGAAAATGGAACAAAAGAATATTTGGCATTTCTGCTTGAAAAACTAACAGTTTTAGATATAAAACCAGTGTTGTAGTCATGGTAAGGGATAAAGTGAAGGTCTAGAGTAGGTGTTAAGGGTTCAGAATGAATTTCTAAGTCTATTTATAGCCAATGCAAGTTCTCACAAATGCAGACATAAGTGTGTCTAGTTACACACACACACACACACACACACACACACACACACACACACACACACACACACACACACACACACACACACACACACACACACACACACACACACACACACACACACACACACACACACACACACACACACACACACACACACACACACACACACACACACACACACACACACACACACACACACACACACACACACACACACACACACACACACACACACACACCTTGTCGGGCGGTGTACTCGTTGTCCTCAATGAGCCGAGCCAGGCCAAAGTCAGCGATCTTACACACCAAGTTATCAGCCACCAGGATGTTGGCAGCTCTCAGGTCCCTGTGGATGTAGTTCATCCTCTCAATGAAGGCCATGCCATCTGCGATCTGGGACGGGATTGGACAGGACAGACAGACAGACAGACAGACAGACAGACAGAGAGGAAGGAGGGAGCAACAAAGATAAAAATGGCATCAGTATGCAACCAAAGCAAACAGTCAAGGAATGAGAATTTTGATGATGAAATGAAAAGATTAGGATCAAATATCACCTTTGAATAATACTAATTGAGAGGGGTTACGGTGAGTTGTCATTCTAAGAAAGATACACTTTATCAGGGTTTCTGCAGGTCAAATTTCAAGACTTTTTAAGACCTTTATGAATGAAATTTAAGACCAATATAACGACCTTAGAGTACAACGAAATGCAGTCACAAATATACTTGCAAAGTAAATAAATGTATTCAAATTGAATAAACGCGACACAGTAATAATAATCTTTTCATATACAGCAAATTATATTTGGACTATTGAAAGGAAGAACTACAACACCACAGAATAAAAGAAATTATTTCAATGAGCATTAGAGGTAGTGTTACATGGACGTAGGAAAATTAAGACCCGTTTAAAATTATTTAAGACCTACAATAAAATGCTTCATCGAATTTAAGACTTTTTAAGGCCTCAAAACTTTGACATTTTAGACTTTTTTTAAGACTTTTTAAGACACTGCGGAAACCCTGTTCATTGATCCAAGATTTGACCCAGATAACGAGAAAAAAAGAATTATATTAAATGAAGCTGCTACAATAACAAATAGACACATCTTTAACACAACTATCCAGCATCTCCTCACACTGGCTGTCAACTCAGAGGCATCTCAAGGTTCCAACCCGACTCAGCCTAATTCTGAAACACTTTTCCACTCTGCTGAGTGAGGAGAAGAGGGAGCCTGGGAGCGTGGAGAGGCAAATTAAGAGCAGATCACTGTAGGTGACTGAACCAGCGAGCTTAAGTGGTCTCTGGTGAGCAGTGTTTAAGTGCTACAGTGGCAGTTAAGTGGTGGAGAACGAGGGGAGGCACAAACAGTGAGATAAGGAGGAAGAGAAGAGGGAGCAGAGAGGAGGGTAGAGATGTCAGGTAGGATATAAAATAAATATGACAGCCAGATGAGGAACAAACTGAAACCGTTTGAATATTGAACTGAATATTTGACTAATACACACCTACACACACGGCTGGAAAGTTGCTCACATTGATATCTTTTGGTTTTATTTCTGATGTATGAAAATGCTTTCCCCGCACAGGGTTAAAACATCAGCTGGGCAGGTAAGAGGTAAAGGGAGTTTCTATGCTTGCGTTACTATTCACACGCTGTGTTTTGATCCTACCTGTGCAGCCATGTCCACCAGCTGGGGCAGCTTCAGATATCTACCATCTCCCTCCTTCAGGAAGTCCAGTAAACTACCTGTCAGAGTTTAGAAGAGTCATGCAGAGTTTAGAAGAGTCATGCAGAATCAATACATCTGTCTGGATGTTGTGTAAACAGAACGCAAAAATAAATGCAGCATCCGTTGAGACAAGAGTTCGGTGGGAGAAAATGCAGAAATAACCAAAACCACTGGAAGGCAACATGACTGCAAAGAACCTAAGAGGCTTTTCTTCATTAGTTCAGTTATAGGTTGTTCTCTATTGGTCACACGGAACAATAAAGTTTTACTCTACTCATAATAAGAGTCAAAATCAGTCATACTCATTTACATTACAATAGGTTACAGATTCTTGCTACATTAATGGCCCAACTACAGACTGTTCTGTTATTATGTACATATTTTACCACAGATGATTTAAGAGGACAGTTGATCATGTTTGAGTGGTTACATTTAAAAGCTACTGCATATTTACCAATTCATTCTTTTTTTTCCAAGTTTCAGATTTATTACTGCACAGTGAAGCTCCAACAAGTGAAGTAACAAAAAGCAAAACACATTTCTGAGTGAAGGGGGACTTTAAGATCATAAAGAAAACTGGATGAACAACAAACAATCAAGCCCCTTATTTTAAGGTTGGTTGGCCTGAAGTTGGTGGGTTTATCCCTGAGTGAATAAAGCTTTAAACATACTTTCCACTTCCGCAGACTGTTACCGGTCTAGAGGTGCATACGCAACCAACTAGACCGAAGTGTGGAACAACTGGAGCAAGCACAGCAGGCGTGCTATGCGTACAGTCGCAGCGACCACGTTTTTTGGGACGCTTGGACCCCCATGGACATGGGCAGATGACGACATTCACGTCATGCAGAATGAACCGGACCGGAAAGCTTAAACGTGTATACTGTATGCAAATGTCACTCTACAGATACAATAGTGATCCAGTCTATAGAGCTCTTATCTTTGGTGTCTGTACATTATAGCACTTGTAGCCTGATTCAGTTTATATCATCGTTTTGAAGCCTACATTTTCAGATTTTCCGTTAAAGGTGCGCTTATGTCTTCCCCCCCCCCGAGTGTGTCTACATATGACTTGTGCTTATTCTTGATTACTGGTTTGTGAGTTTGACCAGTCCTTACCTTTGCCCATAAATTCAGTTACAATGTAGATGGGCTCCTCAGACACAACGGCATAGAGAGGCACCAGTTTGTCGTGTCGGAGTTTCTTCATGATCTGAGCCTCCTGCAGGAAGGCCTCTGGGGACATGGTGCCTGGCTTCAGGGTCTTAATAGCCACCTTAGTAGTGCCATTCCATGTGCCTGAATGAAAACATATAATAAAAACAAAATGAACACTCGTGTTTGAAATAAACCAATGTTGCATTTGTGCAGCTTGTAAGGTATTTTTGAAGAAATAATAAATCTATTCCAATTTATTAAATGACACATACTGTAATACCTAAACACTGAAGGTACATTAAAGACTTTTTGACCCCTTTTAAGTGATTAAAAAGTCAATCCTAAAATCAGCCGCTGTGCCAGTGATCTCTGGCAGCGTTCCCTTGTGTAAAGAGCAGCTCAGGAGAGAAAGAACACGACAGCTAAAATAATCAGCCACTTCCTGGTTGAGAGCCACTTACTCACGCACTGCTTGCATTCAATGAGCTGAGGCAGGAGATCTACTGCTTCCGTCATAAGGCTGACCTTCATAAATGAATCACACTGAACAAACTACACGCACACACAAGCTGGAGGACAAAGTAGGGCAATGATCATATCTAATAAGAATAACAATAATAATGTGAGGTGGTGAGAACATAGGAGAACCGAGGTCAACTAGCACAAGCTAGTTAAAAAAATAAAAGTTGAACAAATGCATGAATGGGATTTTCGGTAAAAAGTTGTAGCTGCGCAGAAAAACCATCAAGAATGAACAGTGCATGGAGAGAGAGAGAGAGAGAGAGAGAGAGAGAGAGAGAGAGAGAGAGAGAGAGAGAGAGAGAACCGCGGAGGATTGCAGGTCGAGGCTTGCTGCAGGCTTAATGAAAGACTGAGTGATGAAAGAAGAGAGTCGTGTTCACTCAAAAGCCCCCGTCTCACATGCAGGCCAGGGAACTGAAGCGTAGGAGGTGACCTGTGATTACAGAGCTGTGTGTGTGTGTGTGTGTGTGTGTGTGTGTGTGTGTGTGTGTGTGTGTGTGTGTGTGTGTGTAAACCAACTGCAATCAGCATTTACATCAGTATTTGGGCCAGTGAGGCAGCAAGACAAGCTCTTTACCAAGGTCAGTCCCACTCAACTTTAAGCAAAAATGAATAATTCTATAAAATAACTCAGTTATATATATATATATATATATATATATATATATATATATATATATATATATATATATATATATATATATATATATATATATATATATATACACACCTATGCATTTACTGCTTCTGAGTTGTTTTACATTAAAATTACATCAGTTATAAATAATGTACAGCAGATGCTTTGTCTCTGTATGTAAGCCCTAATGGCCATGTGAGTATATGTCCATGAAGTTGCTTATATTCTTTACTAATTCATGATCAGTGTTTGCGTCAAACAAATACTACAGTGTATTCGTGCATGCGTGTGATGCTGACATAGGAAGGCCGTGGACTCATCACAGTGCATCCTGGCAGGACCACATAAGGCTTTCCATATACTAAGTTTTGCTGACCGATTTCACACAAATATGATTCATCCTCTTCATGCAGATTTTACTCTGGAAGGACTGAATTTCACAGCAGAGACTCTTTCATTTCCGGTTTCTGTGGAATTTACAGATGAACTCAAACAGAAATCCTAAAGACCTTTAAGGCATTAGATAGAATACAATTTTTTAATAATTAAACAAGAAAGAATTGTGCAGCTTAATCGCTGATGAAAATAATCGTCCAATCCTGCTCGGCTAGAGTATAAATGGACCTACAACAAAGATGCAGCATAGTGTGCAGTCAGCCGTTAAAGGTGCTCTAAGCGATGTCACGCGTTTTTTAGGCTACATTTTTTTGTCACATACAGCAAACATCTCCTCACTATCCATGAGCTGCCTGTCCCCTGAACACACTGTAAAAAACGCAGTCTCTGTAGACAGCCCAGGCTCCACAAACAGCAACAAAAACAAACTGGCCAACCTGCACCACAAAACATAAACAGTGTTCAAGCCGACAAGTATGATTTCGGGGTGGGGGTTGGGGGGTTAGTGCACGGAAGGGAGAGGGAGGGGACGGGATGAGGAGGAGGAAGGGGCGAGCTAGCCTCCGTTTTGTTTGAAAATACTTTGAACGTCAACAAGAAGTGACATCACCCAACATCGCTTAGAGCACCTTTAAGACAGGAGTGAATGGTACATATACTGTGCTATCCCTTAAGTTAGCTGTATTGAAATACTTTCCAGTTAGCTACTAAGGGCGCAAGTCACTATGCCACAAAGAGTCCAGCCCCAATTATTTCCAGAGGCTATGCAAATGAATACTGCTTTCTGGTGTGACCGGGCACCAAAAAACACAAAAAAAGACTAAATGATAGAAACATTTGTTAGGAGTGGGTTCTGTAGCTCATTCTCATTCATAAACCATTTCACAAGACAATATGCATGTGTGTGTGTTTTTGAAACATATACTGCCGTATCGCTCGCTTACCCATCCAGACTTCGCCGAAGCAGCCCTGGCCAAGTTTGATCTCCAGTCGGAGGGACTCTCGCGGGATTTCCCAAGCATCCTTAGCTAGTCCCTGAGTCTGTGGCTTCACTGTGGGGCACACAGTTGTCAGCCTGTAGCACAGACCATCTGCATGTTCTGGACAGGAACAGAAAAGTAAAGAAACACAGAGAGGTGGAAGGAACAGAAAGAGAATGAGCTTTAAATTGGAGCTTGTTAGCAATCAGCCTGCGTGTCGTGTTAAGTACATACACAGTCGTAGCAGTAAGCAGAGCCATGCTACAGTAAATGGAGTGCAACGTGATGAATAACATATCATGTTGCCATATGACAACACCAACAAATATCATACAACATACAATCAAACCACAATGAAGCAAACAGACAGAACTCTTGACCCCTCATTTCCACAGTCATTCCTCACAGAATAATCATTTTTTGTTATGCCCTGTTCCAGAAATCTGTCATCAAATCTGTAATTTCACCATAGAGACATGAACCATGTGATCTTAATTTAATTTTAATTGCAAAATGCAAGAAAGCAAAAAGATCAAGGGGCTGTTTTGGTGTTGAAGCCTTTTCAGGCACAGTGAGAGCCTAATGCAGCTGACAACATGTAGCATCGGTATTCTGCACACAGAAAGGGCGACACGGTGGGAAACCAGCACGTTACATTCAAGCCACTGAACAAGTAAGATGCTATAAACGTTTTCTGTGTGACTTCTTAGTTATTGTTGATTTCTGTCTGGTTGTTTAAATTGCTACGCTTAGAGGAATACAAATGAGTCAATTATAAAGCGCACTGCAGTTAGTGAATTACATGAATTACGTGAAGTGAGCCGGGCAGGGTTAACAACACAAGACCTAAAATCAAACGCTACAGACTCACATACACATCCTCTTGTTTATGGATTTTGATTTTTGGGAGTTTAACTGTATTCTTGTAAAGTTTTCAACAAACAGTTTGTCCTGCATGTGTTTACCTCATCCAGATTTCATTCTTGTGACAGTGAGGGTTTTTTAGGAACAGCTGCCTGCCTATCAATAGTGTGGAGATTACAGCATGCATAAGACGGTTTTATATTCATGTCCCTTTTGGCTCAAGTCTCACATGGTTTTGCTTTTTTGGGGACTTTGTCATGATTGCTGCTGAGCTGCGACTGTGTCAGTTAAAGCACTGCTTCAGAATCAACATCAAGAAAAAAACAAAAGCCCCTCTGTATCCCAAAATGACTATAATTACCATTGGTATGTTTGTCCAGAAAACACACTCCAAACATGAGTCAAACAAGAAGAAAAAACACTTGCTCCAAGTGAGAGCAGCTGTCCAGTTGTAAACAACAAGTTTTCTAAAAGCTTCCTACATGAGAATTTGGAGGACGGGCTGCATACCTGTGTAGTGTTTCACCAGCTTCTGTAGTGCCTCAAACTGGGCCCGAGTGGTGATGTAATAACCACCGTTGTCCAGCTTTCGGATCTTGTAGTGTTTAACGTTGTCTCCCTTCACCTCATCCCAGTCCCGGATAGACAGAGAGTAGGCACCTTTAAGATCCACAGAAAGTAAGTTAGATTGTGGCAACCGGAACTCACTTAAATCTGCAATGCATCCGTGGCCGGGTTGGGTCAGCGGGTAGAGCAGGCGCACACATACTGAGAGGTTTATGCCTCGACGCAGAGGTCCAGGGTTTGAGTCCGACCTGTGACGAATTCCTGCATGTATCCCCCCTCTCTCTCCCCTTTCTCACCTAGCTGTCTTATCAATTAAAGGCGGAAAAGCCCAAAAAAAAAAAATCTTTAAAAAAAATAAATAAATAATAATCTGCAATGCATCTCAGGCTTTTATTCTACATAACAATAGATAAATAAAAAAATACACTGAACTTCTAACCTACATTTTAAAACGGTTTTCTTCCATTACAATGAACATATGGCTGCAATAAAACAAAATCCACGGCTCGCACAAGCACAAATAAAAGAAAAAAAGCTTTCATCATTTTCCTCATGAATCAAAACAGCATCATTATCATTACAGTCTTGCTTTCAAGAAATAAATGCTTTTACCTTTGGTCGTCTCACTCTCTCGTGCTAAGAAAGTGCCCCGCTGGTTCCCTGGAAGCAATAAGAGACGTTCAGCGTCTTTGCGGCCCATTTTACCAAAGTACCATCTGCACGAAGAGAGACAGTCAGATGGTCAGACACAGGAGGAGCTCCCAATGAGATATACTGGACACGTAGGATTTTCTTATTCATGTAATAGGAATATGCCACTGTGGTGTGATATATTTAGATGTTGGTTATTTGGAAATTCTCTGGCTTTATATGAATCATATAAATCATGTCTGTTAAATCATCAAGTTAAACATCAAAAACAGATGAACAGGAAAATAAACATATTTGATGTTAGTTAACATCAGGAATCTGTATATGTGATTCATATGTGGTTACCTTCAAAGTCAGACAGAGGCATTTAAGTAAAAATAATTTAGACCATGCTATGATAATTACAGCTTATTATTAACTCTGCTCAAAGCCAAACGTCTTCAGCTTGTTCCATTACATATAAGGGCTATTACTACTATGAATAAAAAGGAACATTAGCTTGCGGCTGTAAACAATCTTAAAATCCAGCTTTTCTGCTTTTTTTCAGTAGTAGTAAGAATTTAGAGTATTAGTCATTTTCAAGACATCATTACAAGTTCTTACATGTTGAATTGTCTCACCTGACAGGGACATTTCTTTTCCCCAGATCAAACTGAGAAGGAACCAAAAATTCTGAACACTGTTGATCACTTGTACTCACTCTATTAGACCAAAGGCAAAGATAGCTAGCTGGTTGATATCGTTGTTTTTAGTAGCTTAAAACATCTATTAGTAAACTGGCTGTCAGCCAATGAGAAACCAGGCCACAACTGTCTAAAAGCAGTGCAGTCCCCTAACGTTCCTGTCACACCGGATGAACAGCAATGAGGAGGCCACCGACAATACAGGGCTCCATTGTTTAGACTTGTTGGTACATGATGGGTTAGTCACAATGTGTGACCGCCCAGCCGCATGATGTCTTCATAATCAGAAGAGAACTAACTGAACAGGGTGAGAAACAGGAAAGGAATGTAAAAGGAGAAAATAAAAGTGAAATAAGAAAACGATAGGTGAGCTCTTACTCTTCAGCCTGTATGGAGTCGGCTGGAGCCACGTAGTTACTGGGAATGTAACCTTTCTGTCCGGTGTTGATGGAGCGAGCCTCCCACCAGTCGCCTTCCCTGAATAGAGAGCAAGTTAGAAATCAGAAACACACAAAGACACGAAAAAAAATACACCTACTCTAAAAAGAATACTGCAGGTATAAAAGTATACAAAGACAGAAAAGTAACAAGGTCGTATTACGCATCATTTAACCACGTCAGGAATCTAAGTCATCACATCAGGGTAGTGGTTTATAAGCAGTGGAAGAAGAAATATTTAGATCCTTCAAGTAAAAAAAGGACCAATATCACGATGTTAAAACACTATTACAAGTGAAATATTTTTTTTTCTCTTTGGGCTATATAATAGGCATTTTATAAGCCTGGCAAGGGGTTTTAATGCAACATCTTAAAGTATCTAGTAACTACAGCTGGAAAATTTAAAAATTGTCACGTAAAGTACAAGCACTTCAAAATGTACTTAACTACAGTAAATGTTACCTTCCCCCACTGATGTCAAGTAATTGTAAATGAATTGAAATAGAAAATGATGATAAATGCTTATAGATATCTGGCACAGTGGTAAAAACAAGGTGCTCAAAAACGTCTTGTGGTATGGGCTCTATTTCCTCTGTTTCAAACTTTCAGGAACATAAGGCCAACAGAAAAATTCACATGGCACTTTTTTTTGTAACAAACAAGCTCAATTTGTATGCAGTGTATGCAGTCTATCACCTTATGCACCTTAAGTACAAAAAGGAATTCCCATTGTGAATCAATTTATTTTTATTGTTAAATAAGCCACCCGGCAGCTCCCTTGGGCTGTATGTTGTGGAAGACATTTCCCTTTTCATTATAATTTATTGTTATTGCCTTCATTTCTGTTCTTGAAATAAATGGCATACTATACTTATTGTATTTTGTGGATAGGAGTACCAAAAAAAAAATTTCGGATTTGTTTGTTGTTGTTTACAGCAGTATTCTCTTAAAAGAGGGAAATTAAAATTAATAATCAATGATGGAGAAAAACTGATTCCATAAAAATGTGATGACTTTGACCTGCAGCCATATTTTCAGTGAACTGTTGACGTCAAATTCTGTAAATGTTGGCAACACATTAAACTATTTTATGATATGCATTGCTTGTATTTTACTAAATAAAGGGAAGAGTGGTATGTTTTACACTGCAACCCAAATGCAAAACCCTGAACTAGAGGAATGATCTACGGCGGAAGAAAAGCGATGGGGACTAAACAGATGGCCCATTAGAGGAACCCATTAACCCCGACAGATTTCTCCCTTAATATCAGACCTGAATAGAATGAGGGATTACACACACGCACGCATGCACACACGCACAAGGAGTTTGCCAGTGTAAAAAGCAAATGTACTCACGTGTTGTTGATAATCTGGAAACGATCCCCTTTTTTGAATGACAGATCATCCGACGTCCTCGCTTCATAGTCGTACAGCGCTACGAAAAATGTAACACCACCTGCAAGCAAGAGAAACTAAGCGTTAGAGGAGTGCATATATACGATAGCTAGTTAATCCCAGAGCAGCTGTCAGATTTCTTTAATCAAGCCTTTTTTAAATTTTACTCTGAAAATGTTGCACAACAAATGAAAACAGCACCATCAAGTTTTGACCTTCAAATAAAGAAGACAAAATGCTCATTTTGATTTTCCTACCGTTTTCCTTTTACAATATTTCATACTTGAGTCAAGGTCTCATCGAGTTGAGCAAACAAAATGATAAACAACTACGCTAATACAATTCACGACTGTATCAAAAAAATACAACAAAAATACAACTACTACCTCTTTATTATTATCATTATATTATCATTATATTATCATCATTTTGAAATATCCCACTTCCTGCACCTCAGAGCCTGGATTAAAAATACAACCAGCACTCTTAACTTTGATTTATTTAAGAACACACGAGGATATTAAATAGGATATTCCTCTCACAATTGTTAAACTTCATGGAATCACATCAAGTCAGTGAATCAAATTGATGTCACTTGATCTCTTGAACGGGCAGGATTAGATCTACAGCAAGTGGCAGTCCAGAGAGAGCGAGACAGGGACTGAGGGAAGTGTGTGTGCCTGAATGTGTGTGCTTTGGAAGAAAACATTATTCTTTGTTGTTCATTGCATAATTTACCCATCCAATCTATGATGTATTAACCACCTGAAATGGGAATGACTCTTGGTCACTTTTCGTGTCACCAACAATTCCATTATCAAAAAGCCTTATGAAGCAAACTATAGTTGAAAATAAAAACATGTGCATGACTAAATCCATTGCATTCAGTGCATCTAACTGTTTTCTTTGGCTCCAGAGACCCAATGCCCGCTGCATTGTTTTCCATATTACAGACCTATTTGGGGTTTCTCCTTGGCCTTGATGTTTTGGCTGATTCATTTCAAATGTCTAATTTGCATAACATCTGCTGCTCATAAGGTTCTGTGCATGACAAATGCTCAGTGAGTTCATTCTAAAGTTGTACACTGATTTACACATCTTGACAACAGAATGAAAAGTTGGTAATGGCAGATGGAAATGTTTCAAAAGTATTGGGTTCTATTAAAATCCGCTTTTTCATTCTTCCCTTGTTCCTGGTCCCATCTGTCTCCCTCTGAAAGCTTAAATCTTCTCCACAAACTGACCTGTGATGACACCAGGGAAGGGACTGCTCACAGCCACGGAAGTGAAGGAGGTGGAGGCCCCGCCAAAGGGCGTCATGACTGAAGACGCCCCACCGAAGGGCGTGAGGGCGGCGGCATGACTGTTGTAGCTGTTGTTGTGTGTCTTCATAGCTGGTGAATGACCCATCAGGGTGGGGTCAGGCCCGTAGTGGCCCAGGTGGGCATTGATCTGCGTGGCATTGGAGTTGTCGGGTCGGTACTTCAGCGCCGGCCCCTTGTCCTCTTTACTCCTGACGCAACCCATCGTCAAGCCTGTGGGGAGGAGAAGGAAAAGGAAGATTAGATCAACTGGAGTTTGATCTTCAAATTACAGTTTGAGTTTGGCTGCATTTACATTGATTAAGCCATGTGACGTGTCTACTGTCACACATCTTAGATTCTTGCGGCTGTTAATTAATTAAATGTAACTTTAACACAAGTTCTGGGTTATGGATTGTGATGGACTGTATAAAAACTATGGGTGGAACGGTACATGTATTTGTATTGAACCGAAATGGTACGGGCGTCTCGGTTCGGTACATGAATTTACACGGAGAATACACGGTATAAAAATAAATAAAACTTGCGTGCAAATTAATTAATGTAATGTGGAAAGCGTAGTTACATACGAGTTTCTTAGGGAAACCTAATCTGTAGCCCTGCCTTAGCTCTGAAGCTCCCAAACTCCGCCTACATGTTGAGTCGGTCCAGTGAGTCCACACGAAGCAAACTAGTCCCTTCCATATACAACCAAACACGGATGTACTGTAACTGTATCCCTTCTTGCCTCGACCACAAATGGCTTCCAGGCCCATTTGCTTCGCTGTTTGCTCCACGGTTAGCTCCGCCGTTAGCTTCGCTGTTAGCTTCGCTGTTTGATGCTAGCTCTGCTTTTAGCGTGTGAAGCTAACGCCACAATTCGCCAATTGCTCTGTGTAACCGAAGCTGCTCTTTTAATTTACCCATCCAATCTATGATGTATTAACCACCTGAAATGGGAATGACTCTTGGTCACTTTTCGTGTTTATTTATGTTGCTGAACAAATACAGAGAAAGATAGCCCAAAAAAATGGGTTATTTGCTATTTTATAGTGCAATTTGGTATTATAAGGGCACAAAAAATGGGAGTAAGTTTACAAAAGATGGTGGATCGAGATCCATGGGCAACAAGGACCCTTGAAGATCTGGATAAAACTAACTTCAGAAGAGTGACCAAACTATTTTGCAGTTTGTTCACTGTTAGATAATTAATGACTTAAACCTTTCTATGTGATGTTGATAGTGCTGATTCCATTTGTAAAAATCGAACATGTTTAAAATGTTCAATGTGTAAACTAATGTGTACGTTAGTAACAGAACCTAAACATCATGAGCTCATGCTTTGTCATGGGGGCTGAGCTTGTGTCACAAATGGAGAGAAATAATTCCGATATTGTACATAGTGGCCTGGAGCTTTTTTAGGAGGTCTTGACATAACTCTCCCATCCAGAAAACAAAGACTGGGTGCCATTGAATGACCTCACAAGTCCCCACAAAAGCCTGTCAAGCTAGATCCTGTTACAGCCTATGGCCATTTCAACTCTCCCCTGTGATCACACTATCAGTGACACAGATTTATGAGGGGCAAAAAGCCCACCGGTGTTAAGAGTTGGTGCTTTCTCCTCCTGAGCTTACGGATATCTGAGACTCTCTCTGTGTGTCTGTGTGTGTGTGTGTGTGTGTGTGTGTGTGTGTGTGTGTGTGTGTGTGTGTGTGTGTGTGTGTGCACTACATCAAGGACAAAGACCAAATTACTTCCATAAACAAAAGGGGAGAAAAAAAAACGTTTTGGCTCAGTTAGCATTAGTCTTTAAATTGGAAAGAAATTATCTTTATGAGATTACTGATTATGAAAAGGAGTACATTTTTGGGATGTCCTCATGAGAATGGTATCTGGTGACAGACAAATGCACGTCAGTTTATGAGCGTATAAGTATGTCTGTGTGTTGTCATGAGTTGACAGCATCATCTAGAGTGCCTGCTCTGTTTATTGATTTATCTGTCACCTTTGGCCTCTTTGTCAAGTGGTTCTGTGCATATGTGTGTCTTTCCAACTGTACACAATAAAACAAGCTTCCAGTATATAACAGATGGACACTTCAGCCCAAGAATGATCCACTCTCAATGACTCATATGCTGGCATTTGTAAATTGTTATGACATAGTTTTAAAAACCTGTTAGTGACATGGTATCCAGGTCACATATTGGTATTGGTAACAGTAGCAGAGGTGTGTGCTCCTGTCATTCAGATGGAAGGCCAACAATGCAAAGACAGAAAACAAAAGGCAAGGCAAGCAGAATACAGAGGGTAGCCTTTAGGCCCCAGTGGCTCACAGTGGCTATACTTTAAAAGGCTTTAACCCATACACAATGCAGGTAAATGTGTGTGTGTGTGTGTGTGTGTGTGTGTGTGTGTGTGTGTCCATATTTCTGTGAATTATAAAGTTTCAACAGTCTAATAAGCCTTGTGTTTTGGTTTTTAGCTTTTTTTTCAATTTGTTATCTTGAGACATATGCATATTCCATGCACACATATTTGATGTTTGAGTGCATCTGCATATTTAGTTTCTGCTTGATTTTGTCACGTGGTTTGAGAACATTGACATCTTTAGGCAACATCATTACTTTTCATTTTATTTTAATTGACTACACCTGTGTGGACACGTTATGGGCATTTATATTCTGCCTAAGTAAAACATATTTCAGAGAGCTTTTTGTTGTACTTGCTCAATGTGTGAGCTACTTTTTGATATGTTTTTCAGTGATTTTGTCTTCTGGACTCTGATTTGTTCCTGACATTAGCTGCTTGAGCAGCTTTAGCTTCTCAGACTGATAGGACAAGTTAATTCACATCCCAAAGGGACGAGATTTCCAATACAGTCTCCCTCCCTCTATGAATTGTAAAGGATGTTATTGATTTGGCAGTTCAAACTAAGACGTAATCCCTTGGTGAAGAAAGTAGTTTTTTCAGTCTCTGCTGGAAGAACAGCCTTGGCCTGTGAAGGGCAGTGCTACAACTAAACCTGATGAGGGTCAACAATCAATGTATGGGTATACTTATTTGAGATGGAGGGTCTATTGACTTCCTCCCATGAACAAACAGTATTGACTGAAAGCCACTGCTGAGGCAGTGGAAATGAACAGTATGATGAATGACGGGGTGAGAAGGATGGATGGAGATGAATTATCATTCAAGAAAACCGATTGAGAGACAGATTGATTCTGCACAGTTGTTTCATCGTTTAAAAAGCAAATGACTAATCAACTCAGCTGACATGTTTTTATTCTTTTTGTAGTTGTTCGCAGTCAGTCACTATTAGTATTTTTTAATTTAACTCCATGATAAGCAGACAGAAACATATTTTACATTAAACACTTCTTACATACCAGATATAAAATGTAAGTGAAGTGGGTGAATATGAAATTATATTATTTTGAACAAATACAAGTACAGTCAGTCCGTCCAACTTGTGTAAATTGGCCAACTATTTAGTCCATTTAGACAAATGATGGCCTTTTTCGAAAACCAGACACTCTCCATAGGTTTGTTACCACAAACATAATAAGCAGTAACAGCTGGTTTCAACAGCATGGGAGTCTTGTGAGCATGGCAGCATGAATTGCCCTGGCAACTTGTTAATGTTAATCAGTTTTGTAAGACAGAGAAACACTTCTACTGCTGGAAAGAGCAATGCAGTTTGTGTAAAATGACTAATATAGATTGATGAAATTTCTTAGTTCTCTGGCTTCTCTATATCTTGATCAACAAAATATATAAGGCATAGTTAAGATTTTATAGGTGCTCATTCTGATTTTAGTACAGGAAATGTATACAAAAGCTGAGAAAACGTGCCAGGAAAGCGTCTGGATGGGAAGCAGACAATAGTGAAGGCTCTTTTTCCTTCAAAGAAATGTCAAAGTAGTTTACCAAATCTTTTAACGTTCTCCCAAGTAGAGCTTGGCCATAAAATGAATGAACATTTCTTAGTTCCAGCTGTTCATTGTGGGGATTTGCTGATGTCTTATGTAATAATAACTCAATATTTTGAGGGATTTAAAATGTTAGACATAAGCAATTAGAAGATGTCACTTACAGAAATTGTAATGAGCTTTTTTTACTAGTTTTGACATTTGACAGACCCAATGATTAGTAATTAGTATGGCTAATCACACGCTGCATTAAATCAAAGAACCCTTGCAATGACTGACTGCGAGCAAAACCATACAAATAGTTTTTTTTCTTCTAGATCTGGGTATGAAGAACATCAAATGCACGTATTATTTGACTGGAGAAGTTGATACTACTTGGTACTGGGTTATTTCAGTCAATACCTTAAAAAAGGTATCAAGTGTCGATACCCAGCTCTAGTACCCTATTGTTTTTATTCTTATGTTCTAATTTTTGGGCAAACTCTGGCACAAGAATTTCCTTCGGGATTAACAAAGTTGTATCTCTCTAGTTGCAGCCTAGGTCAAGTGCTTTGAATGTCCTGGTGTTAAGTGTATTGTGCAATATCTCTAGGTAGGCCAAACTAAACCAACGTCATAGTAGAAAGCACTGACATCAGAGCAGAAGCCAAAATAAACACGACCACCACTTTTGACCTTATCCTGTCGCACATGTCAACAAATACGTTTCCAAATGTCCAAAACACTTAGTGCCTGACCCTAAAGTTTATGCTACAGAAAAAGAATGGCTGACCTGAAAGAAAAACAAGGTGTAAGAGTATCAGTGTAGTTTAAAGAGGGTATGAATGGTTTAAATCCTCTGCTGGTCCTGGAAACAAATACTCCAGCTAATCCTGATTTAACCACGCATCATGGTGATGACTTTAACTACACAGATTCTGTGTCAACTAGCAACTGAGTGGGCATAACTTTAATATTATGTTGAATATCTGCTTTAAAATGAAGCCAACCAACCAGATCAACAACTGAAATGCTGAGAATCAAAGCATTTGACTTGATTTTGATCAGTGTCTGTACAACTTCAAAACTCTTCAGGTGTGAATGAGCAGAAGCTTTTAAAACCTTTTGTCAGTTAACAGTAGTGTCATATCAGTGATCATATCAAAATCAAAATATCAAAATTGTGATTTATTAAAAACTCAAAAAGGACACCATCAATAGAAAGCAATTAGAAGTTATTGGTTTTTAATGAAATAACTCACGTTTCTTGTATCTAGAGAGACCAAAACTGCTTTAAGAACTAGGGAGCATAAATAAAAGTAGACTGAATGACTGTCCTCCCGATTCTAAAATCGAGTCCATACCCGATTCCAAAATCCCTAAATCAGCGAAGTCTTATTTTTAAATGATCTCAATTCTTTAGGTTCTAGTAAAGTTCTTTCTAAAGTAGAACCCATTTTAAATAACAAATGCACTTTCCGACTTTAAAACCACCCATGGAGAATTGTGCTCTGAGAAGAAGAGAAAAGGCCACCTCTCCAAAGAAAGCCTTTCGATTTATTCTTTTGTCAGTCTCATCTACCTTTTGTTATGGACAAAGAGAAAGTACCTTGTGGTGCTCCCCCCACAGAGCACAGCACACTCACAATCCCGTGAACTATACAATCCTATACACATGCTAACACTGAGCAGCGCAAATGCTTATCAGGGCACAGACACAGTCCTTACATTTGTGGAGCCAGAAATCCCAACAATCAAAGCAAGTGCTCCAATTAAATATTCGAAACAACCAGATGCCTCTGTAGACATTAACAGATAACTTTATGCAAACAACCTAACAGAATGTCGAGGACACACATTTTTAGCATGGGATTCCTCAGTTTGTATCCACCACCACCCCCAGTCCTGGTCTATCCTCTAGTATTGAGTATTTCATTTAGATTTAAATGTCTTCAAACGACATGTTTTAATCCTGGGAAAGAAAAACTGTCCATGAAAAACTGAGAAATAAGAGTGAATTATCATTCTTGTGTGAAAGATTTTCTAAAACGAACGATAGCTCAAATCGACCCCACAGCAACTCATATTACAGGCATATTATTGTATCCCCTCTCAGAAGGTTTCCTGTTATATAGGCAACGAGATTAGCTGGAAGAAATGTGTTGTGCTTTTGGTGGCTCCAAGGGAACACAGTAAATACCGCTTCAAGCTCATACAGAGAGGAGGGTCAAGGGATTTAATGACCAAATGTAAATTGCTTTTTAGCATTTATTAAAACTTAAAAAAGGTGCAATTCCTGGCCACACCAAAAAATAGGGGGCAGCATTTCATTCACATTGTGCAAGAATTGCATGATTATGATACTGTTCAAAGATTGGGTACAGTTAGACACACAATATAAATGCAATGTCCTCCAAAATGTAGTTGAGATTCTGCATTTAAGGGACAGTTGCAGGGCTTCTTTTTTTTTTTACAGGTTAAACGTCAAAGGGGCGCGTCAATGAATCTGGAATCTGTGGCAGGCCAATGAGTGTGAGAAGGATAGGTAATGGCTATTGTGAGTGGCTAATGTGTGGAGGGGGAGGGTCCTAGAGATAATTGAGCGCACGTAAACGTCTGTGGGATGGAGACAGATACACAACCTGCTAAGTATGCGTCTGAGCAATGAGCAAGCAAACTATTGACTTGTTCTTCCGACCTGTGGCTAGTGTGCTAGTGCCAGAGTCTACAGTGTCACAGTCGGATGATGATCCAGAGTCAGAGGTTTGTGTATGTATTTGTATTTTCGGGAAGACTGGCTGCGAGAATTCAGCTGGTTGAGGTACTGTAAGGAGACAAACTCCATGAACTGCGAATGTTGCAGTCGCTACCCCAGAACTGTAGGGAACACAAAGTTTGCCGACAGTGCAGGCACTTCAGTTTAAACACAATACGCTAGTTAAACATAATCTTAGCCTCAAGCATAGAGTATGCCGTGGCATGTTAATAAATCAACAAGCAACGCCACTGTAAGTAACTTAAGTATTGTTTTTAACTGTGAAATGACTGAAAGGTTAATAAGCACTTTGTTACTAAGCACTTTTTTTATTCTGAATGTATGGTATATTTTTTTAAATACTTGTACTGTCATGACAGCGAAGGTGCTGTCAGTTTACCTTGTTGTTGCATCTTCAAAAGTGCACAATAAAATGTGAAACTGAATTTGAAACAGCACATTGTAATTTCTGCATCTATTATCAAAGTATTTATTAGTAATACAGTGGAAATTAGTAGAAATGTGACTATTTGGTTAGCATGTTGATTTACGGTGTGTGCCCCTAAATTTTCTGGTTGTACCCCTAACATTTTCAGTTGGGGGCCACTGTGCTCCTAGTGAAAAAAGTTAGTCTGGATCCCTGTGTTGCAATGGAGGGTTTCCTGCAGTCTAGCTCCATCTCGGCAGAGATTACTCGCTCAGCGGAGCTCACAGGGCCCAAGAGCCAGCGATGGATGAGGATGCAGAAGCGAGGCAAGTGATCGGGAATCCAGGCTAGGCCAAGAGCGGCTCTGCATAAACCTGCTGTACCCAGCATCTTTCTCGCCAACGCCCGCTCTCTCGTCAACAATCAGGGCGACATGAGACTGCCAGATACCAACTACCACATGAACGGTGATAACGGAGACCTGGCTGCACAATACCATCCCAGACTTTAGCCATGGAGCTAGCAGACCGCACACCCAACTCTGCATCACCGCCCATGCGTTCTCTGCTATGCTTTTGGTCTCCGTGTGCTCCGCTGAGCGGGTAATCTCTGCCGGGAATGAGCAAGAATATCAAGGGACCCGTCTATTGCAAAAGTCTTGTAAACGCAGAATCTGAGATTGGGTGTGCGGCCGCTGCGTCTGTGCCGGGTAGTCTAAATCCACGACCTTCCACTTCCATTGCCGCTCGAAATTTCGCCGCATGTCCTTTTTGGCTGGATGTCCGTTACCTTACGCTTTCTTTGTGTTGGAATTTTAAACTCCAGTCAGTTCATAAGGACTATGGTTAACTGCTCCTCAGATCTCTGCAGGGTAAATCCAGACAGCTAGACTATCTGTCCAATCTAAGTTCTGTTGCACGACTAAAACAACTTTTGAATGTACACATCTTCCACCAAAACAAGTTCCGTCCCGATGAACAACGAAGTGCAACATTATGAATGTCTGCCAGGTAAGACTGTCTGAAAATGTGCTTTCTTAGCTCCATATTTAAATAATATCCAAAGGAAAAACAATAAAAACAATTGACACTGACGAGGTCGACCAACACATCTTAAGAAACACTTCTCTTCTAGTATAACACAGCCCTTCCACTGAGGTAAATGTATACCAAAATGGGTTAGGGCCAACTCACATCTGTAAGAGAGTCTAATTTATTTGTATAACCCAGTTATTCAGTTAGACTTTCAAAGAGTTTTACAGGCATGCATTGTACAAATAATTGACACCCCTCTTAGGACAAAATTCAGCATTTAATTATGGCATTCCAAGAGGAAAGAATGGGTGCAAAACAGAAACAAAATTGACAGTCAGTGGAAATATTATAGAAAAACATGGTAGTAGTGTAGGCCTAAATGAAAGGAAAATCCCACATTATGCACTGATGAGCCAATCTCAACTTACTCCATCAAGAGTCCCTCTATATTATTACTGATAATGAAGGTGTGTATAAACAGAATATCGCTGACTACCATGCAGTTTGTGTAGTGTATTCATCAAGCATGACGCAGCTCTGAACTCTCGTTAACCATTCTAACTAATCAGATAAGATGGAAATCCAGAGTGTTCTGGGAGAGACTCTTCCACCTTTGAGCCACTGCCCTGTGTAACCTTTGCAGTCACTTGGGACAAAACTGACACACTCGTAAAAAGGTTGTATATTTAGTATATTTAACTATATTTCACGATTATTAATGTCCAGTTTGACTTTCATACCCATGCCTAAGGATGGGTATGAAACTTCAATACTTTTTGGAACTGGCAAGAACACAACAGTAAAGGTCTTCTTTATGTATTCTATGATCAGATAGGTTTAGATTTAAATCAAAACTCAGAAAGTAAGAGAATTTGTGTTTGGTAGATTATTTCTCTGTGGTGACAATGCTTTTTGGCAATACAGCTTATACAGTTGGAAAGCCTGTTTAGTTCCCTTTCAAATGGTGCCCCATTTGTAAGGAACATGCATTTGTGGGATGAGCAGCAGCGCTGAGTATGTGGGTTGCGCCCATGAAAAATCTTCTTTGCCAATGCCAAACAGCTTATTCTGTGTTTAAAGGCTTCTCAGACTCATAAACACTGCACTATTTTTGTAATACTCACAGGCAGGATTTTACAAAGCTGGAAACTATTTTATGAGCACCTTGCTGGATGATGTCATGTTGCGTTGCCAGGTTCAACTTTGCCGATTTTCCGGTTGTGCAGAAAAACGCTGAACCTAGCTCAACTTTTTCTGAAGCACAATAAGCCACTCAACCAATCAGAACATGCAAGCACACCACCTGTTTACCTCGTAATCTTTCTAACGAAAGATAAAAGTGTGTCTCTCTCTGCCTTTGCATTGCACTCATCGTCTGATTGGTACCTGAAGCAACACATCCCCACCAACCCAGCCACTTGCATTTCTATTTATTTATTTAAATGCAGGGCTATTTTCGGTTTCAACGTCCACCATGTCTGTTGAACCTCATGTTGAACCCTGACCACATTCAACATCCCAGCTGGGCTTGGTCAGGTGTGGTCTGTTGTACTGTGACCACACCCAGCTGTGATGTAGCGTGCTACTACAGTGCTACGCTACATCACTGCTACACAGGGTGAAGAAAAGTCATGTTGGCAGGGAAGGCCAGATATGTCTCAAGAGTTTCACTACCATTTTGGGATCGGTATCGAAACTCAAGTATTGTATCAGCAGTAGTATCAAAGCTTTTTTTAATGATACTCAGCCCTATTAGAGAAAAACACATTAAAGTAGTGAAAAGCAGGACTGAAACAATGTTCATACAAAACATTTTACTGATAAATCATTTAGGCCGTAAAATCTAAGAAATTGGTGAAAGATGCATCCCAATTTCACAGAGCAAAAGGTAACACAATCCTCAAATGTAGTGTTGTCCGACAAACAAAACCAATGTCCAAACGTCTTCAAAGTACAACGATATTAACCCCAGAAAATCAGCCAATCCTCAAATTTGAGAAGCTGAAACCACTGAATAGTCACTCACTACAATGATGTTTTCTAGTGATCATTTCAGCACTACAAGAAGACCATTAGGTTACTATTGAGCATCTTTTTTTTTTTTTTTAACATGTCTTAGACAAAAAGCAGCATCTGAAGTCCACAAGCTGAACTTGCTCATGCTATGAAAGACACATCCATTGCACTAAAAGCCTGAAAGCTAAGTTGACAGACTTGCTCTGTAAAAACTGGCCGCAATCACAGAGAGATGAGGAGGTTCCAAGGTCTGCAAACCGCTACTGAAGCGTAACTCAGTAATGGCCCTGGCACACTCTCTGAGGCGCAGCTCGGTATCTTCGGGCAGCCTGCCATCTTTGCAAATCATAGTGAGTGGAGGTGGCTGGCCCCTCCAGAGAGGAACTTCCTTCCGACTCCATTCATGCCATTGAGGCCACCTGCTGTGCCGGTCAATGGCTGGAGTGAAGCTGGGAGAGAGAAAGGGCCATCTTCAAGCTATAAAATAGAATTGCTCTTCTTGTTCTGTGCCCACATTGTGACTGAGGATATCTGGAATCTAGGTTTGTTCAGTTTGCTAACATGTGATTGTTTGGAAGCTTCAAATCAGCAAACTGTGATGATACCGTGGAGTCTCATTCATGCCATTAGGACACTTCAGGAGTATGCGAGGATCCTTCATGATTGCAGTTAAACTCAAGTCTCCTGAACCCCAGCCAGCACCACCTGTTAGCGCTCCTCATTCCTCTGCCAACAGCCCTCTCCTTTCCAGCTGTGTGTGTGTGTGTGTGTGTGTGTGTGTGTGTGTGTGTGTGTGTGTGTGTGTGTGTGTGTGTGTGTGAGAGGCACACGGCTGTCCAGCCAACTGGGTCTGTACTAACAGAGGGATTACCGTGGAGGAGGATTACTGTGGCACCGGAGTATATAAGCACCCATAACAAACACATGCACAATCAGGGACAATGACGATATGAACACACACACACACACACACACACACACTACAACAGCATTCCTGTAAATTAGATCTTCTTACACACATGAATTTGGAATTTTGTGGTGTGTGTAAATCAAAAGTACAGTTGCACCACCACAATAAAAGCATGCAAGAACAGACTTGGAAAGTACTGCAAAAGTCTTAAATTACAAAGGATTTGACATTTTGGAAGGTCTGTTGTAACACAGCATAGTCTTGCAATATAGGCCTATAACAGCTGAGGCCTACAGCAGCTGATTGTGTGAAAGTAAATAGAGATTGGGCGAGGCAGAACGAATGGAGTAAGTGGTTACAATTTGTTATGTGAAAAAAACTCTACAACACAATTGAAATAAGGCTATACAAGTTACAAAAAAGATATTTGAATTATTATTCTGTTTATCTCATGGCTAAAACGGTGCAAATGCAGCAATTTAGCATTGTCCAGGACGGGTTGGGAGTCTTTTCTCATTGTTTTCTTCTCCTATCGAATGGTAGAAGGAAATAATCCTAAAGAGTCCTGGTTCAGGATTGACAATGAAACAGACTTTTATAACAATGTAACACACCGAGAAAACTCTCCTGATCTCTTTTCCCAACTTTCTCCCAAGTGTCACAGGCCCTGCTCACTCACTTCCAAGACAAAATGCGACTTTTTTGACGGGCACTTCTTACCTTAAAAGCGACCTTTGCAGTGTTGTACTTCGGCTACATGCGTCCTGTGATCTTTTTTTCCCTCCACGTTTTTATTTCACGTCGACGATGTAAAGAAGTGGAAACAGCCGAGAGAAGCAGTCTCTAACGTTGAATCTCAGTCTTCCGTCTGTCCCATACCGATTAACTACTTCACCAACCCAAAGTCCTCCGCCGGGATCCTTGATATTCCTTTCAAACGAGAACACACCGCCCGTTGACAAAGGCAGCGTAATATGGCGGAGTAAGAGCCAAGGAAAACAGTTAAAAATCCAGAAATCACCGCCTGCTGATGGGTCAGCGTTGCCCTGAAAGACACACAACAATAGCCGGGACTAGTGCCGACGAGGCCAAAGAAGCAATAATGCTGCGTTCAGGTACTCAGAATAGACGCGTACATCCGGGTCTCCTAGTTCAATTGATCCTTAAACACTGATTAACACAGACGCTCCAAAACTTGTTGGCTTGTGATCCCTTAAAACAAAGAAATCAAAGCAATCTCTACTTGTGAGCCCTGTCACCAGTTGTATATGTTTACCTGTTGACCAATTTAACCAAACTTTGCAGCAAATGGAAGATAGAAGTAGGCCTGTGTAATGTTGGTCAACTGATCAATTCAGCTCTAGTAGGCTATACATTACTTTGTGCATGGATACTTTGAAATGCAGTGGCATAGTAAAAAAAAGGAAAGAACATAAGCACTACGCTTTGTAATTGATGTTTCTTTTTATTATTTGTCTAAAATAATTCAGTTATACTTCACCAATAACATCTCCAGAACTTAAGTTACTAATAAAATTTAGGCTTCTTCTTTTATAGGTTCATGGCGGCATGTTGTATTATTTCCGATAACACTTTAACGTCACATCATTTCCTATTGAATTGTTTCCCCTTGTGCCCAATATGGCCGACTTCACTGGCTCAGAATGAGGACAAAGTCCACCATCTGGCTCAGTACCAAATAGATAAACTGTTCTCAATATTACACTCAAATCATGTAAAAATGTTTTTTTTTTTTTTTTTTTTTTTTTAAATATTATAATATTAGACATAAATAGCGACGTTGTATCGTGCCGTTTAACCTTTGAACCTTACTCGCAATGTGCATCTTTGTCATCTGGCGCCCTCTAGGTTGTATAAAAGGATAAATGGGACTAGGCTTCATATTTACTTATACCTCTATTAAATTAATATAGTCTTGCAGTTTACACATAGTGTATGCTGGCCTATTTAACTTTCTGTCAGTCCCAAGTCCAACACATTCCCAAGAGGAAATAGAGTGGGCCTGGGCATATATTATTGCTATGGACAGTTATATGATAATACAAATACAAAATCTAAGGGGTGTAGGATTTTGAGAGGGGGAGGGTCATGTTTAGATTGCATCTTTGTATGAGCAAAACTCATGACCTCAATACTACAGCTCTGCAGGTTCTATAAGTATGAGACATTGGCTGAGATTAAGTTTGAAGTGATTTGCTGACCTCTACTGACTTTGACTGCATTGTGCGCAGGCGGCTCTGCAAGTTTCCCCTGAGGGACGCCTCCAAAAAAGTGGCCCCTGTGGGAAACAAGATGTACTAAACACACACACTTTCAAAATGGGCCTGTTTGAAACGGTAGATTGCTTGGCCTGTGGTATTGTGCTTGCAGCTTTCTTGAGAACCATTGTACCCCAAAACTACCAGAACGCCCCCAAAGCAATTTAACCGTATACTGCTGACTTACTTTGTTTAATAGTTAATAGTTTTTATATAGAAAAAAACGTTTTGAGTACCACTGCCAATACCAACATTCCCAGTTAGTCTATATCCTCGACATTCCACTTCCAGGATTGCTCCGGTGCCACAGGAAATTACTCCGGATGCATGTTTTTTCGTCGAGATCCGCTTCCTTCTGCTTTCTTTGTGTTGATATTTTAAACTCCAGTGGATTTATGAGTACTATGCTTAACTGCTCCTCAGATCTCTGCAGGGTAACTCCAGACAGCTAGCTAGACTATCTGTCCAATCTGAGTTTTCTGTAGCACGACTAAAACAACTTTTCAACGTACACATTCCACCTTCCCAAGGCTATTTTTCAGCGGCTCTGTGCGGAGCTTAGCGTGACGATTGTGATTGGTTTAAAGAAATGCCAGGGCATGTTTTTCTCCCATCCCGGAATGCTGTGTGGACGAACCAGACCCTCCTCCGCAGCGCTGTGGAAAAAGGTCTGGCAATGCGAGACTAGAGAAAGGGTGAAAAGTAAAGCAAGACATTGTTTGCTTGAGCTCCCCATATTATTATATTTAACATTTCAGTTAATCTAGTCACAATTTTGTCATTTTAGTCAAACTGATTCCACATAAGATTTTACCTATTATATCTTATCATTATCTGATGAAAAACACAGGTGCCTACCGACAACATAATCTTCACTTTACCTGTTCAACTGACTTTAACAGTTTATATATCAGACTCACAACTGTCCTGCTGTTATTACAGACATGTGAAGTATTCACAGACATCCCCCCTCCTCTTTAAAGGCTATACTGTATTTATTGAGCAATCAGAAACACAAACGGTGAAATACTTAAGAGGTATTAATTACTCTTAAGAGGTATTAATTTCCAAAGGCATAATTGGACAAACTCACTTACTCACAGGCTGATAAAACATCTAACTGGTGGGATAATTAGGTTATTTAAGATCCTTTGAGGGGTGGTAGCGAGCAGTGTGAGCGAGTGGAGTCATAACCTATATCAGTGGTTCCCAACCTGAGTGTTTAGACCTCTCCAAGGGGTCACAAAATAAATCTGAGGGGGTCAAGATCATGGAAAATTTAAAATGCCACAATGAAAAAAGAATCAAACAAAGACATAAAGTGAAATACAATACATGTTGTTATATGCATTTTCTTGATTTATGCATTTAGTATGTCATAATTTAATGAAAACATTTCTAAAATATAAGCATACATTACAAAGGAAATATATACTACAGTGTGCATTGTATTTCACTTCATTACTTTGTTTAATATGCATTCATTTAGGAGTTTGGAATCTTCCATACAAGATGATAAATAAGATAGGAAAGAAAGAAAGTAGGCTATAGTTCTGCTACACTATTTTATATCCATTTCTTTCTCCAATAAATGCTTTTTTTCTTGTGAAATATTGACAGTGTCACCTCTTAAAGTGCCCATATTATGAAAAAAAACCTTTTTCTGGGATTTGGGGTGTTATTTTGTGTCTCTGGTGCTTTCACACACACACACACAAACTTGGGGAAAAAAAAACATCCATGCTGTTTTGAGTGAGATACGGGTTTCTGAATGTAACCTGGCTTCAGTCTCCGGGTGAGCTGTTCTGCAGGGCTTTCTACGTCACTAGCCGAAACGAGGGGGCTAACCACTAGCCCCCTCGTTTTCAATGGCAAAACACTGCTACAACATACACAAGTTCACCATAATCTACAAAAGAACTACTTCCATGTCCCTGTTCTGCAGGTATTCCACACAAAGTTGGAAGTGCGCCCTCGTTTAGAAGAAGTCTCCCGGCTAATCCTGCCTTGTACTGACTGAAGTTAGAGAAACAGCTAGCTAGAGGATGTGATCCTTACCTAGCTACTGCGCATGTTCAAATCCCAACAAAGATGGTACAGAAGTAGGATGTCTCACTCTGTAGCTAAAACAGAGACCTGAACACACAGGGTGAAAAGAGGAGCTGCAGCAATGTGCAGTACAACAAAAATATGGTGTTTTTTGAAAATTAAACCATGTAAACTGGTACAACCTCAAAATACAATTACAATTATGAACCTGAAAATGAGCATAATATGGGTACTTTAAATAAAACACTCTGAAATCACAACTCGGCAACCTGCTTCATTTTCATGGATCACACCCAAAAAGGCCCTTATGAACCTATGCTGAATCCACATAAAGCAATGAAATACAAATTTAATTTAGCCCATGTTCCCTATGCTAGGTAACGTTTACTACAAACAAACTCTTTTCCTAGAATAATTTGAAAGATAATTAAATAACAGTGGATTCTACACTGATGCTAATGAGATATTGATCTCAATTAAATGACCTGATAAAGGTTATAATAATAAAATAAAGTTTAAATATTTGTACAGAAATTGTGAAGTGAGTGAAGAGAAGCAGAAAGCTGAGAAAACACAACAGTCTTTTGGCTATGGTTGTTAACCTCATGACGACCAAATGTGACAGTACTGTATACTGACTCATCTGTTCCCTCTGTGTGCACCGGTGTTGATGAATGAACCTCGCGTGTTTCTCTTCTTGTCCTCGTGATGGCGCCGTTTGCTTAGGCTACTGAGCTGCATCTATACCTGCTCTAACAGGCCTAACGTGTGTAGTCTGCTCCAGTTATACATATGGGGTTTAAGTTATACTCTTCATAGGAATTACGCCCCGCGAAGAAGAAGTTGTGGATAGGCCCACTGTGGCAGTGACAGGCACTGTTCGTCATATTGCGTCAGAGTAAAGAAAACGCTGACGTGAATCTCTCGCCTCTTTGCCAAACTCTTCAATTGATTATTGAGCTATAGGTCTGATTCAGTGTTGTACATAGCTAAATGGAAAGGTGTGGTGGCCTAGAGTTGGTGACTAAAACGAGGCCCCATACAGGACTATCAAATTAGATTTTCACATAGGCGTCCACCCTCCAAATGAAAAGTCTCATAACTTGCATTCCACACACTCTATAAGCCAACAATTTTATGAATATTAGTATCAAGCTTATATGATACGATTTTATTTGACTGTATTATTAGCAAATAATAAGTAGGATATTAAAGAGCAGCCGCAAGCATAAAAAGGTTCGACTTATTGCCAGAAATGTGCCAAATGAGGCTTCATTAGGGTGGAAAGAATTAGGCCCGAATGCTTCTTGGTTAATTAGCACATATATATATAACAGTATAGATACAAGCCTTTTCTCGAGTTTTTTTCGTTTTAACGTATCAATCAGCGCATTATGATGATAGAGACAATTTCAGAACAATGTTGGGAAATTGAGTGAATCGTTTTTAAAGCCACGTAGGCTGACAGCTCTCTGAACCGGCAGCCTGCGTCACCAGCTTCAAATCAGATTATGTGCCTCTGTATTTCAACAATCTAATGGATAGGCCGATGCCTTCGCGCTGTCATTGCACGGCCATTAAAATACCCTCTCAGTATCCAGTGATCAATTATTATAAATGATTAGAAAAAGTAACTGTAGCCTAAATAGCTACATAAAGCCGTAATTCGAGACGATTGGTTTCAGCACTGGACAGCTCCTGACTCCTCAGAGGCCTTGAACTTGGTCAACGGAAGTCTGACCACCCTTTCATCAGAACCATCAAGTCACACGAAACAACCAGCACCACCAACAACAACGATGATCATTTCCCAGCTCTTTCATAATCATAAAAGCCTAATTGGACTTGATGACGGTGGGAAATAACCCGTCGCGGTCGAGGGACACATTGATTTGTATTGGCTGTCACGTCGTCCTGTGCAAAGTTCATGTGTTGTATGCATTCGCACGCACACACACACACACACACACACACACACACACACACACACACACACACACACACACACACACACACACACACACACACACACAGATATATATTTCTGTTTTTCTTTTCTTTTCAAAAGGAAGAAAGTTTGAGAGTAAACTTTCATTTTAGGAGGGAGGTGGTGGGGTGTGTGTGTGTGGGGGGGGGGGGGGGGGGGAGAGGGGGGGGGGAGGGGGGTTTGGCGGATGCATCGATGAGGAAGGAAGTGTACTTTTATATTCCGGGAGGCAAAATTGATGACGTCTATAGCATCCTTAATGTGACATATTTGAAGGAGGAAGGGGGGGGGGCAAGGCTTACGATACATGGATAAAAATCCAAGACAATCACAGCACAGGACAAAAGTTTAGAGCAACGCTATGCAGACGAACATACAGCGCATTCTCTCCGAGTTTGCCTGTGCGACTGGTTGAGTCCTATTAATTGTGCCTCACAGTGAGATAGGCTGTACTGAGGGGAACATAAGGAGACGACGGAGGCGCTTCAGCCAGGAAATAAGTGCCGTGAGAAAGAAACCGTCTTTCTCTCTCACACACACTACCACAGCCGCGCCCGGATCACATCCTACAGCACAGCGTTCTCCCTGCTTTCCTGCTATAGGTATGTGCTTTATCTGCGGAATGTCTTAAATCTCGGAGAAATTCATTGATGGAGAGCAAGATAAAGTAATGGAAATTATTCTTTTTTAACTGCATGGGGATCTGCTGTGTTTTTTTTTTTTGTTTTTTTTAAATAACTTTGGCACTGCATGCAAAGGGTTCGGTGTCAATTCCACAGTTAAACTTTTATGAAATGGGATTAAGAAAACAGATCTTTGGTTTGAGCAAACGGACGCTGTGTTTATATTAAGCAGGCATATATTCGGTCCAGCTTTGTAGCTTGTGATAAGAGAAGTAGCACAGCATGTGAATTCGACAGAACAAAGAGCGAGCATGTTGTTTCTATAGGAGTGACTAACCTGTTAAATGTTACGTCTGTTTTTTTTGTTTTTTCTAACAGCATGGCCAGTTCGAGTAAGTCGACTTTAATCTTGCTCGTCTACGGAATCTTAATGCACTACAGCGTCTTCTGCACACCTATCGGACTAAGTTACCCTAAAATTAGGTAGGTGTAATTGCTTTACGAGTCTTTATAACCTGATTATAGTATTTTTAACACCATTTTTGTTTAATGATGGCATTCCATTGGGATTAATGATCATATCCTATTTAAGGGGGTGGGCACTTTTTTTCTAATAAGTGTGCGTAATTGCGCACAAACTATGCCCGTAATTTAAAATCACAGAATTGAGAGGAATGACAAAAGGAAATACAGTTTTTTACCATACGCACATGTAAATCTTGTGTGGAAAATGACAATGGAAATTGCATAGAGATATCTGTCCGGTGGGACGGTTCACAGAACTCCCCTTATTAAAAATGAGAGTGCAGTCAATGCAACTGATAGCCCTTGGGATGACGGTGGGCTGGCCTCACCAAGGAGAGGCGAGGCAAAACGAATCAGCGAGCTCTATCCATATAAGATTTATTCTTGTTTTTCTGTGAAAAGCATATCCATAATTTGGGCGTGGTTCTTATTGATTCTACTATTTTACAATTGCGGCATTCTTTTAATAAAATGTTGGCTCCACGCCTACACTAAATGTAATCATCTTCACACCCATTGTTTCGATTCTTAAATAATTAATGAGGATGTAGCCTGTGTTGAAAGCAGCAGCACCAAGTTGGAATTACAGATTTTCCCGATGAAAAAAAATATCTATTTAAAGAAAGAAAAAATAAAGCTACTAACATTTTAAGCCATTATTTATTTTTTGGTTTACAGTTTAAATAATTCGTTTTCTGGTTTTATTTTAAAACATCTGACATTAAAACATAATGCATTTTTTTCTTCGTTTTCGTCTCTTATCTCTAATGCATTTGAACTCCCAGTGATTTTAGAAACGGATGCAAGCATTTGGGCATTCTTTCACTGTTGCATCCCACTTGTGCACTGATCAAATTTGTGATTAATGCTCTCCCTTTTGCAGACTTGAAAACGACGCCTTCGATGAGGACGGGAATTCATTATCCGACATGGGTTTTGATAGCGATCAGATTGCTATACGAAGCCCACCATCCTTAAACGACGACGCGTACACTCTATACTACCCTCCAGAGAAGAGGTAAATTTGCTTTCAGATCGCAGCTTAAGCTTGAGCTGGGTTCCATTTTAATGACTTTTTTGCTGTTTGCGATACTGTTTGCTTGCTTTGTTTCCCCCAGAGTTTCTCATGTTATTTGTTCAGTGTTATTTTCATACCGAGTAGCCTAAAATGTTGGATCCAAATACTGTAAATAATAGCTAATAAAAAGCTCGGCAGATACGGAAGGATAGCCTGTGTGTGAACCGGCTATGAGGCTCCGATCTGATTTCACCTGATGTGATATTGAACCTGCGGTACATTTTAGGCTACTTTTGATCATTTTGTGTGCGCTTTTTAGTTACTGATGATCTATGTGTTTTGGCGTTTTATCATCTCAGAACAGAAAGGCATGCTGAGGAAGAATTAGATAGAGCCTTGAGGGAGATCCTGGGTCAGTTAACAGCGAGACATTATCTGCATTCTCTGATGACAATTCGTGCAGGGTAAGGGCATTTCTTATAAGCGTTCACCTGCAGTCATCATTTTTTTATGTTCCTCCGCTGCACAAGTCCAGGCTGCTGTATCACTGTCTACCGTTTTATGTGCTGTTTTAATTTGTTGTTTTTTTAAATCTCTCTATTAAAAACGTCTAGACATTTTCTTTTTGTTTCTGTTTTTGTTGTGGCGTGGCACCGCACTGCGTTCATGATTAGTGTCCTCCCTTAGGACTGAGGGTCAGTTTTCTGAGACTAAAATACCCTTCGATTTATATGTAATTAATAATCTATACATTGATTTTGTTTTTCCAAGCTCTGATGAAAAAAAGCATGTCAGAATATGCAATTGGCTGCAAATGAATAATGTATGGCTTTTCTAAAACCCTTAAAATCACTGTTTCTTTTACACTATCTTGCTTGCCGCCCCCTTAAAAAAAGATTAAAAAAAGAAAATTCATTAATACTGATTGTAGGCAACTTTACATAATAGCAAGATGAAGAGATTATCAAAACTACAATGTCAAACCAAAAAGAGCAGAAATCTACTGAGAAGTTGAAGCTGCAGCTTCAAACTAATGCTTTTTTTTTTTTTTTCAGTGAAGACAACAGCATGGAGGAAGAGTCAGAGCCCTTATCCAAAAGACATTCAGATGGGATCTTCACCGACAGCTACAGTCGCTATAGAAAGCAGATGGCCGTGCAGAAATACCTGGCAGCGGTTCTGGGAAGAAGGTACAGACAGAGAGTTAGGAACAAAGGACGCCGACTTGCCTATTTGTAGCGTTGTTATAGCGCCCAAACTGCCCTCCTGTGTATATACATCCAGTCGTTAAATCAAAGTCATTCAGATATATCTGACCAACCAGTGGATTGCGCCTGTGTTCTTTCAACATGTATTTATGTATGAAGTAAAGCCATTAAAATGAATATTTTAATAATAATATCGTTTTTTTTCTTTTTGTACAAAAGCACTTGAAACCGCACAGTTATAGCCTACTTTGTGGACCAATATTTTATTTTCATGTTAAGATGTGGAAAACAAATCAAAATGATGAAAAAAAAGAAGAAATTTGAAGAAAAAAAAAGATAATTGTGCACCTTCAATATTATGCGCTTGAAATCTTTAAAAGTCATCTACATATGCAGAAAATAAATAGATTTTAAAAAGACAATCAAAGTATTGAATGTTATACTTATTTTTGTAACCAACGTTCTATTTTTTTTTAGTGTTGTTTGTTTTCCAAACAGGCCCAAAGAAGCAGTGAGCATGCTATGAGAGGCATATCCGGCTTATCCTAAATGATAGATGTTGCCCTTGCCCCCCCCCCCCCCCCCTTCCTCCTCCTGCTACCTTATTGGGAGCTCTGTGGGTTTGTATAGCTCGCTGCCCCTCCAGGGGAATTCAGATGGCTTTTGTTGAATAGCCTCTCATTTGACAGAAAAACTGATCGACTTACACGGCCATTCATGTAACTGGTAGTAAAATCCGACCCTCTTTTAAGCAGAAATTTAATTGCAGGCTTTTGCGAGGGCATTATTGCCTTTACTAAAGATAAAAGGAAGCGCTCAAGTGGCTGATAACAGTATGCTGCAAACACTGCTTGCTCACTTGCCTCAAAGTCATTTACTGTAGGGCGATAAATCGTGCTTGATAGGACCATGTAAAGAATGTTCCATGTGTGTATTATGTACAGTATAGGAATTACACAGTGCACATCTTCATCTCAATGTTGTCTGTGTTCAGTCAACAGAATTAGATGGATGAATGTGCTTCAACAGTTGACTGTGTTTGGGCAGCACTACAAATATTCAGAATGGACCCAGAACATGTAAAGATGCAGGAAATGAAGCATTCTTGTGACAAGAGGTGGAGCGAAAAGGTAGCATCTGAGTTACAGTTAGGAATATTTAACTCTTAATTCTTATTTATGGGTGCATGTGGAAACTGACACCTTGCTAATTTTGCTTAGAAACTGCATGCTTTTTTGGATTGTGCTATTTGGGAGGTGGGCTGTGCTCAGCCTATTTCCGCACCACTCCCCCCCTCCCCCTCAGATGTGTTGGAAATGTGAACAAGGCGGGCTAGAGGTGGTGGAAACTGGTACTGCACTGACTTGTTGAATTTTTACCTCCCCTGCTGCTGTCATTGTGGATATCATAAATACACTGGACCCCCTTGCCTTTGTCCTGGTAGCAGTTTTTAAAGATTATTTTGCTTCTAGATCGCCGTGCTAAATAGTTGACTTGACAGAGCTGTGGTTCATTGTTAAGACAGAGCTGATCTGTGTTAGATGTCTACCGAGGTTTGTGCAGTGAGGATGTGATAAAGAGATGAGAAGAGTGTTGGGTGAGAGAGCGAGAGAAAGAGAGAGAGGGGTATGCATGGCGAGGAAGAGAGAGCAGGAGACAAAGAGATAATGTGTGTGTGTGTGTGTGTGTGTGTGTGTGTGTGTGAGAGAGAGAGAGGGAGAAAGAGAGATAGAGAGAGTGAGAGAGAGAAAACAAAGTTACATAAGACATAAGAGAGTCAAGTTACAGTACAGCCCCCACAAGCCTGAGAGAGTTTGTCGCACCTGGATACAGGAACAAACGAGAGGCGAGAGCGCCGCTGCCTCTCCTCACCTGCCAAAATGACATCAGGGTCAATGAGTCTGATAGAAAATATCAGATGTTGAATTCCCTTCACTTTGGTACCAGCAGTAGGATAAACAGTATGTGAGCGAAGCTGGACACTGAGTTTCCCTCTTTCCCTCTGGCATTAGAATGGAGGTGAATGAAATTTAACCCTCCAGGAAAGGGATATCCCACTGACTTTTATTAGGGAGACATCTTATGTATTTATTCAATATTATGCGAAAGCAGCTTTATGCACCCCTGCAATTTTATCAGTGGCCTGTGTTCCCCCACAGAAACTATCAATACACTACACACTTCTATTTGGCTTTAACCTACAGGCTTTGTGTGTGTGTGTGTGTGTGTGTGTATGTGTGTGTGTGTGTGTGTGTGTGTGTGTGTGTGTGTGTGTGTGTGTGTGTGTGTGTGTGTGTGTGTGTGTGTGCATTTAATGTTTGTGTGAAGGAGTGACTGAATGCGCATGTGGAGCTGGAAATTGCTTTTGGCTTTGGTGCCTTGCTTTAACGTGAGAAAAAAAAATGAGATAAAAAAAATTCGCCACAAGTGACAGATGGCAATTTTAGTGGCCCTACAATGCTGCAGTCCATTAGCTTACATTGAAACTCCCTTTGACTCTGTTTAATCGCTCAGCTTAGTCTGCCCAAGAGTAGTAGAATTAGGCTTTTTCTTTTTAAAGCATGGCCAATGATTTATTGATTATAAAAAGAAAAAAGAAGAGAATGTATATTTTGATGGAGCAGGCAATGTGTGTGTGTGTGCATGAGTTTCGGGTGTTCAGTGCCTGTGAGAGTTGTGAACAATGACCGGTGTTTGTTACTGTTGATTATGAGGTGTTGTTGATTATTTTGATATTGGTCAGTAATTTAATAATCAGAAAATAGCCCCAACATATTATTTATAACTATGTGCATCACTATTCAGAATAAAAGGGTTTCAGAACATGACAGAGATGTTGTTCAGATCATAGAAAATGCCTGTTGTTAATATTTCTGAAAGCGCCAAACGCCTTACTTCAATGTTTAATCTCTTATCTATCTGAAAACAATGTGTTTTAAAAGTGAACCTTAGTACAAGTGACATGGTTATACACACAGGAGTCCTTATATGGGGTTTTACGTTTCTCAATGTTATGAAAGTGTTGTAAGATTTGTATGAATAAATTTTTGTAAACAACATTTTCTAATAATTGTCTAATCTTTGAAATATGTCATTTTTTAGATGATACATGTGTTGTGAGACAAAGAAAGTACAGCAACGGTAGAGAACCAGTTGTAGCCTTGTTACACATCTTGACTACGGTCTTTTGTTTGCATCAGAATAAAGCTTAAATCTACCTTTAAAAGATGAGTTTACATGATCACCAAGGGCCACATTTGAGTCTGAGCAGAGATCGTCTCCTGAAACAAATACAAACCTCAAGTCACATTACAGCCAATAAAGTGAAACATTCTCTAGCAACCACAGCAACAACTCTGCTCTTCTCCAGTGGGTTATGTAGACCTGAGGTCCTATCAAGTTAAATTTATCTTTCTGTAGCCAGACAAACAGAAATTAAATGGAAAATAGGAGAGAAACTTGGTGCATTGTGCAGAAATGGTCTAAACTTTCAGCAAGAGGAATTAACACTGAATTATGAACAAAAAAGCAAAGTGAGGTATATTTGGTGTCTTTTATTGGTCAATCCTAACCACATCATGACAATTCCAGGTGGTTTTAGGATTTCATGTTACAGTTTCTAAGACGGGGAAGAAGGTTGAATACATCTAAGTGCATCAGTAATTCAAACCGAAGAACCATCCAAATTATCCAAGGAGCTTGTCGAGATAAGCTACGACCCTGCACTGAGCAGCAGTGCTCAGAGAGCTTCCCTCCTCCAGGAACAGCACCACGTCTTTCCCCTCACTCCATCCTTGGCCTCGGAAGTGCAGCTGTGTCCCGTGGGAGAGGAGGATGGGTATGGCAAAGGAGCGTGTGTGTGTGTGTGTGTGTGTGTGTGATATAACCCTCATCAGCCAGAACGTGTGTGTGTGTGTGTGTGTGTGTGTGTGTGTGTGTGTGTGTGTGTGTGTGTGTGTGTGCGCGCACATGCACCAGAGCTCAACTAACCCAATCAGAAAAATGTTGCATGGCAACGGTCCACAAAGGGACACGGTGATGTATACGCATGTGTCAAGTGTGTTTGTATGTGTGGAAAGGGAGTGAGGTAGAGAGATTGTGAGTGAGTGTGTGTGTGTGTGTGTGTGTGTGTGTGTGTGTGTGTGTGTGTGTGTGTGTCTATGTGTGTATTTTGCTATGTGTGTGCTCAACAAAGGGAGACTTTGAGCAGGCTTTGTACTGGGATGGGGTTCTATGTTTGTACATACAGATACACACTGTATGTCTATCACACTTTCACAGGTAGTGTAATAACAGCAACAGTCACTGGCACAGGTGGTAAATATGATTAATGAAATTCAACAAAATGAATTAGCCACAAGAAACTGCCACACACACTGTGAAATACATCTTTGTTTCATCTCTGAGGACGTTGATTCCTGGGAGTTGTCCTGTTGCTATGAAAAGGCTGACAGATTATTGATTGTCAGGGTTTGAGCTACCTGTGTGATATATAGGAGGACTCCATTCTTGATGTATCCATCCACCCCTCCCCCCCTTCCACTACTTCCCCCCCTTTGTTTTTCTTCAGCTGTCAAGAACAAAATGAAGCTTAGTCCTCTTGACAAGCAAAGATTCTTAGATTCCTCCTGTGGCATTTTTTTGGATTGACAAAAGATGCATGGAGCGAGCGAGTCAGGTGAAATGAACCAAAAATGTATTCACAAATAAATTGGATTTGATTTGATATTCACACCCGCATACGCCCACAAGTGGATATTGATACAAATGCTCCAATCTGTTTGCGCAGCAGTAGGCTTCTCATGAGGGGCCATCCTGAGCCAATTTGTACTTAATGTACATTAAAGCCTGAATCAATAAAAGATGGCTCCTCCTCCCTGCATCATCGCTCCTTTATGCCATGCATTACTCCACTTCTTATCTCTCCATTACTGTCTTCGAGCTGTTTTAGAATTGATCTTAATTTTTCATACAGTTGTGTCCCTGGCTTGTTTTATTGGCAGGTTCTTGGAAGGAAAAATGGGAAGATCTCCTGAACTTAGCGCTGCAAAAACAGCCAGGTCACACTATACAGAGTCTGGAAACATACACAGCTTTTAATAATCGTCCCTCTGCCCTACAATGCCTCTAGACACATCTTAATCATATATAAGGTTTTAAAGGGGGAAGGGGAGGTTGTGTTCAAGGCTTTTCCAGTGGGGATACCCATACTGCCCCCCCAAGCACCACAGCCACACCCAGCTTTCTTTGTCATGTGTCTGATGAGCGTGTGAAGCCAGGAGTGTGTATGCATGCTTAATACTGATTTATTGCTTGTATGATTAACATTTCTGCTTTTCCTTCAAACAAACACTGACCCCTCCTTCTCCCCCGACTTCTCTCTTGCGTGTCAGGGTTAGGAATACCGCACTCATAAGAGAGGCCCAGACACACCAAAGATGCAATCACACATATCTCACCCCTTCGCCCAAACGCCCCGCCCTTTGCATTTCACCTCATGAATCATTTAGTGGTCAGGTTTGGGGAGACGGTCTGGTCATGGCTGCAATGAAACCCACGACCGTGGCGGCCCCGAAGAAGTCCCTTTGTAAGCCTAGCTTACATATCATCTTGTGGTGGGCTCTGTCACATCAACCATTAAGCAGGAGGCACTCTGCGGTGAACAGCAGCCCCTCTGGGAGCAGCGAGAAGGAGAGAGAAAGAGAGAGAGAGAGAGAGAGAGAGAGAGAGAGAGAGAGAGAGAGAGAGAGAGAGAGAGAGAGAGAGAGAGGAGACAGGGAGGAAGAAAATAGGAAATGTGGGCAATGAGATGCACTTTATTACTATATTACAAATATTACAAACTACTGGCACTAATCTATTTACATAGCAAGTAGACCCAGAGCAACATAAGCGTTTATTTGAACTTATGTTTCTGGCTACCTGATGAATTTAAATCCAAAATACATCCTCTTTTTAGCTTGTTTATATCTGTCTTTTTAGCAAAATGCTCCACCATGTTCACCAGCTAGTCACCAGGAGGGTTGAACCCTGATCAGATAACCCTAGCCCAACCTTGGTAGGTGGTGTGAAAGAGGTATAACTGTATCTGTTTGATGTTTGGTGCTGAGCAGGTAGTGTACAGTGGGGTTATCAGAGCTTTCTTGATGAAAACAGCTGCTGCTGGCAACACAGCTGATAAGACTGGTGAGACTGAACCAAGAAATTTAAGTTATTTTGTAAAACCAAAATAATGAGCTAAAAAAGAAGCTAAAACGCAGCTTTGTCTGTAACCATTTTTTGTAGGTTTGCCACTAGCAACAAACTTTAATTTGGAGACTGTCCTCCCCCGAAAAACATTTATAGTGGCGGTGGCCTCTAGTGGCTGAAGTAATTATGGCGGGAGTTAAGCAGGAAGTAAGGTGACAAACTATAAGAGCATCAAATGCTGTGTAAGAAAGCAGGTTAGGGGGGTGGTTGGGTCACACAAACACAGTACTATCACCCAGGAGTCTGTCCGGGGTTTGTGTCACATTTGAAAATAAAAGTTAACGATGAGTTTTAAAAGAAACTTCACAACAAACAGAACTACGTCACGTTCTGCGTCAGGTGCGTAACCGGAAATGTAGTAACAGATGATTTTAACCCAAACCACAATCATTTTCTAAACTTAACTAAGTAGTTTTTGTGCCTAAACCTAACCAAACTGCCACTGTTTCACAATGTTAACATTCTTAAAACCGCGACCGTTCCGTGGTCTAGATATGAGGACGGAAAACACTCATGTGGCTCTTATTAAAGGGTAAGAATAAACAACCTATTGTCATATGGTTTGGAGGACTTGTTGGCAATTTGTCAGCAAACATTTTTAAAAGCCTTTCACCTCAGAACTCCCATTTCTTGCAGTCAGTGGTATTTAACTGGAAAAATCCTGAAAGCTTGTATCCCTGTGTTGTATAAAATCAAACAAATTTCTTTAAAGCTTTCTTTTCCCAGTGTGGTTCTCCAACAGACACACACAGAGAGCTGTTGTGTCCCATGATGTGCTTCTCAAAATGTCTGTGGGGAACAATGGCAGTGGGGGGGTGCCACAGCAGGTGGGCCTGCTGGCTTTTGAACTAATGGCGCGTTCATGCCACCTCGGAATGACAGGGACCGCCCCGCGATTTACGTTGTTTTTCCGACTTGTTGCATGACTGCCACCGACTGTTGGGCGTAGCCTAGAGCATCAGGTGTGTGAAAACCTGGTGAAAACATGGAGGCCACAATAATTTGCTGCTGTTTTCTTATGCGAGCATACAAACAGCACATCGTCAGGTGTTTGTGTTATCTGCAGGACAACGAACGGGAAAGGACACAGATAAGGTGTATGTTTTTTTTTATACATGGGCCTATTTATGAATAATTCGAAACATGTTATGTCTGTGTATGTTTCTCAGCAGAGGCGTTTGTCCACAATAAATAAGTTTATTGTCATTGAAATATGTTCAGTGAACCAAAGTCACCTACATCAAACATCAGTTGTCAACAATGCGTCACCAACTGGGAAACTCGGTTAGCAAAATCTGAGTTTCCCACCTCTGATTCCCACAGGAAGGGATGTGAATGATGACGTTTTCACTCGGAAAAACGTTTGTCCGATGTCCATGAACGCTTTGTCCAGTGTGATGACTTCACTTGAATAGTAAGTTATGTTATGTTTTTGTATTAATCTCAAAAGCAATCTTTGGCTGCTTAATGCATGGTTTTAAAAATCAGATGATGGACTACAGCATCCAGTTCAGTGTGAGCTGAAGCCCCACCGTCCTTCTGTCTTTTATTTTGCCTGCAGCTCATACACTCACAAAGCCCTGGATTGGCTGTGCAAACACTGAATAATGTAGCATTGCTGGAGCAGTTAGGTGCGAAAAAGCAGTGTGATATTAGTGAGAAGAAACATATTCATCTAATTTTTATTCTCCTCCCTGTCTCTCTCATTTACTTCCAAAGGATGAAAAAAGACCCCCCTGCAGGCATCCACTGTTGCACCCCTTTCCACATCATTCACTCTCACTTCTCTAAAGATGCCTGAATGAGATGAGCGTTAATGAATGGAGAACATTCGAGAGTCGAGAGAGAAGCTTGTCATATTCAGGCTTCATGGGTTATGTGCTCATGAGAGTCAAATTTACACACTGACACACAGCTTGTGGTTACGTTATCTTACATCTTTCCTTTTAATGAACGTGATGTGAGTGTGTGTGATGTGTGTGTGTGTGTGTGTGTGTGTGTTTATGTGTGTGTGATTGTGTGTACTAGTGGCCGGGGAATGCTTTAATATGTCGTCAAAAGATTGGAGAAGACTGTATAATACAGAGGGATGCAACAGTATGGTTTCTAAGGGCACAACTTTAGAATTCACAAGTTCTATGGACAATGAAACACAAGTGTTTGAAGAAAAAGTTGCTGGAGAACGAAAAGAAGCTGAGAAGTCCATTTTCTCCAGAACAAAGCCGAAAAGAAACACTGATGTTGTCTCAACATGTTATGTTCATAATGGAAACAGTTTCTTGTTTTAACATTCTCGTATCACCTTCATCAGCATCTTCTCTGTTCTTATAAACTTCTCACACTTGCAAGCGATCACATTCAGAGATCCTAGAGATTGCTTTATCCCACCTCACATTCACACCAAAGGGTAAGCGTTCACTTTGAGTGGCAGATGCACAAAGCAGGCATAGGCTTTTACTGTCTTTTCCCACATATTCAAAACAAAAGGTACCGACTGTCACTGAGCAACATCTCTTTGGGAATATTCTGTGATGTGAGGCTGTGTGATAAGGAGAGAGGTGTGAGTGGGAAACATACGGAGGCGAGAAAACCAGCCAGGCTCTTCGTTCACAACTGTGAGCGACATCCTGCGCTTCCTGGGTTACAGCGTCTGTATCTCATAGTAGAGAAACGGGCTCTGCCTGTGTCTCCCGCAATTTCCCTTTTTTCCTCTTCCCTTCTGTTGGAGGACTCCCCCTCCTACACAACTCTTCCCAGCAGGGATCCTTTGTTACATTGATTGACATATTGCTGAAATACAGCCACAGAATGGATGTGAAAAGTTCTGTGCTGTAACATCCTCCAAGCCAGTATTATTTTTTTGGATTAACTTACTCACTGATTGATCAATTAATAATTAGACTAGCATTGTGATCAGACAAACTACCTAACTTAAGAAAAATCTAAAAAGTATACAATTGCAGAAGTGGAATTCTCCTCTGCTGCCATTAAAGATGAAGCAGAGTTTTGTGGATTCTGCATTGCATTAATAAAAAAATAATCAAAGTTGAAATAGAGTTGGTTGAAAATTTACATTTTAAAGACAGTTGAGCTTACTATTAACAGTCCAAATTAAACAACACAATACTTTGTGTGTCCATGCCCTCTAGACCACAAAAACACACAGACGAGTTTTCTGATCTTACACCACTTCCGACAGGACGAAATCATTTGTATGTGTCCTTCCCAAACTGTCACAAATCACTGTTGACAAATACATCTGTTTTATGGTGCGACAATGCTCTAGTTAAGGTTTGGTTAGGTTTAGACACAAAACTGACTTAGGTTTAGAGAAAGATCATGGTTTAAGATAAGTAATGGAGCTGTGAAATATATTATGTGGAATTAATAGAAATATTAATCAATAAGTCAAAATATTGTGTTAAAGGTCACACATATTTGTTGTTTATCACATGTAGTAGACCATACCAGAAGAAAATGTCAGTTCTGTGGGAAACACTGTGGTCACTGTGTTAATTTCTGCCTGTTAAGTTATGAATGCTTAGCACCAAAGATGTCTTTAAATAAAAACAAACACAGTGCAGATAATCACTTTAAGCTAATTTCATTGACTGATGTTAGGCTCAGCGGAGACATGTTGTAAATGCATGTCATAGATTCATAGTTGTGTTTATTTGATACACATGGACTGATAAGAATCAATAGCAATGTTGCACTTAGTGAAGCCATTTAACGAATTACAGAAGCTTTCCAGATACCTTTGAGATTCAATGTCAAATTAATGGCTTAGTTTAAACAGATCAGCACATTTCTTGTATTCTATCTGAAACTGTCATACACCTTAAGTAGTGCATGCTGTATTCCTGTCTTCTGAGAAAACAAATAGAGGAAATAGGGCTAATGATAAAGATGGTGAAAGTCACTTAATGATCTAGTTTAGCTCGTATGGTTTCAGGTCTTCCCACAGCAAATGGTAGTGAGTGTAAATCATGCTGTTCAGACGGCTCAGATGCTTTATTTCCTCATGCTGATCATAATTCATGCAGGTGAGATGCATGCAGCCATATTTCATCATAAATACATCTCACCTTTAAGTGTTTGACAGCTAACATCTGTTTAACATGATCTAGTAAAATATCTTGACAGGTGTTCAACGGTATAGGAAAACAAATCAGGCACATTACCTTTGTAGCTATGACTACAATCTGTAATTAGACTGCTTTGAAAGGCCTTGTACAATATATATCTATTTTTGTGAAACAATCATAAAGTCACGGTTTCATTCAGCTGCGGAAAAACAGCAGAACCCAATGAGTCTATTTCAGTGATTGTACTTTGAATATGAATTAATCTCCTTTTAAAAATGAAATTGTACCTTTCATATCCATATTAGTTCATGTTTATTATCCAGTCCTCTAAAAACAACCAAATTCTTTACCTATGCTGATTCTGACCACACCATTATCACTTAAGGATACACCTAATGCTGTATGTTGATGACATCTCATCTGTGATTAAGATGTTCTTGCCAAACCTCCAGCCAATTCACCCTCCAGGTAATTTCCCCCGATCCGCAGCTGATTGCACAGTAACTGGACACATACTGAGAAACAGCTGTCACTCAGTCAACTCTCAGAGGTGTCCATCACAAAGGCTTGTGGATCCAGAATATTCACCATCTGCTGCTGTTTTGCTGGACGTGTAACGTAGGCCCATATCACTTCCACTGTTTGGTGTAGGAGGTATCTAGTCACTGGCTGACAGCAGCTTGTGAGCATGTTCAGAGCCATATGGGAAAAGATTGACTGCCGCATGCTGGCGAGTGGCAAAATCATCAGTGTTTAATTCTGAGAGTGTAAAGAACAGCACTATGCCAGACAGAAGCCGTATATGTTTAGGAACTTCATTTATAGTTTAAAATAGCCACTGCAGAGGCAAATCACCTTTGAACGCAAAACTTCTTAAAATCAACCTTCGTCCAGTGTTGAAATACACTAATCAGATATGTACGGTGTATGGATTGACTCATTGTCATAATTAACTTAAAGTTGTCACAACCCCATCACCAGACAACAATGTAGAGATTGGACAATTCTGTAAAACCCTCAATGCGTGGATGTATTATAAGAACTGCATACCATACTCCAAGATAGAGCTTATTCATTGGAATGAAAATGGCTCACCAACCACATAAACCAAAAAAGTTTTTAAGCTTCCTGGTTTCCTCCGGCATTGTTTGGCCCACTGCACATGCTCATTATTCTTTCTCTCCCTGGCATCACACACATAACAAGAGCTTTTCTAGGCTCTAGGACATTTTTGCAAATATAAAGCGTTCATGGTTCCTAAAAAATTCATAATCCAAAGAGTAATAATTGACCTTGTTTGCGGTTCAAGGTGTCCTGTCACCAGTTTTACAGGCGCCTCATTTAAAACAGTGGGGAAAAAGTTTTTTTGTACGGTGGCCCTGATAGCTTAACAGCAAATAGAGAAAACACAACCAAATACAGAAACATGCTGCAAGTATGCAAGAAGCATTGACGAAACTGTTCACAGGGGAAACACAGATGCACACAGCTTAAATTAACCTAGCATTAGCCTTTTGCTTATTACCAGCCTGCTAATTCAAATAATCTGACAAAATACACACAATTATATGTGAAACAGGCTAAGGTTATAGGGCTGGGTTCCGAATTCAATACTTATAGGCACGGACCGAATTGCCTCTAATGGAGCTCAGCGTAAATTCTTTTAGGAAGACTTCAAATAACTTCAATCACCGCTCTCTCTTCCTAAAACAAATCAGCTGTTTAGAGGTGTTCACTTTTCAGTTAAACTAATCAGAATCGGCAATGAATTTCACGAGCCAATCACAGCATTACATCCCTGCTTTAAATCTGTTTCTCTCCCTGCTGCTGTCAGCTGTCATTTCAGGCAAAGCGTGCAACCCTCCTCCTCCCCTTCCACCTCCAGTCACCATCTCCCGCGGCACCCTGGGTCTTCCTCCAGCAGAACGCTCCGTCGACTCCTTCGGTCTGGTCTTCGGACTCCTTCACCGCCACCACCAGTGTCTAGACTCCATCAGGGGGATATGTCCTGTTTTTCTACCCCTTTAAACAAATATTTTACAACAATGGAGTCTAATCTCCAAAAACTCTGTACATTTCATTATGCATATGTACAATAAACCTTTGCATATCTGAAACAAAGTCTCTCCTGATTGGAATGTATTGAGTATTGAAAAATGCCTCATCATTCAATACCCAATTTTAATACCTAAGGAGAAAAGCTCATCAGTGTCAGTGAGCCAATCAGCATGCAGCATGCTTCTACCAAGATCTAATAATGTTTGAGATTGGCTGTCTAATGTTATATGTTGTAGAGGCATGCAAGAAAATGTATGTAATGTATGTATGTAAAGCGTTTTAAATGTCCTTGTTGCTGAAATGTGCTTTAGAAATAAAGTTGCCTTGTCTTGCCCTACATCCTCCAGCCTGTCAGTCTGTCACCAGGGCATAGAAAACTCTGTTGTGCCTCTCTCAGAGGAAGTGTAACAGCACTGCGGTTGCTTTCGGCTCGTCATTATTATATTGCAACGAACGCTGTCTGCGTGGAGTTTTGAAAACTGTAAACACACTTGCGACCGCTTTACCGGCATTGCGGTGACTCATTGTGAATTCAACAAGCTGCATAGGCAACGTAGTTTTGCTCCATCTGTGCGTGTGTCGGAGCCAGTGTTGGGCAAGTTACTGACAATTAGTAAATAGTTACAGTTACTAGTTACTTCTTTTAAAAGTAATTGAATTACTTTACCAATTAGTTACTAGGGAAAGTAACTTTGAAGTTACTTGTATGTCTGCTTTTTAAATGTAAATATGAACAGTATTGAACAGTCAAACACAATAAACATAATTTTTAGACCTATTTATTGTAATCAACAGGGCAACAGGCTTTCAAATCAAGCAGTGGTACAAAAGTCCCTTTTAATACTTGAAACGAAATAACAACTGTCTCACTCATTTAACAGTGTTTTTTTTTACCACATTAGGTAACTTAAAGTTGTCACAACCCCATCACCAGACAACAATGTAGAGATTGGACAATTCTGCAAAACCCTCAATGCGTGGATGTATTATAAGAACTGCATACCATACTCCAAGATAGAGCTTATTCATTTGAATGAAAATTGCTCACCAACCACATAAACCAAAAAAGTTTCTCATTTAACAATGTTTTTTTTTTACCACATTAGGCCAAATGAAATAAAAGTGATTGGCCTACAGTATACCTAGCAATCAATGTATTCAGCTTTGCCTAGCTTATTGGCTGCACTGCAGTCCGTATAAAATCTAGCTTTGGTTGTTTGCATGAAGTGGCTCCTTCAGCATCCGTAGGGTTGGGGTCTTTCGCTAGTAGCTTTGTCGAAGTGTGTTGCTTCAACAGGTGCTTCATAAGATTTGAATTGCTACTTTTAGATGTGGATAGGTTCTTTACACCTACACATAATTGACAACTCACCACTACATTTTTGTCTTTAATTTCGACGAGCGCGAAAGTAATGTCTGTCATATACGGTAGTTAGAATGCGCCTGCGCATATACTGTGATATACATGGTAGTTAAAATGTGCCTGCGCATATACTGTGATATATACGGTAGCACCCAAAACATGTGTGTCACTGCTCACTTGTTACTTGCATCGGGAGTTCAGAGTAAAGAAGACTAAATGATAAACTGCCTCCTTCGTTATCATTTTTACAATGTCCATACTTCCAAGAGAGAAAGTTCATTCTATCGGCACTATCGGCCATGCTGTGGTTTAATACTCATTGTTCGATTAGTGTATCATTATCACCACCATAAGGTCCTGCGACGTTAGATCAGAAGCAGCTAAAGTAGGCCTATCTGTCTTCTTGTCTGCAAGCGTTCATTTTAACAAAAGAGAGTAACGTGAGTAACAAACTCATTTAAATTTCAGTAATTGTAATTGCGTTACTTGATGAAAAAAAAAATTAGTTACATGCTTGTTACCGCTGAAAGTAGTGGAATTACAGTAAGGCGTTACTTTGTAGCGCATTACTCCCAACACTGGTTGGAGATGACCCCCGAGAGGACAAAGAAGCTCGCGCTTACGCACCCTCAGGTACTGAAATTTGACACTGAGTGATTTATTTTGAATTGCTACTCGGTAGTACCGACGTAATTCGGTCGGTACCCTAAAAAGTACCAAGTTCAGTACCCAACAATAGCACCTGATGCACATGCTCCAGCTGTTCCACACTCCAGTCCACTGGTGTATGCAGCGGTATGCACCTCTAGCTGGTTTGCCAAGGACAAGAAGGAGAAGAAGGAAAGAAGAAGAAGATAACAAAATGGATTGTTCTGAAGGGAGGTTGTGTGAGGAAATCCGCCGTTACCCACATAATTCATCTATAAAGAAATACAAGTGCCACCAACTGCGACCCACTGGAAAAGGAGTGTTGAATGTGGATCGAGAAATGCACATGCGTTTAACACCAGACCGACGCAGACCCTCAATAAGGTATGAATGAAACCACCTGTAGAAGGCGGAAAGTCTGTCCAAGCCTTTACTCCCTAATACATCCATAGTCCAAAGCCATAATTATTGGCAGACTAATCAATAATGAAAATAATCATTACTTGCACCCCTTATTGTAAATGTTAAAAAACAAATGTTTCTTTGGCAAACAAAAGTCCTGACTGAGTCTGCATAATTCCCAAGTATGCTGACTCTGTGGGGACGACAGTCTTTCAGGAGTAAACTTTGTTCGAGCCAAAACTTAAGTCAGGGCATGGCCAGACAGGAACAGGAAAAACAAAATGCAGCACTCAGAAAATTGCCTTATGCGTAAAGCTGGGGGGCGAGTGAGGGTATCGATCTTTGGTCACAACAACTTCCTCTGTCAGCAAAATTCTATTTCTAGATCCACTGTATCTCAGGAAGCCAACGAGAACTGATTTGTGGTGAATGACAATACATTACCTTGTCTCTCCTCCAGTCCCAGTGATCTATTTCTATCCACGCACTCTAAACCATATTGTCACTTAAGTTAAATTTAGGTTAGAGAGACTAAGGGAGACAAAACACACTTGTCATATTGTTGTGTAGGCTGCTCTGCATGCTTATTAATCGCCTCTCCCTTTGGGTAAATCCTCACTCCATGCAGTCTCATCAACCTGTGTGACACATTACCTGACTAGCGTGACTGAAACCTGAAGGTAATGAGCAATATTTTTCCTCATGTCAGCATGCATTCATGAGCAGCCTGATAAAGCAGAAACTGGAACTGCACACTGAGACAATTTGGACTGCTTTCACAAACAAAACTACTGCAAGAAAGTGTCAGTGGTTTCTTCTATCAAGCAGGATTGGGGACTCCTGTGGGCTTGTGTGCTGTTGTGGTGCACTGCTGACAGTTAAGTCTCATGAGCGGAATGGTCTCATGTTCATGCACTTGGAAACAAGATTATTCCAGCAAAAAAACAACTCCTGCTTTAACAAAGATGCTCTATTAACTCTGTTCACCTACATCACACTGAGATGACTGAGTAAACATTCACTGAAGTGAATGTTTACTCCACAAAAAGCTGTATCTCCTCTCTGGAGAAAATCTCTGGACAATCAGTGAATTCTGATTACATTGACAACAACAATGTCAAAGGTGATGCAAATGTTCCTGGTCTGCCAGGTGATGCAGCATGATTCATAGCAATCTTGAGAGTCATTCGTCCCCCCTCAGCCAGTCATCGTTCCCAAACCTCTGGGTCAGCCCCATAATAAATATAGATGTTGACACACAGATTCTACCAGTCACAGGAGCAGACAATTCATGTTGTGGGTGGACTGAATCTGGCCTCGTGTTCACAGCTGACACCCTCCAATTATATGTGACAGATGCTTGGCACGTGCACACGCACATTAATACTCTGCAGCAGGGAATGAAATCTCCATATCTGACACTGGGCTTTTCTCCCTCCCTCTGACTCTCCCCTTTGTTCTCTGGCTGTATGTGACCAGATGTGGCCCTACTACAAATTTAATAAAGATGCAGTGATGCAACTCTGTGTTTGCCTGTGAGTGTGATAGACTTTGAAACTCTGCTTGAGTGTGTGTGTGTGTGTGTTAGAAACACTGCTATTATGCTTATATGAAACTATATGGGTGTTTGTGCAAGTATGTGTTTCACATGTATGTACTGATCTTATAGATTGGGTTCTCCAAACCGCCTTATTAGCAGGCTCCATGTGTCAGTGGTTAATCCCTCCGTCTCTCAAGGGACGCCCCCCCTTCACCCTCCCTGTCCTCCTGTCACCCCCTCATCACCACCTCCACAGATGGGTCCTTTTATTTCCCCATAGAATACTAATAATAGCCATTGAAGGATTCCAAAGGGGCTGGTTTACTCCCTTCACACCAGCACCATGGCTGAATGGTGTAATGATGCTAGTGGTGGCCGAGGGAGGGAAAAGGGAGGATCGTACGAGTTAAAACACAACAGCTAATGCAAACAAAGATTTTCTCTGTGGATGTTCAAGTGCTTCCTTTTGAATTCATGAAGTGTTTGTTGTATATTGCTTGTGGAAGTAAACAAACTCTAACAAAGTTAGCAGCAGGAGTTGAGCAACTTCCGATTCATTGCAACAAAAAAAAAAAACGTTCTCACAGAATCATGGGGGAAATGAACATGCTGTAATAAAAACATGGATATTAAAGAGTTTACTTATATGTCAGGTGGCCATATGGTGGGAAAATCTAGCTCATATCATCAAACCAGGGACACCAGCCAACAGCATCCAGAAAGCAATAAAGAGGGGAAATGAGTGCGCTTCTACAGCTTCTAATTATAGAAAAACATTATTGAATGTCTCAGTGATATTGCAGTGTATAGCAAACACAGCCTGGAGTCAAGTCACTTTGTGAGGCAAGGAGAGGGGAAGAGGAGAATGAGATAGAGAGGATGAGAGAGAGCTTTTAAACAGCTTAGGTGTCCCACTGCCAAATTGAGCTAACTCTCAGTTGGACAAAGCCATATTTACGATTCCTGTAACAACTCACAACACAAGCCAAAATTAAAGACACATTAACTGTCTCAGAAGAACGTCAAAGAAACAAATGCAAACTGCACAGAGTAACTGCATGCTGGCTCCTCCGGCAGGCAGACAAACTGTGTTGTAGACCCTCCTCCACTACAAATCAAATCACAGTTTAAATTAGACATGTTTGTGAAAAAAACTAAACCTATTATTTGTATTTAAGGGTAATTTAGTTTTTCTTCTTTTACCTGGAACCCATTTCCCCATGCATTTGTGTCTAATAGACTGATGTGACCAAAAATCTTTGAAATTGTTCCAATATTGAGCAAGTTCGCAGTGACGGGCCGGTGCTGCAATGTAACCTAATGGGGCAATTGTGCACCTTCGATTTTTGTCAACTAAAAGTGATTGCTTTTACCACTGACAGGCTCAGATTGTAATTAAAAAGTGTCTTGACAACAACATTGATCTCACAAGGTGACTTCTTGTCCGAAGACAACGGTGTGGAGAGTGGAACGCGAGTCGGGAACAAGGCGTTCTGGGAGTCTGTTGTTTCGGAGTAGGCTACAGGAATTAAAAGTTTGTGTTGATATCTTCTCCAGGTTGAAAAAAAAACTAAATTGACCTTTGACCAAACTGCCTTTTTTGTTAACAATATGCATTTAATCTGTATAAATATGCACTTAAAGATATTGACCAACAGACAAAGAAATTGGTGTGTTTATAATTGAAAGTATAAGACTAATGGTTGGGTTGTGCTCGTTCAGATCTGGTTTGTTAAGACGTGTCCAAAATCAGAAGTGTTTATAGTTGTTCCAAATGGCCATGGTCAAAGGCAGCATGAAAAGCCAGCTGCCATATAAAGGGGTAGATGTGATATTGTTTAAATAAAGGGATACATTTTCAGACGGTCTCTCCTGGATGACACTCATAGTTTTGCACTTGGTTGAGTCAGTTGTGTGAAACTTGTGTCATTAATGAAATAAAGAGAGACAGTGATAGAGGTTCAAACTCTGGCTCCTTTCTCACTTTAGTACAGCTGCCCAATCAGTAAAATCAGTAAAATGGGTGTGAATGTCGGATTGATGTTTCCAAGAATTACAGAAATTGACAGATACAGTCCCCCCCTAATCCAACATCAGAAAGGTGTGGTGGGATCAGAGAAGCACTACTGATGGAGTATACTGACCCCTTGAGGGATACTCCAGACAGGAGGCTAAAAAGAGATAGACGTAAGCCCGATTTTATTGTTTGTCATCATGGGAAGTGTTTGTTAGATAATCAGCACATTTGTTTATATTGTAAAATCAATGAAAATATAAATGATAAAAAAGCCAGATCTATTTGTGTGTAAGACGGTCCAGGCATAAATACCTCCCTGAGCCAAGTGTTTGTTGGATGCTTAAAAATCAGAACTACTATTGCACAACTCAACACGTTCCTTTCGCCAACAGGATCTTCAGACGTAGATTCAGTTGAGAGGTTTCATTTTTCAACATACTCGCTACAAAACCACTAGTGTCTAGACACTGAGGAGATTCTCTCCTATCGCTATCTTCATTGGCCTATATTAGGCCTCTCTCTATTGGTCTGTCAATAAATAGGTTTTCCAACCTTATTAAAGTATAAATATATCATCTATTAAAAGATCTGTCATTTAATTAGGTAGTAATAGCAGGGTCCATTGAATTCTTAATTTAGTGTAACCTTTGTGGACCACAGCTAAGCTTGTTAACATTGTTTTGGATTTGATTGAAGGTTATATAAGAGAAATTAGGTAAAATATGAAATCCTGCAATACTTTGCCTTGAGGGTGGGTTATAGAGAACGCCATAAAACTATGTAATGGAAAAAAAACAGGGTAACTGTTAAAATGTAAGATAAGAAATTTGATGATCAGTTGAATTTAAAGGTATTAAATTATCATCACATTTTTAGCTTCTTGTTGCCAATCAATTTACAAAAATCATATTCATTACATATAAGGTTTTGCATGGCCGGTGCCAGAGGACATCAGTGAATGTCTTACTCCCTACTCTTCTAAGCCTCTTAGATGTTCAGCCAGCTGTTCAGAGTCCAAGTTGAAGTCAAGGGGTTGATGGAGCTTTTGCTGTTCTGGTGCCTCAGCTTTGGAAAAGTCTCCCAGTTTAGTATTTGGTCTGCTATAACTGCTTATAAATCATGTCTTAATGGGGCACGCCACTGATTTTATAAGGTATAAGGTTTAGTTTACTCGTCAGCCTGTGAAAACGGTTGTATAATGTCTTATGTGGCACTGGAGAAGCTTTGGCGAGAAAATAACCCTAATAATGCCACCAGATTTTATGTTTGTTTTTATTCTCGATGTGTCATATTTGTTTATTTTTCCAATAGTTTTGCTATATACTGGGTATTGTCTTTTTACGCTTTTTCTATTACCCTGCACCCTGTGCTTCATCCTTGAAAAGTGCTATACAAATAAAATGATTGATTATATTATATAACATTCAGTACATGCATACATACAATGCATCATATAAGCATTCTTTATTTCCAAAGAAGACAATCGTTAGCGTCTTTGCAATACAATTGGCTTGAAGGTCAACGGCTTAAGAATAATAAAAACAGCAGAACAATCTAAACAACAGAGAAAACTGCCAAAATAACCAACATTGCATATCTTGTGTGACTCCTTTAGTTTTTTTCTTTTCTTGTTATTTTCTTATTATTCTTATTTCTCTACAGGTGTAATCATACCTTGATTAATGCATTCAACTGTCCTATCAAACGTGTCCATTTCCCGGACTGAGAAAAAAATGGTTCAAAATGCACTTAAGATTCGTACATTTTTTAACCTAAACATAAAAGCCTCATATTTATTATAATAAAAAACAAAAACATTTCTGCAATCATGAGGCTCTAAGGTAATTGTTATCTAACCGTAACCCAATTTAATTTATGTCTTACATCTATGATGGCCATGTACTGTTTGTTTCCCTTTAAAATGTGTCCTTTAAAAGGATATATTCTATTGAGAGTTTATATGGAGTGCTCCAAACATGCTTGATATGGTATGAGTTTACCTTGTCCTCCTGGCAGGTGTTGCCACTAGCTGAACTCTAACTGATACCCTGTCTTAGTGTACTCTTGTGTCTCGCAGTCAGAGAAAGTATGGGGCATCATCTCGGTCCTCCAAGGGCCTGAATGGAATAGAGTGGGGCATTTGTCTGTATGAATATTACATTTTTTCCTTCAGTGCAATGCTAAATTATTGAACAGAATGCACTCTGGAAAACAGTCTTTGTGAGGTGCTTTGTAGATATTGCAGATTCTATTCTTGTGGGTCCTTTTTTTCTTCTTCTTTTGGTGTAAAAAAGACCTCTACATGAGCTTGAGAGATGGAAAGCGTGGTGGAATTCCTCCCTGCTGGCTACAGCACAGGACAATTTGTCTGTCTGCAGAAGCAACAGATGGCCATGGTCTTGGGTTGCTAGGAAACTGGTAATCAAATACTTTAATTCAGATTGATTTGGGAATCTGAGGTTTATTAAAAGCAGGGTGAAATCTTTTGTTATTCAGATGGCAAGATGTCTGATTTCTCCTTCCTATTTTGGTTGGTAAATATGTATTTGCCCTCAGAGTTGTATCTAGACTTGGCACTGAGCTCTGGGCAGGCTGTGGTTGTGTGTGTGTGTACAAGGCTATGAATACAAATGATTGACATTGTCTGACTAACGGCCACACTGGTATGAAAGGAATGACAATAAAGACAGAAATATAAATAAATATATATATATATATATATATATATATATATATATATATATATATATATATATATATAATGTGTGTTGGTGAGCTCTGAGATTCGAGTCCAAGTCTCAAGTCTTTGAGCTTGAGTCCAAGTCAAGTCCATAGTCTCCTGTGGTTATAATGAGTGTTGTATCACCTTCTGAGTTCCATCCAGGCTGCTTAGAACACTGCATAACTATATATTAGGAATTTAAAGCATGTAATATATTATTATGACTCCTTTATCATACAGTATCAGCTTTAATTAGCTGTTTGGTATATAATCAGTGTAAACCAGCTATTGCAATATGATAAAAAAACACCAAGAATGCTTTACTTAGTTAATAATTGCATTTTGCCTTGTAACATGAACATACAGTACAGCACAGACCAAATATTGCCTACTCAGAGTATCAGGGAAATATTGCTAAAATTATTAGCAATTACTGTAACCTATTTTTTCACGTACAGAACACAACCATGTAATGTCCACTGTGTCTACAACTAATGACTAATGCCTATAAAGTACTGTAAGTCAACACATCCCCCAGACTCTTAAACCCAGTGTAACGTTAACAAAATAAAACTGTAGCGTTATATGATCAACAATAAACCTGTAACTTGTTTGCAGCTGACGTTCCCAAAGATCCCACGACAACTCCATAATCAGCACTCTGGACAGCTTTTGTGACACATGTATCATCAGTTCAGGTGAGTCCTATAAGTTACTATTAGCTACCATTATTGATGGCTAAACATAGCTTAGCAACTACGATGCTCATCTGAAATTACAGAGCACACACACACACACACACACACACACACACACACACACACACACACACATACACACACACTCTTTTGGTCTAAATATATATGCAAATTGCTTTGTAACTATGGGTTTGGTGAGTGGTTTCTTAATAATGAAAAGATGAATATTGGTTTGTTTAAAGAATCTGTATTTGCTAAAGAGAAAGCGCAGTGGGCCGGCGATATATGGGCTAAGCCAAAATTGTGTATTTTTGTGATGATAAAACCTGAATATGGCACAGAGAAATATGTTGTATATAATTTGTCTAAAAGGCAAAGATCTCTATGTGCTCAGTTGAGATGTGGTGTTTTACCTTTATGTTGATATGATATGTTAATGTAGAAGAGGAAAAATGTATGTATATATATACTTGTAGTCATGTATTTCTCCGAATGATTTGTATATGCGACCAGAAGATGCCAAATGTTTGGCATGACACAGAAATAAAACTAAACTAAACTAAACTAAACAACACACACACACACACACACACACACACACACACACACACACACACACACACACACACACACACACACACACACACACACACACACACACTCTCTCTCTCTCTCTCTCTCTCTCTCTCTCTCTCACTTAACAGTTTTCTTAAAAAGGTGAAATTTGCATCTTCCCACATTTTGTTGATTACTATAGTGGTGAAAGGTCTTCAGCAAAAATGGGGGAGTTTTTTTTTATAATAAATTCTGTAAAATACAGGACTGCAGTCAGTTTGCAGTACATCATTTTAACTTCCTATCTTTAGATGTACCTTTACCAAAGTAAACATTGGCCATATATGTTCAATAGCTGTAAGTGATCTGACTTATCGGTTTTAACTTTTAGATTTGAGGGTCTGGTCACGTATCAGTAGCCCTATTCTGGCTCAGTATTTCTGCCTTGAAAGCTGAAGTGATATGAAGCAAAAAACATGAGAGAGCTGACTGCCATAATATTGGCAAGTGAAGCGGTCTCCAGATGTTGACTGTTTTGCACCAGAGTTTCTATCAGAGAGCAGATTTGTTGATTCTGCCCACACTGGTGCAGGAACAGTTAAGCCTCCTGTGATGCGGCAGTGCAGCAGCCGATTCCCTCAGTTAGTGGGACAGATCAGAGCTGATATAACATTTCCCTGGTGAGTTCATAAATAGATCCAAACAGAAGACAGACAAACCTAGAGGAAAAATATACCCGCTGATTGTTGGTGTTGATGCTGATTGGTCAAAAATCCACATTTGATGTTGCTATTTAGTCTTTCATCTAAAAATAAACATAAGATGGTACTCGTCAACCCTCTGTTCTCTTTTTATTTCCTCTAAGAACAGCAGACAGATGAATCATTTGCAAGGAGGGAGGAGAGGAGGTATATGTGAATATGCATGTCTGTATACACACATGTTTATGCCATTTCTACATATATTGATACAGTATTCCACACGCAGACGGACACAATCACATGCAGAGAAGGAACACAACTGAAGATCACATTTGCATTCAGTCCAACAGAATTGCCCCACAATCATCGTAAAACTACCAACGTGATGTCACAGATCCGACGTAGGTTATCAAGAAATACTGGGCAGATTGAGAATAGACTCTCAAGTCTTTAGTGCAAGCCTTTCAGAGCTGGCGGGAGCTCGCGGTGAAACAAGTGAATAAGAGACAGAGTAAACGTCCTCAGAGACAAGTGTAAGTGTGCCTTGAGTTAAGAACACAAAGTGTTGAGCAGCACTGAACACAGATATGCCAGATATATGACCAGATATTTATTTGCATCATAGCCTCGAGAAAACAAAAGAGGTTTATCTCCTTATTAAACAGAACCCCTCTCCCCAAAAATCTCTATCACTTACACTCGGGGAACGGTCGGTCTTGATCTGGTAGATACAACACAGACTTGCATGATTTGCCTGACTATAACCACATGCAAATGCACTGTCCATACTGTCATTGCAAATTGCAGCCTTATGTATTGGCCTTTAGGGCACGTTTAGTCTGACCAACAGAGTCCATTCCACACTGACATGCAGTACTGTTACAGATAAGACAGTTGATGTTTTACTTTTGCCTTTGTACGGAGGAAAAAATACTTGGGTCTCTGAGGAGTTGGATCAGCTAAGGCATCACACATCTACCTGCCAGAGTTTTGGACAGCCAGGTCGGTTTAATAGGCGTAGTCACTAAACTGTGCACTATATTATCTAGAGATGTGGATGTTTTTTCTTTTAAAAAAGGGAAGAGAATGGGTTGACAAGTTTTATTTAAGTGTCTCGCATGAATATGTTTTATTCTGCCTAAAATGATGTGTGGAGTAGCAGATATTTTAGGGTGCAGCACACTTGAAGTGAGAAAAGTCCTGCCACATTAGATTCTGTGTATCCCTATACCTTGTTTCCGAATTCCCATTGATTGGGTAGTGACTTTTCAGAACCAAACTACAAGGAATTGGGAGTTTTAAGTAGCCATCAGAGGAATCTATGTTACAGACAATTTTTTTTATTTTTATTATTTTTATTTAACTTCTATTTAACCAGGTAAGCCGATTGAGAACAAATTCTCATTTGCAACGACGACCTGGCCAAGACAAGTCATAAAATATGCGAGACAAGGAAGAGTTACACATTAAATACACAAAAATATAAACATACAATGTAATCGCCGTGTGTACTTCGTCCATAGCAATCATGCCAATCGGTCCCGAAATGCCCCAACATATTCTTTGTAAATATTTACAATCATTCACCGAAAGAACCAAGCAGGGCTGCCTTATTGCACGAACCACATTTTCTTCAAAACTTGTCCTTTTCAGCGAGTGGCTTGCTAGCTTGGAGTTTGCTGTTGTTTTCCATAGAAAAGGGATTTTGAGAACGGCAACACACAGAGAGCATAAGGTGAGGGGCAAAGCCTGACATCCTGTGTGTGAGCCGCGCACCCAGGATTTCAGGTTTTATCCTGGAAATGTATTTCCGTTGATCCAGGTGAAAGGGATGCCGTATTCCCTCTTTTTATTTGTCTGCATGTGCAGAAGCAACCTGGAGGATCAGTTTCACTTCAGTTGAGATCTGAAGGTGCTATTTTTGAAATGATAAAAAAAATAATTAGATACAGCATGCATTGCCCAGTGATTGGTAGAAACCATACCTAACAGATATAGATCAAAGTGACTAAAGCATATTTGAGATATACTTTTCTCTGATAAAATAAAAATGAAATAATACTTACGGTTAAATCATTTCAACATTCTTGATAATAATTTCCTCTGCCTAGCTGAACCTTAGATTTATTCTTTGTTTCTTATCTCCTAAGAATAGATGTGGAAAGTTTTGTCTCAGGATGATTTCATTCTAATCAGAAACCATTAGACAGCATCAAACCCACATGTCAGTTTGTGTCTTCGGAGATGTTTCCCAGTGGCAACACGTCATCAATCTGCTGACACATCCAGTCCCCATCCACCCTATTCATGGAACCAGTAATCCATGTGGTGCGGTTTTAAACCGCACTAAAACTTTGGAATAAAACATGTCCTACAGATAAAACAGCAGAGAGCCTCTTTGTAAATAGAGGACAGACTCTCTCTTTTGAAGCCCAGTATACAGCTTAAAAATTTCACATTGAAAAGTAGGTTTTTGAAGAGTAAACTTAAAAAAAACAAATGTTCAAATATTATGCACTTTTCAATCTAATAATAATAAAAAGATGCAGAGGCAGCAAGGGTCACACTGCTGTAGGCGTCTTATGGCTGCTGGTACAAAGAAGTCTGAGATGATACTGACTGACAGAGTAGTGTATGTAAATGCAGTCTCACATAAGGGAATATCAGCACGGGTGGGTCATACATACTATATGGATGTGGGGGGCCATAATTCTCTAAAGCAGGGGTCTTTAACATTTTTTTAAATCAAGGACCCCTTAACTGAAAGAGAGAGGGAGCAGGGACCCCCCTACTAAATATATTGAATAAAATAAAGTTGCATATTAAACTGGGCCTACAATAACTTGTAGGGTCGCCTAAAGCCTTTATACATGTTTGCATAGAATACTTAGCTATTAAAATAGCCTAATAATTGTTGGCATGATTTTATAATCATGTTTTAATGTTAAACATACACACTTAGGATGAATTGTATGGGTCAGTAAGCCTATCATCAGTGTGGATTTATATTTGCTAATAATATGTTGGATTTAGACCAATTTAGTCAAATACTAATTTAACATAAAAAAAATTCATATGAAATGTATGTGTACAGTTGCTTTCATGTGATGGCCTTAATACAAAAGTGCATATCTGGTGTGCAGCTGCTCATTAAGCACAAGTGCTCATTATCATGTGAGAGGTTGTTAGTTTTGTTATATGAGTGTTTGGGCAGTCTTGGGTCAGGATAAAGTCTGCACCATCTAACCCTGCTGTTCCTATATTTTCTGAGTTGTAACAATGTCGCAGGAGTTTTTTTTACATTAAATTGACAGTTATGGTCACCGGCAAAGACTGTTTCTTTCTCATTTTAACAAGAGCAAGTTGTTAAATGTATCTTTTTGTTCATCTTGACAGATTTTTCAGAATAGTAAGGAACTTAAAAAAAACACATCATTAGCCCAATTATCTGCATCATTATCAGCATAATGTAAAATACAAAAACAAGAAAAACTTCGGCCACTAAGGACAGAGATAAACCGACTGAGTAGCAAGAGATGGTGAGGGAAGCAAGGAGCCAGGATAACCAAATGTAAAGCACCCCGGGACTGAACACACAGGATATAATATCTGTAGTAATATCAGGTGAGGCAAAAGATAAGGCTGATAGGTCAAAGCAAACTAGTGACCTGTTCACTTGGTGAATTATGGCGAGTTCCCATGACAGCTCCACAATCAGCACTCTGGACAGCTTTTGTGACACATTTATCATTAGTTCAGGTGAGTCCCATAAGTTACTATTAGTTACCATTATTGACGGCTAAACAAAGCTTAGCAACTACGATGCTCACCTGAAATCACAGAACACACACACACGCACACACACACGCACACACACACGCACACACACACACACACACACACACACACACACACACGCACACACACACACACACACACACACACACACACACACGCACACACACACACACACACACACACACACACACACACACACACACACACACACACACACACACACACACACACCAGTCTCATACAGGGCTTCACTAACTCTGGATTTACTACAGAGTCCAATTGTGCAGGACCACCTATAGCTGCCCACAGTGCCTGTGCCTTTGTACTCACCCATAACTTGTGCATACTGTCCCTGTTGTTGAATAAACATATTGTGCCAGCTAATTAATGAAGGAGTACAACAATACATTAACATAATAAAGCAAAATAACAAAAGAGAAGTGTGTGTGTGTGTGTGTGTGTGTGTGTGTGTGTGTGTGTGGGAGGGGAGGGGGGGGGGGGGGGGTGGTTGTAGTCAGTAACTAACACAATGTCCACTGAGACGGGCTGTCAGCTTGATGTTGCACACCCTATTAATTTAGACCCACAGCTATTTCATCTGCCCATCTGTTTCAGCTGGCACTGTGTTAGTGACAGTGTTATATTGTGCTGTTTGAATCTGATTCAATGTTATCTGAATCTTGGGACTTGCCATTAGTTCTCGTAGGCCGAGTTGTGAATGCCTCAATGCATCCAGCACTGGCAAGTAAATGTGTCCACTATCATTTTCTCCTTGAAGTGTACTTCAGCCATTGAGTATCACATCTAACAGGTCATGGAAGATACACATGATTAAACACATAGACAAGTTAGACTCTAGTTTATTGACAGTGTGTGGTGCATGCCGCATGGGGCTCTGTGGCAGTGAGTTGTTATTTTCATTACACAATTTTGTGATTTGTTCTCTATTTTGCTAATGCACTGTGATCGTGGTGTGCTAAAGTAGGAGAAGAGGCACAATAGGGGGTGTGTCAGTTGTAATCAAGACGACACGGTGCAATTTAAGTGTCAAGGGCCACTGGGAATTGATCTTGGGTGGTGTTAAAGGCCCATGTTTTATTACTTTACCTTATGTTTTACATGACATAAACCCCCTACTCATACCAGCCAAGCATCATATATGCCAGTAATGTCACTTGCCAGACTCTACGCTTCTTTTATTTTGGTATATTCCCTTCTCGTCCCGATATTAATTAGGTCCCCGATGACATATTTTTTAGGCCAATCAAAATATAGCTATTCAGTTTTTTGAATGAATTGTGACCTTCCACTAGTAGAAAAATAAACATGGCTGTGCTTTCTAGTGAATAAACATTCAAATATCTAAAATGACTATACCTATGTTAAATATGTTGTTGAGTTGTGTACTTACACCATCCCAAATGTTTCCAACAATGTTCAAACCCAGAGAAATCTGTAATTTTATTTCAATGACACGGGGCGTTTTGTTCAGTCCCCTGTCAGTGACATCATATAACCTTTGACCCCTCTAGTTCCTCTAACTTCCATCAAAATATGGAAACCCAGATGATATATTCGAGAGTAATTGTAAATCATACAATGTCACAGAAACAATTATACTCCGTAACCGTAATACACCTTGTTTTCTGCCATACAGCATAATTTTCCATTGATTACATGCCACTTTGAAACACAGTGATACAGCAGAGACCTAATTTATTGATATGATATTTCAATATTGATCAATCCAGCTTAACGTTACTACAATGTGCTTTGTTGACAAGTAGCTCATACTAATGCTTGGTGGGTAACGTTATAAGGTTACAACATTAAAGCCAAGTTCAGACATTTTCTCAAATGAACTTTACCAATTGATTTTGAGTTCACTGGGGATTCAAACAAACAATCTCCTATCTAGTTTTGTTTTTATTTTTTGACGTGGGGAGGGATCGAATCAAAGTCTGACAACCTGTCAATAGTTATGAATCAATATATCATCGTATGCTGCCAGCCGATGTCCAAATAACAACAGATGGCAGACATGCATACCTCCTCAAAGCAGGACGATCAGTGGGAACAGCATGATCCTAACTGGGTTCTGCACAATGATTCACTATTTCATTAGTCATATTGGTGGACTGAAAGAATAGCAAGAAGGCTCAAAATATTGTTTTTTTTTCTATCATTAAATAAATAAATAAATAACTGTAGCAGTTTACAGGGATGACAGAGCACAGTTGGTCAAAATACTAAAAATGATTAGCATATTGTTCCTTGGAGAAAGACCTGTATGATTTCAAATCTGTGTGTATGTTGGGGTTAAGGTAAGAAATAACTTCTTAGGTGGAAGAATTTCTGTTTTCCCATTAAAACTTTAGTGCGTAACTTTTTGATATGAATGAACGTCTGTTACATTCAAGCCATTGCCAAATGAGTTGCTACAAAGCTAATTAAGACTATCAACTCCACACAACTCATTCTGTATTTCTCAGTCTGGCTGTATTCAGAAGATTGTGGCATCCGATGATTTTCCCGCGCAGAAACTCGAGCGAAGATAATTACCTCTTCTGAAGAGTCCATGTTTTTTAAATCCTCTGTGTCCTCCTTGGCTTGGGGCAGTGCACGGTCACAAAAAGGCTGTATCTTGTGGACGTGCCGACAGTTTTCTTGTCATTACTTAGAATTCCTCATGAGGCGGCAGAAACTAGGCGCTATAGCTTTAAGTAATTTTACCCAGAGCATTTGATTAATTGCATTGTTACCAAGCAAGTCAGACTATGAAGAAAGCGAAGGACATAACAAGGTCTGCATTACTGAGAACGATGGTGTTGATGGTGTAAGGGACGAAAGCAGTGAGAAAAGTCATAATCAGTAACAACGTTAATTCTGCCAATTTTCAAACTGTTTTTCCTCACATGCAGGAAACAAGGATTTGTGGTGTTATTAAGTTCATGTTTTTTTTTTGGTTGTGTGATATATTTATAGAATAACGCTTGTTTGTTCTTATGTCCTCTGCCTTCTTAATGTGTGCTTTTGTCCATGCATTTCTGTCTGCACATTGTCCACATGTGTAGGCGTGTTAAGTCCCTGTATATTATTAACAGGAATCCAAGAGAGCAGGTCGATAAAGTCCCTGCCCACCAGTGTCCCCCTGAAGTCCTACACACCAACTCCCAGCTTTGCCCTCCTATAGTCATCTATGGTAATCACCGGGATCACATCACAGCACATCTTTAATCATACTGGAGGCGGTTCTGGGAAGCCGAGTACGCAGTCAGTGAACTGCTGACCTCTGTGGACTACGAACGTCTTTCATCTCGAAGTAACAGTTTGTACTTTTTCTCCCCCAAAAAGACTAATTTAGAACACATCGTTCACGTCAAAGAGTTTCAAAGAACTGGGTGCTGATATGACTGTGAATCATACGAGGGCAACTTTAAAGCTAACATAAATCCTGTTCTTTTCATGCCTTTTTTATAGTTGTACAGAAGGCAAGATTTTTGTGCAACAATGTGCCTGTTTGCAGTGGTGGAAAGGAATTAAGCACATACAGTATACCATTTCAAGTATTGTGCTTGAGTATTTTTATTTTCTGCTACTTATACTTATAGTTTCTGCTACTTATACTTTATACTTCTACTCAATTTCAGAGAGACATATTTTATGTTTTACTCTACTGCATTTATTTGACAGCTGGAGTTATGATTAAGAGTTTATGTTAAAAACAACAAATGATACTTTTATAAAATACAATGCATCCTTTTTGGCTTGTGACAAAAACGAGTTGAGGCTTCTTCTCGTTTCAGATGTCTATGAGTTCCCCATTAAACTTCTCAGATGGTTTATTTAAATAACTACCAGAGACCTGAAGAGATAAAATGACCAATATGTCACAAAAAAGCTAAAATTATAATAGAGAATATTTCAAAAACAGAACTTTGTTTGTCCTATTCCGTACCCCATTAATTATCTCGCTAACCACTAGATTTATCTTGTGATCGGGAGCCTGACCCTCATGTTGGGAACCTGTTGACTAAACTACCTTTTTTTTAATAAAATAGTTAAAACTAGCTCCATACACATTGATGCATCAGAATGAACCTTATAATGTCAAAAATAATAATATATCAGTCACATGGTCCATTTTACTGCAGAACAAGTATGTTCAGTACGTTAATTTAGCTTATAATGCTTCCGTAGGAGGTTTTGTACTTCTTCCCCCACTGCCTGTTTGTTTGTGGTTGTGGTGCACCTGCAGCCTTATTGACAAGTGGAAGTGTGTCTTCAGCTTGAGCTAAACATCTATGCTGATGTAGAGATCCGGTTAAGCCTCACTCAGTAAGCCTGGTGATGTGTGGTCACCCAAACTTCTCTCCCACTTAAGCCCTTGAGCTAGAAATCCAGAGGGAACTCGCTGTCGGACTACTTCATCACAAAAACCTGAATTTTGATTTCCAATACAGACCGAAAAAGTGACGACAAAATTAGAAACTCAAACATTAAGATGACTCATTATCTGCCGCATGTAGGCAATGCAATCAGCACGAAACTGCAAGCATCCACAAGCAGGAAAATGTAAAATGAAGGTGATTGCAACCAATAACGGCTCACAGGCTCCTGATGTATGCAAAATAGAGAGATAATGAAAGATTAATGAGTAAATCTCTGACCATGAATATTTAACGAGGGGAAGTCTGTTTAATACATGATCACCCTGTGAAAGGCTTCCTGTACATGCCACCGCCTAGATTAGATTTTCAGGCGGATGGCATTTTCATTGCCCGACTCTCCAATGAGCCTGTTTCATAAATCATTTTGTATCACTTTATATTTGGGTTGTATTTCTAGACGTGATACATACAGAGGGAGAAAAAGCTGTCCTTGGATTTGAGAAAAAACATGATGACAATTGGTATTTCCTGGTGGCTTTCTTGCTCAGACCTTCATCCTAGAAAAAAATATTGTTAATTTAAACGTGCCTTCATCATACATGTTATTTACAATATGATTAAAATGGTTCAATCATAATTACAAAAAACATCCATTTCTTTCACGCATCTTCTACTCTGTGCGCCACACATACACAGAACCATCATTTTAAACCATTTGCATCCCAAATTACTTTCACACTATCGATTCCTGAGCTTGAGGGCCACACTTGACATAGCATAGCTCTGTAGCTCATAGCTCTAACTGCTTTTGTGACTGACACACGGAGAGGGATCAATGGATTAGTTTCCATGAGATGGGTGTTCTTGTGGGCCATAGACGTGCCTGTACATGCCAAGAATGGGATTACAGAAGGCAGACAGGAGCTCTCCGGGTCCGACAGGCGCCTGTCGTCCCATCTCACGGCTCAAGATGGTGAAAAATGGAGAATGCTGCCAGCAGAGTGCACTCACATCTCCAACTCAATCACACTGAGTCAACACGGGAACTCACACTGTCAATCAGGCTCGCACATTAATGGAAACACGCGCAAAACTGCAAACACCAGCATACACAGTTACACAGTTGCCTACTTTTAGGGTTTCATACATGCCTTCATACCTGGAGCATTACCTATGATGTGTGTGTGTGTGCTTGTATAATACTGCAATTCCATTCATCTTTGCTGTGTTTCTATTAAGACGTTAGACTGTCATTAAAATCTCTATGATGGAGGATCAGCCATATTCCTTACAGCAACAATCTCTATCAAACCTAAGCGGTGCACAGACTTTAAGAAATATGATGTATGGGGGATACACGTTTTTCATTTGTCTATCACATCTGTTGCCTTGTCAGAATGTTCAGATTATGTAATTACCCAATAATGTACGTAGACATATTTGATCCAAGATGGTGGTTAGATTTGTCTCTGACAAAGCCTAGGGTGTTCCACCATGAAAGATATTTATAGTACAGGAGAGAGCTGTGTTGGTTGGTTCTACAAGGGAAACCCACAGCTACGAAGATGATGAATGGCTTTAATGAACACATTGCATAAATGCAATACAAGAGGGAAAACTGCGAAAATAACATTAAGCTTCGTGAAGATTAGAAGATCTAGCACACACATACATGCACAATGTAATGCACAGAAAATACCCATGCACACACGTAAGCACCCATCTACTCACACAAATCTCCCCACCCCCCTTCTTTGCATGTCATCAAAGTGGTGGTCGGGACTTCCTATTCCCCTGTCTCAATAGCAGAGTATGAATAATGCAGACAGAGTGACTTGATAAAAACAGCTGGGGGAGACCATGGGAGACATCACTACACAGAAAAAGGACTGCAGCAGCTAAATATAAGCAGTGCCAAAGTCCCTGTAGCTTCTTCCATTAAGAGATAAGGAGAGAAAGGGACATAGAGACATAGACAGAATGTGTGTGTGGGCACTTGTGGTTGCATGTGTGTTTGTGTGTTGGCACAGTGCTCTCCACCTCTGTGCCAATGCACACACCCAGAGGGATGTGCAGGATGTAGCAGCGCCAGAAGCAGGCATGATGCACCACTGGCACCCTATTCAGGAACAAGGATTTTTGAGAATGGTTTTCCCCTTATAATGGGGACAAAGAGGTTGTTATACCAGCCAAAAGGATAAGAGAAACCATAATAGCACATTTTAGCAAGTAGAAACGTTGAGTTATTAAACAGATACATGTATAAATTAAATGTATTGTTGCGCATATCATTGTATATATTATATTAAGTATTTGTTAATGATAACCAAAATATTTGTAAACCTTCCAGAAATAGTTTGTAAACCGTAAATAAACATTATTTGGATGGCTATTATAAGTTATAAGTTGCAACTGATGATTGTAATACCTTGTTAAAGATATAGTGCGTAGTTTCTATCGCCTCCATGAGGAATTCTAAGTAACAACACTGTCGGCGCGTCCACATGATGACAAAACTCATTATTTTATATTACACTAAACTATTGATAAAATAACAAATTGTGACATTACTAATGTGGTTAGCTAGTTAGTAAACATTAAAACCGTTTGTTTACAGTAAAATAACCAATAACTAGGGCCAGGCACCGAATTCAATAATTTTTAGGCACTGACCGAATTGCCTCTAAAGTATGGAGTATCGAAAAATGCCTCGTCATTCAATCCCCAATATCAATACCTAAGGAGTAAATCTCATCAGAGTTAGTGATCCAATCAGCATGCAGCATGCTTCTACCAAGATCTAATGATGTTTGTGATTGGCTGATTAACATTACACGTCGTAGAGGTATGCAGAAAAAACTCTAATCATGTAATAGGAGCTGAAAAATAAATACAAATTTGTGCCGTAATGTTGTAATTTCTTATTGAGTTACAAAGTTAGTATCGAAAAAAGAATCGTTTAGGAACATGTATCAAAGTCACGGCATTGGTATCGGTACCGGTATAGAATATTTTTTAACGATACCCAGTCCTACCATTAATTAAAGTGTAATTAACTATCAATTTAACATTTATTAATGATGATTATTATGTATTATTAAGTGTTTCCAAATCAATAAATGTAACCTAAATGGAATTCACTCTCAGCTCTTCTGCTTCACATGTCCCGTGGCTGCATTAAAGTTGCATATTTTCATGAATGGCGGACTACCAAGTAATAACACACACATAACACATAAATTAAATTGATATTAGAATAATTTAACGTATCATCCACCTTTAATTAAAACCTTTCATAATCAAACACATTTTTCTGGATGCAGGAATTCTTCAACTATTCAGTATTGAATATAAGCTTTATTATTTAGGCATGTAACATTCAATCATAATTATGTTTTCCTTTAATTACACACTATAGACTTCACAACTAATGTGCATCACAACTAATGATCACAATTAAAGACCTAAAGCGTTCCTCAAGACTCCAAGTATAAAAAAAAAAAAAAAAAAAAACTCTATCTAAGCTCTAATTAAAGTGTTTCATCATTCCTCAGGTGTAATGCTGTTACTTTTGCCAAATAGGAGTGGCTTGTCAGGCTCAGTGCTTCAGGACTTGATGACAATTAGTTGCTATTCACACTTTCTCAGAGGCAAGCCGGTAAAATAGGTGAAGAGATCCTCTTTCAACGCCAGGAGCAAATTGTGCTCACTTAAGTGTGACTTCTTTTCAATGGCATCATTGAGACAAGCTATTTGTTACTCTAGTATCAGTGATAGAGACTGCAAGGAGCTTCAGACCAGTACACTTACAATACAGCTGATAACACATGAACTGCAGCTTTGTCAGGACAGACAATGGTGGAGGGTTCCTAGTTTTTAAATGTATTATGCTCTCTTCGGAATCAGTGGTTGAGCACTGTATTTCAGGTGTAGGAGCTGATAAGGTAATTGGCACATGGCATCTGTAATGATTAAAACAATGTGTTCATTCTGCATGAATTCGGCTTCATAATCATATCAGAACACATGATTTTTACAATGCATTCATTAAACTGATCACATTAAACTGGCTTTCAGCTATAATTATACAGTATACTATAATAATACACATTGACTCTACTATATGGTTCATTGCTCTCACCAAAAGATGTGTTTACAGGCTCAGAGAAGTGTTGTTTGAGACAAAGTAAACCAGTGGCTAGTGAAAAAAATCAAGTATGTAGCATTAGTGAGCAAACAACCCAGATGTTTTTCATGGGTCTTTCTAAAAAGGTGTTTTGTCATTAAATGGTAGGACAATTGGTAAAACAAAACTTTCAGAATGTTTATATCGTAATCAGAAATGACCTTGTGGGGTATGTTTGGGCCAAAAATAATTTCTTTAGGCTGCTCCGTCTTTTTTTTAAGAAACCACCTCTCACCCCTGCCTCTCTTAAACATCCCCACAAAGTGATTGATGTCATGCTACAATCAGAGAGTGAAGAGAATATGAAAAATCAGTCACCCTTTTAAATAACACAAGACCTTTGTAATGCATGAGACGAATGTGCCGTGGGAGGCATTTACTCAAAGGTCAATCCAAGTGTCACAAATACACATTTCACTGAGCTACCTTGACTGAAATATATTTAGCAGATTTTATTTGGACTCTTGAAGAATTTGATGAAGCTATAGTGTGTAGTTCTGTCGCCCCCATGAGAAAATCTAAGTAATGACAACAACACTGTCAGCGCATCCACATGACTCAAGCTTACAGTGATCACGCACCATGACACAGAGGATTAAAAAAACATGATGGACACTTCAAAAGCGGTAATTATGTTCACTCGAGCTTCTGTGCACGAAAATCGTCGGACTACACAGTTTCTGAACATAGTCATACTGAGAAATGGAGTTGTGTGGAGCTGATATGCTTAATTAGCTTTGTGTCAACTCATTTGGCAATGGCTTGAATGTAATGGACGTCCATTAATATAAAAAAGTTGCACACTATAGCTTTAAGTACAAATGCAGCCTTCAGTGGAAATCTCCCCCCGGGGCCACGTCTTTCCTGAGCCACAGTAGTTCTAGACAGGTCTGCCAAATGCATATCATTATTGAATCTGTGGGATTTAGCTGTTTTTTTGGTTCTTGAATGTGAAGTTGCGTTGCAACTCAACACTCTCTAAATTAGGCCTTACCACACGAAGGTGACCTATACTGCAGTCCTATTTTGGTCCTATTACTTATTCAGGGATACGGCTGCTTATTAATAGCAGCTAATCACAACCTGGCACCCTATTGTCATGGCAGCTCCGATCAAATAAAAAGAGCAAGTAAAGTAAAAATAAAAAGTATCTTATGTTTCCATTGTGATTCTGGCTTCACAGCTGTAACTTTATAATGATGTATAACCCGAGAGTAAGAAAAGAGTTATTTCTGAGATAGGGTAAGGATAAATCACAATAGAGCTTTTGAAATAAGTTCTTTAGTTACCCATTTCTATTTATGACAATCCACAGTTTTTATATAGTAAACATGTCACTTGTTTGCTTCCCCTTTATAAATGGTTGTTTATCTATTTGCATAAATAAGTGTAGAGGGAGTTGGTGTTGGAGTGTTCACCTTGCATTTCCCTCTCAGCTTAAATGCCTCAATGGGGAAATAACTAGAGTAAAAATCAACTTCCAGATTGGGGCCCCCCCACAGCTCTCCAGTAGAATATAATTCCAATACATCCAGGTTATATTCATTCATCTCTGTGTATACAATCTTGGTTATGAAGCAGGTTACTCCAGTGTACCAGTAGTATGATAACAACATAACAGTTATGACGTACATTATGTACGTCATAACTGTTATGTTCCGGTACAATTGAGTATAACTCTGAGACTGAGAGAAAATGAAGTTGGCCAATAAACTGCTACACAAAGGCTACAAGGAATCCCTGACCAACAGCATGTTAATATTTAGGCCATGGTCAGACAGAAAACAAAACTCTGTTAAAAAAGGGGCTGTATTGGTTTGAAGATGTTGCCGTAGGTACCGGCTAGAAGAGGAAATAAAATCCAAGAAGTCCAATTTCAGTCATACATTCAGCAGTAAAGACCTAGCAGGCACCAAAGCACTTCACAGCGGTTTATAATACTAGAGTCCAAACCAAAACCGACCTGCTAAACGACGTAACACCCCCATTTGTCATTAATAAGATTAACGATAGTCCTTGATTTCTGAGCCGCTCTCCTTTATCAAGCTTTGTTAAACACAAGGGTGTAACTTTTACTGGGGATGGGGAGGACATGTCGCCCTTTCACTTTTCAAAATCCACACTTTTATAGTTGATTTTTTTCACTGAAATCTCTCCAGGGTCCTCTCACTGTCCAGCTTTTAAACTCCATATGCGAGAAGAGTTGATAAAAAATGTGAATGTGTTCATCTATGTCACCTTCAATTATTCCTGTGTGCTCTTCTAACGAGTAGCAGTGAGTGCTGACCTACATTATTTGCCAACTTTTTAATAAATCCAGTCCATTTTTGGTAACACAAATAGCATTTTCATCACTTACAGTTTTACACATTTAGGAAGTGATGAGTAACAGCAGTAGCTTAACAGTAGCTCACCAGATTGGATTGTTGCATCCTTAGTGTCGTTGTAGCAGAAGTTTTTGGTGTTTTTTTGCCAGCATCCTCAACTCTGTGACCCCAGCTGTGCCAAGAGGTATCACTGAAATGAATGAGGAGGCTGTGCTTTTGGATGTAGAACTATCATCAGTCTGTACACGGCTTTACAGTTAATTTCGACCTCTGTAGTGACCAAACTATGATACACAACCGACATTGGACATTGTTTTTTAGGATACACAATCTGATTATATAATGTGCAGCGAAAACTGGAGTCCTACATTTTGGAAAAGGTCTTTTGTAGGTGTGATACAGTGCAATGACCAACTACCACAGCCTGTCATGAGTTATTGCTTAAGTACAGTTTATACTGCGAGCAAAGCCAACAAGCAGTGGTTAATGATGAAGATAAAGTACACATGGAATATATTGACCTGTTTCCTGTTTGTTTTCACACATGGCCAGAGACCTGCTCTGTGGTAAACACTGTTTGGTCCCATTTCCTCAGTTGCATAAGCCTATCTACGTCCCACCACGACATATTGTGCAAATCAGCAAACAACATTCCCTGAGTCATTTTTTGTTACATATTAATTCAATATTTGTATATTCATATTTTATAACACTGTAAGCTCGGGTGCAGTAAAAAGGCCCTCAAGTTAAATTTGTTCCAGGTAACTTGACTCGTTCGCTGTGCACTCAACTCTGCTGAGTGCGTGCGCGCTAAAGAGACAGACAGGAAAGAGAGAGAAAAAGACAATAATGAATCCAGCTGTCACATAAGAACGCTAAAGTATGGTGTTCTCCTCCTAACATCCATACATGATGATTCACATGTTATGTCTCACCTGCAGGCAATCCCTGAGCTTTCTCTTCATATCCACGACCATCTCTCACTCTAATGGAGCACCATGAGCTCACCATTCATCTTATTGCAACCTCTCAATTATTCAGAACTGTCAGCTAAATCCATATATGAATGTGTGCATCTATGCTTACATGTATACTTTTTGTGTATGCGTGTGACTAGATACAGTGTGTGTGTGTGTGTGTGTGTGTGTGTGTGTGTGTGTGTGTGTGTGTGTGCATCTATTCTTGCATGTATACTTTTTGTGTGTATGTGTGTGACTAGATGCAGTGTGTGAGTGTGTGTGTGTGTGTGTGTGTGGTAGAGGGTGAAAAGAGAGGTGAAAAGAAAGTGCTGCCGCGAGGGACTAAACACTGAGAGATGCTAAACACACTGTGACTCACTTAAGATTGTATTTCAATGATTTATTCCTCCAACCGTAAAATACAACTAGTACTGCAGTTACCAAATGTAAAGTTACTTTGTGAGTCGAAATAAGTGCGTTAGTGCAGCGGTCAACAGAAAGTGTTCGCTCCCAGGCTCACCCCCTCTCTGTCAAAGCCCAAAAAACCCAGGTGAACAGGTGAAGCAAACAAATATGTTATCACTTCCACTCAAACCTCGATGAACACGTCCACCACCTATAATATAAGTGCACAATATAATAATCAATAAATAATATAAATGAGACCATAAACAACATAAAGTTGAAAGATGTGGCTCCTACAGGGAGTATAAAATGGCACACAACACACTGAGCTGGCAGTGTAATATAATAGTACTTCCTTCTAAACTGCCTTGTGCCCTTGAAAAAGTTGGTTAGCACTTAGAGCAGCTGCCTCCGTATAATTTTGCCTATTGGTTAGTAGCAGTGGCGGAATAAGTTTTCAGAATTTTTACTTAAATACCTAATTACTATGTAAAAGTCATACATTCAAAGTCTTAATTAAAAGTAAAATGTTTGCATCTAAATAAATTATGCAGAATGACCCTTTTCAGGGTTTCACATTATTATATACCATATTATTGGGTTATTACTAATGCATTAAGTTGTAGGCACTTAATGTTTAATGTTGCACTTGTTCAACATGTTTAACTGCTTTATATACTGGTCATTCTAAAACAATGGATCATGTTTAATATGATGATCAAATACACCTTAAAATTGTAATGAAATTTGCAATAACTGATGTTTTTGGCCACTTTGGGACAGCAGAAACAAGTTGTGAACACAACGCTGACACTGCAGTCAAAAACGAGTCTATGAGAGCAGCAAGAGCAAAGGAAAACAGTAAGGTTGTGGGATGTACAACTAAACAATGTGCTGAAACTTGCTATAAAGCTCTGTAAAGCTAATTCTCTCTTATGCAACATATAGAGGGTTTTCACCGACGTCACGTTCTGGGCGGTAACCTGGATGCACGGCCATATTGGAGGCACTCGGTGTAAACAACTGAATGGAGTAATGGAGTATTGTGCGCTTTGGATACTTTAATACTTTATGTCTAAACAACAGAAAAGCTCATCAAAACGCGTCCAAGATGCAAAGGCATATAGGGAAGGACTTGGACCACAAGAAAAGGCACGATATTTCGAGAAATTATGATTTACTGGCAGTGCAGATCCCTACAAGTTCATTCCCTCTTCTTGGATCCATGGCGACCCAGTGATTCTTCCTTCAGTTGCATATCCCGATATAGTCAACTACCTGGTTTTCTCGCCAAGCCCATATACAGCGGAAGACCTTAAATCCTACAAAAGTTTGGAGGCTTATAACCAGATGGTGTGTGAATGGGTGAGGGAGACACAGTACCAAGTCATCAACGACCGTTGTGTTGTGAAGGCCAAAGTAAGTAATGCAATAACGTCTTTAATCAACCTAACCTTAACTGTATGATATCATTGTGATACTCAAGGTGTAGCCAAGTGACTCTCAATCGTTTATTTTCATTTCACAGACCGAACAAGACAGATTTTTCCCTCGTAGCTTCTGGTTAAGCTTTGCCAAACACAAGCGCCTCCTTTCCTCTGATAACTTCTGGCATTCCTCTCCCTGGTTTTTAATAACTTTTGGAAGTCGATAATATTCCAAATGTTTTTCTCAGTCTGACCTATTGGTACAAGCTAAAACACGGCAATAATTAACCATTTTCCTTGACGGCGTTTGGGATCTACTTCAGTGCCTGTGCTTTGTTGTGATGCGGAGTACCTCCAATATGGCGACTTCTGGTCTGATGATGCGTCCTGAAAACCCTCTATTATTAAGCTTTGAGGAAAACGGGTAGAGCCGCTACATCAGACGGCAAAGGCCACATATCTAATGAATGAGACAATTATTTAAACTATCATCTAGTTACTAAGTTGATAAAGCGACGCAGAATCACCCACCACCTCTGCTAACCAATGTCCTGGGAAACCCTGATCATTGGCTCGTAGTCGGGCCACAGTGTTAATAGTCAGCTCACAGGAGTAAATGTGTCAGTCTTAATGAAAAGAATGAATGGTGGCGTTGGTAAGTTTGTGAACTGCTCGTGGTTGTTCTGATGTAGCGACCAAAGTCAATAAGGCACATTTGTAATGTCCCAGCACCCTCAAGACCGTGATAATGTTAGTCGTTTGATGCCAGCGTTATAGCGAGATGAATGAAGGAATGGTAGTGGTGAAGAAAAAAATGAAAAAAGCCTTGTAACTGATGACCTCTGAGAAAGGGCAAAAGAAAGCTGTTTTTCAAGATTTCTCCCAGGGAAACAGTGCATGTATGTGACAGCTTGGAGATGCCAGGGTCTTGACAGCAAACACTTCATTTACCACCTTCTTTGTTTGTAAAAAAATAGCACAGGTGTAAATTATGCTTAAGTGTTCATAATCTGATTATTCTGGGGTCACAACAACTTTATTAAACAAAGAAATTATTTTGAATTAATATTTGAATGTGAGCCAATACAGACAAAATAACATTTGTAAACCAGCCGTGATTCTAGTATAATGTTTCTACCAAGATAGCTATAGTGCTTTATCTCTGGTTGTATTAGGATAATGCAGGCAAATTAATGAGTAGAGTTGTGATTGTGATTTGATTACGTACTTAGTAGTAGATTAGTCACAACACACATTCATTGATGCGCTAATATTGGATGTCCATGATATTTGAATTGTCTAAACAAATAAAGACTAAAACACCAAGTATATTAAACTACATACTGTATATCCTGATATGATATTGAATACTGCCTCTTGGAACATTAAATCATTGCAAAGAAATTGTGCACTTTATTTGCCTCAGTCTAATCTCAGACCTGCTATGTTTATGAAACCAGTAAAAGATCATTTGTACAAGCATACATGCTTGTACGTCATCTTCAAAGCCACAACAACACACACAGTAGATCCCACACAGGAGACATCTGGCCACTATGCTGAATGTGCAGCCTTATCCATTCATTTTCAGCAAACGCTTCAATTATTTAGCCCCAGTGCTATTTATGGGCCAAATGCTGTCTTCAAATATGCATGATGTGTCTATAAAGGATTTGATGTCTCCTTGCATTGCGTTTGAGTGGAAGAATCATGTGACAGCTGGTCAAAAATGGCAAGAAAACACAAATAGTACAAGACAAGAGTGGGGTCTGTGTGTCAGGTTTATTCCTGGAGGAAGTGTCTTGGCTTGCGTGACCTGCTCAGAGCAGTGTGTGCTTATGGAGCTAATTGTGCAGACGCGTTCCGGCGGAAAAGTTGGAGCAAACGAGGAAACCTGTACTGAACCAGCTGGGTTACACAGATGCATTATATTTGGAGGCTCAGCACGGAGTGGGAAGATTATCTGTGTAGATTACAGAATATTCAGAAATATGGGTTTAATGCAGTAGCATAGCAGAGCCCAATGGCTGTCCTAGCATCTTGTGAAACATTATCATACTTTATATTTTTCCTCCAAAGAAGAGGCGATAAAGAGTTTTAGTGATCACAAGACAATTGCTTTCTTTTTAATGCATGCTTTAAAAATGGAATTTGAGTGATTTCTTGTTTAATAATCACCGTAGTCTTGTCTACAATCCATGAAGTCATTATAAAATCCAATTTTCATTTTGTTACTCTCTATGACAGATTGGTAAAAAACTAAATTGATTCATGCCATGCCTAGTTTATGAAAACCTCCATATTTCCTGCAGCTGCTGGTCCATGGTGGATCATATACGCATCATGGATTTGTAAAGAACAAATGCAGACATAAAAGCAGCCAATAAAGTTGTTTTTATATGAAGAATAGCTTGTCTGTGATTTATTTTTCGAACCATACTGTACAAGAGATAAGTTGTCAGACTTTTTATGAGTTCCTGCCTTCTATGACGAACATTTCCTCAGCGACTACTTTGTTTGCCAATACTTTTTTGTAATACAATATGGAGAAATATCTGCCTCGAAGTAGGTTATGCAGATTACACTTGAAGCAGCACCAACAGCAAATGATTGGTGCGAATATGAGAACAGGCTAGTGAGCGCATGCAGCAATATAAAAAAAGGCTAAACAGAGAAAGAAAAGTAAGAAACACTTGCATTTTAGTAGTAGACCATCTGACAAAAACTCTGGTTTATCTTCACTTGGCCATAACAAGTTTTCACACTACAGGTCACAATCATACAGAAGTTAAGTGATTTGTTGCAAGTGTGGTGCAAAAACACCACAGCAATGACCACTTATCACCACTTGTGATGCTATTTCTCCCAGATTTCCACTTTACTGTAAAGCTTTTCTCACTTTCTTGGCAATAATAACTCCCTGTCGAGTGCAGTTAACTCACACCCACCTACAGTATGTATTAATATTCTGATGTAGAGGTATTTATACTCTAGACCAGTTATTCAATGAGAAAGGTATGAGTTTTGAAGACCTGAGAGCTAGTTTTGAGATCCCTAGGACGTCCTTTTACTTCTATCTTTGCTTAAGATCATGTTATGGAGTGCCATGGGGAAACAGTGTTGAGGTGCACCCAGTCATTAAATGTTTTTTTGATTTCCCTGTGAGAGGATTAGCGTCCAAGATTTATGCTAAGTTGTTGCAAGTATCCATAGGAGAACTCCCAATAGTAAAGAAATGGGAACGAGAGCTGAGCCCTGAGGGGAACGCAATTAATTGGGAGGCAGTTTGGGACAACATCTTCCACTGTTCCAAGAACCCAAATCACCAGTATATCCACTTCAACATATGCCATAGGACATATTGGAATCCTCAGAAGAGATATGTCTCGAAAGCCATTCTCACTCCCTATTGTACATTCTGTACAACCTGAACAAACTGGAACTTTCCTGCATATGGTCTGGGAGTGTGAACAGGTGCATGAGTTCTGGCATAAAACAACATCAATACTATCTGATGTGATAGGATATATAATTCCTACTGACCCAATTGTTCTGTTCTGTCTGTACTCTAAATTACACCTGCTCGAGAGACAGAGGAAGATTTGCCAAATCATCAACTATCAACCTCTGGAAAAGCACAGCAGCACAAATATCAGACCTAATGACCTCAGCACCACAAGAACTGGAGGAGAGTGACTAGGCAAGGTGTGATTTCTGTTTGTTTGTTTTGTTTTCCTCGAGACCGCAGAGGGTGGGGGGTGGGAGAGGGATTTTGTTCTTGTTCATTTTGTGTTTCTCTGTTCTGTGCACCATCTGATATTACCTGGCACATATTGTGGAATTTGTTCTGTATGTCTGAATGATAAATTGTGCTAATAACAACAGAAAATGTAAATTTACACTGTGATTGACTTTATTTGTTTCATTTGGATAAACGTTGAGGATGTAATAATTAAAATGTTTTTTTTGATAGAAATAGTTGATTAAAGTTTCATCAGAAAAATATCATGTTGTGAACAGTCAAGCTTAGTTTTCTCACTATTAGCCTAGACATGTTGTTTTAGGCCAAAGACCCCTTAGCTGAACAAGAGACAGAGCTGGGACCCACTACTACATATATTGGCCCTCATTTATGAAACGTACGACCTAAAACAGGCGTAGGACGGGGGTACGGCGATTCGTATGCAAAGCAAGGCATTTATCAATTTGAACATGAGCATAGGCTGCGATAAAATCTCACGTCTGGTCTAAACTCGTGTACGCAAGTTTTCGAGTCAGTGTGGACTTGCGGTGCAGCATATAATCAGTTTAACAGGCAGCAATGGCAGATCTGGCTCTTTTAGAGGACCTCTATGCGCCGGTACAACAGTGCACACATACGCGCACGGGCCACGGTGGAGCGCTCCATCGGATTGATTAAGGGCAGATGGCTCTGTCTTGCATCAGCGGGGGGAGGAGGGGGAGACCCTACTATACACGGCAGAAAAAGTCAGCAACATTGTTTTAGCCTGTGGGGTTCTGGATTCAGATGACCCGATGCCCAGAGAGCAGTGTCCAGCACAGCCCCAACTGGGGGCTATACCAAGGAGACCATTCTTACGCTCTGATTGGTGTGATACCCAGTGATGGGAATAACGTCGTTATAAATAACGGCGTTACTTTTTAATGCCGTTACTGTTACTGCCAAAAAATGCGGCGCGTTACTATATTTGAAGCTGTTTTTTTTATCAGACCAACTAGATCTCTGAGTCTGAGCCGAGAGGCAAATACTTTTTTTTACCGTTCTGCCTTGGTTAGTGGGCAGTGCACGACACAAGCGCATACATGCTGACGATTGGCTGAGGTTGAGTAAAATGTCATGGTAAGCCAATTAGAGGTAGAGTTGGGCGGGTGTTCGAAAGCACGCATTGTTGGACACACAAGAACAACACAAGCGAGTCAGTCAACAAGAGAGAGACAGGTATGGCGCTATGAAATCAAGGAGAGGGTTAACTTTTCCTGCTACAGATTTTCCACCGTGGTCAGAAAGAACAGGGGAGACACTTTGTTTCTCTTACTATATGACTCAGTCAGTACTCGCTCCAAAGCTAATCGCCGTCACTCTCTCACTTCTCCCTCGCTCTATCACCTACTCCCCACACACACACACACACACACACACACACACACACACACACACACACACACACACACACACACACACACACACGCATACAAGCGCACAAGTATAAACATCAGGCCACTTACGTTATTTGCACTACAAAGAGTGTATATATTTGTTATTTGTTTTTGGTATAGTGCTTTTGCCCAGTTGTGGCAGGTTGAGGTGATGTGTTATTTGTATCAATCCACTATATAAACATAATATCTACATACATGGCATTTGATTGAAGGCTAGTCTCACTTTGTCCCACAGCGACATTAAATAGTTTAGATTTGTGTACATTGTTACTGTTAATAATGTATTGTATTAAGTGTCCATTTCATTATAATATTCAGATGTATCATAAATAATTTAACATGCACATGTATTTTAAGTTCCATTAAAGAGGGGTAGGTGGAGGTGGGGTCACATTTGAGCATTTAAAAATGTACTTGAAAGTAACGCAATAGTTACTTTCTGAAGTAACTAATTACTTTCATAATTTGTAACTGAATAACTAATTTAGTTACTTTTTAGAAGAAGCAACTAGTAACTGTAAATAATTACTTTTTAAAAGTAACTTGCCCAACACTGGTGATACCAACGTTTCATGAATCACAAGTGAAGCCTGTCGTAAGAGGATTTCTGCGCTCATATCTGCACTGGTTTCTATGTTAGGTTGATAAATGAGGGCCATTGTATCAAACTGAGTTGCATATTATACTGGGCGGATGGATGATATTGGATGAATATTCATATATTATTTATACATGTCTTAATGTTAAACACATGTGGAAGGCACAGTGAATCATTAAGCTGAACTGTATCTGTGGATGGCTACCGTACCTATAGTTAGACTATCATCAATGTTGTGTAGATACATTTTTTTTTAAAAAGGCCGATTTATATTTGCTAATTATATGTTGGATTTTCAAACATTTTTGAAATTTTGATTCAAAAAAAGAAAAAACCAACAGCAATTTGGCGGGCCCCCTGCAGTAACTCTGAGGACACCCACAATCAGATGTGATTGTGTGTGTCATAAGTCAATGTGATAATGTGAAGATGTTCCAGGGAGAAAGTCAGAGGAAGTATTGACTTCCATTTCCTGTTTTCCTGCATCAGTGAACACCTGTGAGCTGCATCACAAGAACAGGAACGGCCTGCCTCATGACTTAGTAGGTGTATGGGATGCTGAGGGCTTGTGACTCATCCACAAGTCCATCTGAAATGCCTGACCAGACTCTTCCATTCCCCATCCAGAGGCTCCATCTGTGGGCCCCATGGGCCAGCTGCTGGCCTCTCTCACGCTCCTTCAACCCAAGCTGCTCTGGCACGATGCTCTAGCCATAGTCCTTCCCCCGCCAGCTCAGCCAGCCATCTCTCTTCTGAGCTTATACCTCTCTTTGTTTGTTTGCCTGACTTACTTCATGCTTGGATCACGAGCCTGGAAACCCAGCTATGGACAGACATCAGTTAACTCCACAGCAAGCCCACGCGAACCCAGCCCCTGCAGCGCAAACATTTGGAGGACAACACGCACCTGTCTAACTCTGTGCACCTCAGAGCATGTGAATGACGAACCAAAGAATAAGCACAGTGTGTGTGCAGAAACTATGGGCTTCTGGTGGTGAATGGAAAACAGAGGAAGCTTGTTGGAGCTGTGCAGCTATCACGCTATAATGTGAACATACTGTGTCATTGCATAAGGTTGTGTGCTCATTAAGGGGGTAAAAATAAGAATGGAACAACAACTTTAAAAACTATGCTGCAATTATCTTTGACTTTTCGTTGGTATGCTTTCCCTTAAATGTTATGTTAAAAATTTGCATCAAGCTAAACAATATAGAGGCAATATATTTTAGCTTAACACAGATTTGTCGTATCAGTGTTAATGTGAAACTATTAGTACCCTTTGCAGGACAGAAAAGCTAAAGATATAATTGAGGTAATTTAGAACAGTGTCTGCAGAATTTCATAGTCTGTCCACTGGAAAGCACTGACAAGTTTATTACGTGTTTCTGACAAATCTAAATTCTATATTTATTCTCTTTTTGGTCTGTTTTGGTCTCCACTATGCTCACCAGTTAGTAACTAACTGTCTGTCTTATATTTAGTTGTGGGCAGGTAGTGTACTGTGGTTTTGGGGTTAGTAAGTCAAATATATAACAGTTGATTGCTAGCTTACTTTGAATTAAGCAGAAACATTTGATTCTGTCCCAACCAAAGCATCTTTGCAGTTGCACCATTAAAAGTCTCACTTTACCCTTGTGTGTTGGCGTGGCCCATTGATTTTGAATGCATATGGATCGGCCAGAGCAGAGGTTCACTCTGGCAAAGTCAGCAGGGCCTGACCCTGAATCAATATGAAAATTGCATCAGAGGCCATGCCTAGTGATTTGTGGGCTGGTTCCTGGCTGTGTCCATATCCTACAGGTGGGAATTTAAATCTAACTGAATGTGCTCATCGTTTAATGGGTTAACTCCTCGTCAAGGGTGATAATTTTTTGGGGGGAGAAGTAGAGGAATGGTTTGCCCTGTTTTAATAATTCATCAATGGCATGTCCCCAGGAAATTAGTTTTTTTTAATATATTCCTAATGACCCACTTAAAGGTTATGTCCATCAGATGGCTCTAGCTGGAGACATTCTGGCATTTTAATCAGCAGAAAAGATGGTAGACTATGTTTTTTTTTTAATGAATTCCCATGTTCCATTGATTGCATGGAAATGTTGCTTCTGCGTTTGACTATGCAGAGCTGTTTCAAGTAAAGATGAATCCCACCAACAATCAGTTTTTACGCAGTCTTGTGACTGTCGTGCTCATGCACATAATTGTAAACACCCCAACCCTTTGTTGTATAAATGACGTTTTTGCACTTCTAATCTAAAACATAATTCCATTTGAATTACGTATATCAATATAAGAAGGAACATTTTTTAATGTGCTGTTCTGTTACAGACCATAACTGCAAAATATTCACTGACACTTCACATATTTTGTTTTCCCTACAAAATCCATTCTTGCAATACAATATTTGCTAAAGCATTGTATATTTCTTTTGTGGTTATGATTGGACACTTAAAGCACTCAGGGTCAAAGAAAAGATACCCATCTTGGTTGAAAGTCAAAAGTGACTTAAAGCGCAAAACAGGAAGTGTTTATCATTTTCTTTTCTTTTCAATCCTAAACCTAAGCCTAAACCTAAACGTACGCACACGTGGGACCCATGTGAAACCTAATATCAGGTGTCAAAGTGCATATCCACCATCAACCCTGACTGCCTCACTATGACTTTACGAGGTACAAGAACATAGCACTTTGTTGACAAAAAAATCCTGCCGGTGAACTAGCCCCATCTGTAACCTCAGTTCTCATTACTTGATCAAACAGTGTTCCCTATGTAAACATCAGGTTGTATCTTCAAAAGTACAGTTGTGATGCCACAGATGTTTACTTCCTGTCAAGAATGATACAATTTTAGGGGAAATTTTTCACTTTTCCCCAAGGTTACAAAGGACAACCGAATCAAGGAGTAAGATATGCAGTGCTGAGGTCACAGACAGGGCTGCCGATGTTTCCTGCAAAATGTCGCTGGCAAAACAAATTAGTAGATTATAATTATGTTTTCTTGCAGAGAATGTTGCTACATGAGGTTGTGCACAGAATTGTACACAGGATTCAGTCACACACCAAAATTTGCCAAGCACCCACTTGTAATTATCAACAACCCCGCACATATGCATCTCTTGGCATTTGTGGTTGTTCATCATTACTTTGCAAGAGGAAGTCCCTATATCTTTTGCAGGTAATGAAGGGACTTATTTCCCATGACTTTCGACATCACCTCCATTATCATTATCCACATTGTGTCTAATAAAGTTCCAAAATTCTAAACTTCTCATTATCTCATTATTTTAGCTGAGTTTGTGAACTGTTCTGTGTCTGCAGTTGGTTGTTCTGATGTAGCAACCAAAGTCAATAGGGCACATTAATTTGTAATGTCCCAGCACCCTCAGGACCGTGATAATGTCAGTTGTTTGATGCCAGGGTTATAGCGAGATGAATGAAGGAATGGTGGTGGCGATGAAAAATAAATAAGAGCCATGTAATGGATGACCTCTATGAGAAAGGGCAAAAGAAAGGCTTCATTTTTGATGAATTCTGCATCTCAGCGAAACAGTGCATGTTCTTGACAGCAAACACTTCATTGACATATTCTTTGTTTGTGAAGGTAGCACAGGTGTAAATTATGCTGAAGTGTTAGTGTCTAATATTCTGGTTGCTTTGGGGTCACTTGCTACATGCTGTAAGAAGGGAGAAATGAATGCATTTCATATTAAGGAGAGAATCATTTTGTAGGGTGGAGTACAAAGTAGAGAGAAATCCCAGCTACGAAGCCCAGAGGTAGAGCAAGGGACAGATGAGGACTCAAGTGTTATTAGAGGTTGACCGATTAATCGGCCGATTGTTGGCATTTTTTTTACATAATCGGCATCGGCCAATATCCCAGTATATCAAGCCGATTAATAGGCAGGCGCAACTGCGGGCAGCCTAGTGTTAAAAACATGAATAGGCAACATTTTTTACAGCGCACCCAGACCAGCTGCCTTCAGCCCTTTCCCTCGTGAAGTCTTGCGCTGTGTCTCGCACAGTCACTTCAGGCTCAGACGCTACCGTTAGTAGTAGCATATTACTGGTGTTCTTGCCTTGGGATTAACTGTACTAATAAAACTGTACAAAACACCGCGGCCACACCGCTGTGGAAGCTCCCCGAATGTCATTTATCAGAGTCTGGATGTTACCCCTGTCCGTGGCAGTCTCATCCACTCCTATAATGGAGCTAATTGGAGCTAACCGCTAACGGAGCTAATCGTTGCTAACAGAGCCTTCAGTTCTCCGTGCCTGTATCCATTAACTGCATCTATAGACTGGAGCACAAATAAAACCCTTATATCCCTTGTGAACACCTCCACTCACTACGATCTGCTGTTTACCTTTTCCTGCTACAACTGAATTCCCGCGGGACTTCAGCGCAAGACTACAGCCAGCCTTCTGTAACGCTGTTACTTTACAAGAAACGGGCATAATTTGGCCCGTTTCCATGTAGTTACATAGTCACTGATATGATCATAAGCACTACAGTGCTCAATTACCTATTTTTGAGGGGGAAAGAAACTTTTTTCGCCTAAAAAATTTCGCCGCGAAAGTATGAACTGTCCTCTGGAGGACATCCACCAGACCAGCTGGCGCCCGTGGATTGTTGTCGGCCGCGGCAGGCGGGGAATTGGAAGGATGCCGGTCTGGCATGCTAGCCTGGCTAAGGCAACTAACACACAGTTCGCCACTGCAGAGACTACTATTCACCAACGCCAGATGGATCGCACACAAAATGGATATATATATATATATGCTACAAATACACACAGAATTGCTGCTTGATGATTATTACTGAAGCCTGGCTGAACACACTCACTCATCTCAGACGGCAGCTAGCAGCTAACAGGGTAGGTGAATTTAAACAATGTCTGAGTTGAAAACGCTTCTTGTTGTCATGTAAGGGCCCTGTTCATGTTGCACAGACATTTTAGTTGCATTTGTTGCATGTGTCTGTTAAGAGGCACGAAGGCACTCTTTATGATATGCCCCCAAAACTGCCGTTTTAGCTAAGTGGGAGCTCTCGGAATTAGCTGCAGCAGCTCCATGATGCTAGCACCGATTTGGCTCGTTTTTTTTTGCTATCGACAGTACTCACATACTTATAGCGATCAAGATTAACGTAAAAATTGCCCGGAGTTCTCCTTTAAGTCGCGGTACGGACTAAATACAGACTGTTGACTGGTAGCTGGAGAGTGCCAGTTCACCTGCTCAAGGCGCCTTTAACGGGCAGCCCCCTCACTCTGACATCTCTCCGATTAGTGTATACAGTCCTGTTTGTGCATGTGTGTGTGTATTTCGGGCCTGTGTGTAAAATGTAAAAGCAGTGTGTAAAATGTATTTTCATTTTAACTAAAAAATGTATCTCTTCTTCTGTGGCGTTGTGTATTATTCTGTGTTTCTCTATGTATATTTGAGGTCCCGCAAAAATTTGCATTTGCAAAGCCCATTTGAATTTCAATACTTGTTATAATGCATTTACATCCATGTTAACTTGCTAGCAGTTTTCTTCTTCCCTGCTTTTGTCGGCGCATTACCGCCGCCATCAATCGATCAGTGAAATAACATGAAACCACCAGCAGAATGTGAATTGGGAAAACTAAATCCCATTTCAGTCAGATTATGTCCTAATGGTTTACGCATACATTCTGGAAAATAACAAGAAAACAACAGTAAAAAGTACTGAATAAAAGAAAAAATACTCATTACAACCAAAACCCTTCACTGACATTAATCATAAACCTGTGAAACCGTTGCAGCCATTTATTGTATAGAGCTGTAAACCCCTGACACATAGCACTATTAAAATGTAAATGATTTGTAGTCCTCATGCCTGTCATTATTTTAGCACCCTGGCTCGTGAAATGGTAATAAAATGTGAAACTTTTGATGCTGCAATAAGTTTCCACATCACAACTTATAACACTCTTGAATGCCTGAAAATTGTTAATGCAAAGCTGCATAGTAAAGAACAGACAACTTAGGCTATATCAGCTCTATCAGTATATGATACCGCCATGGAGCTATTGTTATTCAGATGTGAACAGGGGTCAAATTGAGGGGAGACATCCACTTGCTTTGCAAAATTGATGAAGGGCACCATTAAACGAACAATAACACACAGCACTCTCTCACCACCACTACAGTATATATATATCCTGACAAATTTCAACAAATTGCCCACAGGCAATTTGAGCATATACTCTTTGATGCGGAGCTAACCTGTTTTGAGAGGATGGCAATATTGAAAGATAAGGGCGGAGGAGCGGTTAGTCCAACAGACAAACACAATACACAATGTTGTGAGTGTACAGTGAGACAGCAAGGCAGATCTGTCTTCATTTAAAAGTTGTCTCAAGCTGTGATTGTGTCTGGGAGGGCAGTCTCGTGCTGGATTAAGGTTATAGTGGCTGCTTCCCTCCTGGGAGGAGCTGATGAAAGGGAAGTCTTGTTGGAGGTCTCAGGGCCAGTAGAATCATGGCTGTGGGTTCCCTCTAACTGTGTTGGTGCCATGATGGAGGGCTTATCATATTTCCCATCAGCCTCTGTTTTTATTTCCAGAGTGCTATTTTTGAGCATGCACTGTAACTAACAGCAAGTACATCTATCAGATGTGTGGTTCTTTGGACTATTAAATATGTTTATAATGTTAATCAAATTATCAAATCAATGTAATGTGCAATTTATGAATTTGCGTATGTACTGTGTAGAGTTAAAATTATTAATTGTTTACATTTAAATATAATGCAGTCCAGTACAACACCATCACCAACTATGACCTTCAAAAGAAAACTAAAACTTAAATGGATGAGTTTGTGGTTCTGGAGATCTGTTTTATTGGATTACAATACATTGTATAGGTGTACCTAATAAAGTGAAGTGGGGAATGTATTTAACACTGCAGTAAACTTTTTCCAACATTTTGTACCTATATACAGTATATTTCTGCATTGTGCAAGTAGCTGTGTAAATATATGTGTGGAATAATGACTTGGTAGTGCAACTCTGCACTACACCTTACTGTGGTACAGTACAGGAGTATTATTTCCCGTTTAGAGTCATACTGAAGTTGGCATACGTATCTGTTGTGTATGAATGTGTAATGAATGTAATGCAGATGTAAACATAACGTAATATACATGTAGTTTTAATAAGGATACCGAAGATATTCCTTATTTTGTTATATTCATTGTTATAGCTCTTTAGACTGTTTCTTCTGATTCTGTAACACATGAATTTCAAAAAAGTGTGAATCAAAAAAGTATTTTCAGATCTTTTAATTCATTGGAAATTCGTTTTGATAACTGATTAATCAATACTTCTCAAAGATTCTCAGATTCCAGCTTCTCAAATTATAAGGATTTGATGCTTTGCTTTGTTATACATGACAGTAAATTGAAAATATTTGGGTTTGAGAACATTGGTCAGATAAAACAAGCTATTTGAAGATGGGACATTTTTCAAAATTAAAAAATATATATTTCATAGACAAAATGATTAAGAAAATAATCAATATGAATTCATATATTAATCTTTAATGAAAATAAGCCTTATTTTCAGCCCTAGTACTGTATGTGCAATGAATTGTCATAGAGCATTTGCAAAAAAATAAATGTATATGAACTTCAGCACAGAGAAGCAATAATTACGATTGATGGGGATGTAGTACATCTTCTTAATAGTATTGCCCATCTTTCTTGTGTGAAGTGGCTGAAAGAAGCAGAAAAATAAAACCTGTTGATGAAAGTGGCTCATTTTTGCCTTAGAGAGTTCTTTTGTTTTGTATGAGCTGTACTGAATTCCCTGTGTGCCAGTTTTGAGTTGTATGTTGAAGTTATTATACTGACTTTATCATTCCTGAGTAGACAAATGCCATGGGAGAGCGTTATGTATGTTAAGTCTGTATCCAGGGTCTTAGAGTATGTGTCAAGAGTGAAAAAAGAAAGTTTTGGATGTTACTGGTAGAAACTGTGAGGAATATAACAATATATGTGCTTGTTGCTATACACGGCTTCTAGATCATTCTGACACTTTCCCGACATTTCCAACAAAAAAATAAAAATCTCACATATTCTATTTTGACATTTTTTCATTAAACTGAAAAGGATCAACATCCCTAAAGTCACTTATCTTCTCGTCCTTCTTTTCACTAATGTTTTTCCACTGTTTTTTTTTTACTGTCTAATGTGACAGTGTTCTGCTACAAGCTGAAGTCACAGTGAGTTCTGCTTGCTGCAAAGGTGTGTGAGTGTGCACTGCAGCAGTGGGAGTGTGAGTCATAGCTGTACCCGCAGCCAACTAGTCAGCCATGTTGGCACACAGGTCAGATCAAGTCCCCAGGACAGAAGAGGATGTGTGCATCTGTCCATCCTGAAATCTATTCTTCATCTTGCATGTTCAGAGTGCCATCTCCAATCTAATCCACCAAGCTCATCAGCTACACTAATCAAATGAACATGATAATTCAGCATGACTGCCAGAGTAAACATGACAAAGGGCATGCTTCCATTAGCTAATTTATGGGCTTCCTCATTACTTTACTCATTTACTAAATGAAAAAGAGGAGGTAATATTTGTTTTCATATCAACACCAAGCTGGAATTTCAATTGCCATAAGCAAGAATATTATTTATATGTGGCAAAGAATTATTTGTGTATTTAAAAAGCAAGACCTGTTGTTTTTAAAGCTATAGTGCGCAGCTTCTGTCTCCCCCATGAGGAATTATAAGAATTTTAAGTAATAACACAACACAGTCAGCACATCCACATGTGACAAGCCTTCTGTGATCATGCACCACCCCCACCCCACCTCCACACAGTTGCTAGTAACCAAGGAGGACACAAAAGACAAAAAAAAAACATGATAAACTCTTGGGAAGAGGTAATTATCTTCACTCAAGGTTCTGCACGCAGTAGTCGCCGGACTATACCATTTCCTAAACAAAGCCATACTGAGAAATACAGTATAGAGAGGGTTTTGTGGAGCTGATAGTCTTAATTAGTTTTGTAGCAACTCATTTGGCAATGGCTGAATGTAACGGACGATAAAAAAAAGTTACACACTAAAGATTTAAAATGTAGTATCATGACAGGATACTCTTGTGTTTATTATTCATGTCCAGCAGGTTATCACATTGATAATAATAAGACTTGTGTCTAAAACATTCAAATATTATTTTTGCTGGTCAACAGCACACTGCAGCTCTAAATTGTTGAACATAAGACATTAAAAGCACCAGTTTACTCCATTACAACTGCTTGACGGATTCTAACAGATAGGGAAACCCCCTCTGCCTAAAACCTGGGGTGCATCTGTCAATTTCCGAAATCGAGTCTGACATTCACACCCACCTCACACAGTGACTGATCAAATGGTGAAAAAAGAAAGTAGGGTTTAACACTTTTATTGTTAAGTGCATGCATGCATGTATGACAACCAGTAGCTATATTGGCTGTTAGATGCACCAATATAAAGTGTCTCTATCTAATGTAGAAGGTACACGGTAGTGTCTGCAGTCTTTATTGAACCACGATGAAGGTCATCAGCACCAAACTCAGCATATTGCTGGAAACCTAGACATCAAACAGTTCAGTGAGCTATGGCTGTCAAGACACCATCAATTGAATGGCTGAACTGTGTCTGTGTGCGCGTGTGCGTGTGTGCGTGCGTGTGAACTTAATGCTGAACCACACACAGGTTTACGTATTTCCAAGATCTGTCAAAAACTGTGTACGAAACCGTTCCCTATCATGGAAATAGTGCACTATATAGTGTGTTCCCCATTTTGTAGTGGTTTTCGAATTCTACGGGTAAATTTCATTCACCATATAGTCCACTATGAAATACCCACAATGCACTGCTAATTTAAGTGTACATACGATGTACCCTACATTTGTACCACAATGCAACGCGGCCGTGTTTTCCAGAAGGAGAAGAAGAAGCAGAAAAGGAAAAATGAAGCGGACTTTCATTTCTAAACATATGAAACATGTAACTTGCATACAACCTTTTACTATTTTCGTGAGTGCTGTGTTTGTTTCAGGGACGTGTTAGAAGTATTTTTGTTTGGGTTTGTTCACATGATGCTGGGAGCGTCAGCCTCCGTCACACAAACAATGGGTGCATCTCCTGAAGCAAGTCACGCAAAGATGTGTTTTCAGTGAGTGTCCGAAATCTCATTTGGTCGTTCCCTATATAGTTCACTATTTAATAAACACTATATAGGGAATAGTGAGTGAGTGAATGAGGGAGCGGTTTTGAACACAGCTACAGTGTGTGTCACATGGGACAACCATGTGCCTCGGAGACAGCAGTTGGACAATATCAATACTGTACTGTATATAGGATCTTTTAATGTATTTTAAACAGAAGTGTAAGTGTCAAAGACAGAACAAATTGGTCTTGCTGGGGATCTTGCTGGACATTTCACACACTTCTGTATGAACACTGAACAAACACTTTATCAAAAGGCAAAAAGTTTCAATAGGCTATAAAACTGAAAAGCATCTCTTATGCTATGAAATTCAAAAACACAAAATACTTGTTGTTTTTCATGATCTTAGTGATTGGCACATCTGGGTAATGCATTAGCACAGTGGTTCTCAAACTTTTTACACCACATACCAATTCAGAATATATTAGGCTCTCTAAGTACCACCATCATGGCTCACGTCAAAATAGAGTAGCATAGTCTTACCCTATTCAGCTACGGACAGTTCACGCAGGAGGCAGGTTTATTCCTGAAAACAATATTTGTTGTTGACAGCCACAGCCATGTTGTACTTCCTCCATCCCGCTCCAACTGAATCCAAATTTGAGGTTATCTCTTTACTGTGTTGCATCATTTTCTGCTAGCAGCTGCTTTGGAGACTTTACAGCCGCTGCTTAAGTATTAACTAGCACTTGTGGTTGTCCACTATAGTTTCAACAGTGCTGCTCGAAATATTCTCCACCTCATCCACACTTCTCTTCCAGTATCCTGTATTATGTTTTTAAATTAATTTATTTCATTCTTTTCAAAAAATATATCAGAGATTCCATCCGCATACCAGTTCTTGTACCACAGTTTGAGAACCAGTGCATTAGCATGTTGGCAGTGTTTTTCAATCACATAGTCTGGCTCAATACATTGCTGGGACAAAACAAATAAACAAGCCAAACAGTTTTTTCCCCCTTATTCCAGAATAGATAAGTGGTGTAGCCAGCTCCAGCACTGACACAGCGGAGATAGGTCTGGCAATGCGAGACTATGATTTACATACCTTACAACGGTGCAACAATGCGACACACCATCATTGTCTTATACACAACTACCCAGTATCTCTCCATTGCTGTTGTTGTGCTGACTGGGAACCTGCAGGCAGGTCTTCCAGCTCTGGAGTTTCATTTGTACTCGCCATAGTGTGACTGACTTGCACGGCAAGTAGCTAACGTCAGCAAATGGTGCTTATGGTGTACGGCTAAAAGTTTCCGGGCGGAACTCGCACTTGTGAACTTTTGTTCTGCATTACATGCATCAATCAATATGCCGTGTATTCTGCGTGCAGCGGCTTGTGACCCTCGCACTGTGACATTTCGACATGAATACACAAACTTTTACAGTAACTAGGCTCTGTGGCTGGAATCAAACATTAAAAGGTCAAAGGAGTATGCTCCATACTGATGAAGTCAGTGATGGATCGAAGAGACCACACAGCACAATTCATTTTTTTATATATGGAGTACATTCATTTTACTCAATGTTTACCGTACAGCCGAAGTTGACGAAGAGGGGCAAAGTAACAAGCAATGTAACATAACATAAACAGATTTAAACTACATAATGATCAGGTATCAGATAAATAAGATGGGTAAGATACATACACACATACATATTGTACAAACAGATCATCCCACAGGTTTGATTTTGTACACAATGTTTTTAGCTAGCCACAAATATGTACATGTACACTGTTGTAAAGGGAGTCTTCCATCCAGCTACTGAATTAAACATGAGGATGTTTCATATAATTATAAATTCTCCTTTTTTATTCCGACACAACTGTGGAATTGTTTATACTCTCATATCTGTGGGTTGTTTTTTTTTTTTTTTTACATCCTACGCCCAATTTCAGATAACCTTTCTCACAATTGAGTTTGGGCCTGAGGTACTTTACCAAAAGTGAAGGTGTAACTACAATTATTATTAATTATTTATTTTTATTTGTCTGTATTTAATTAACAGTGGATTCAGGAGCTGGAAAGAAACTGCACAGACTGACCCTCTGTTTCCTCTCAACTCGCTTGAGGTTTTCAGGTGCATTTTTTAAATCTTTTTTGAAGGTTGTTTTGGTAACACTTTACAATAAGGTACACAAAAAATAGGTAGTTAATGATTAGTTACTGTTTTTCAGAAGGGTAGTTCTTCTGAAAAACAGTAACTAATCATTCGTTACCCTTTCAAAAAACAGTAACTACCCTTCTGAAAAACAGTAAGTAATCATTCGTTACTCTTTCAAAAACAGTAACTAATCATTAACTACCTATTTTTATGCGTACCTTATTGTAAAGTGTTACCGATGTTTTTGTCCTCTCCATTTTGCCCATTTCAGGGTCTAAGGACACATTACTGATGTTGGCCTCCCTGGTGTACATGTATGCATGTGTCTGTGCCTGGACAAGTCTATCTGTTTAAAACAGAAGAAAGAGATATGTCGGAGGTCCATGCAAAAGATGTTATTATACAGTGATGGTATCTGTTTACCAACTGCCTGTCTGTCTGAGATGTGTTTTCCTCGTGTGTTTTTCACGTGTGTTTTAGGGGCATTTCTCGCCTACCTCGTTTGGTCCGGCATTGTGGACTTTTCAGTTTGATCCAAACCAAAATAACAGGTGTAAGAACTTCCCCCAGACCACAGTCCGGACCAAACAGCCAAAATTTGGTCCGACCAAAAGAGGTAGTCTCGGCCCGGATCAAACTGAACAATGGTCCAGTTTGTTTCTAGTGTGAAAGCATTTTTTGGATGGTTCGGACTTTCGGACCAAATACAGGAAGTTCTGGCATGCTATCATCATGGTATACAACCGGGGAAGCTCCTTTAAGGAATAGCACAGTGCTTAGTGTGTGCGTGAGACAGAGTAAGTGATGATGGATGTGCTCAGAGCAGACAGCTGTCGGCTATAAAAGCAGAGAATAACTTAGTACTTTACTTGTTAAGTGGTAGTAAATGTACAGTGTAGGTTTCAGTTTGTCTCTGAATAAATGCTGTAGCTCTTGAAAGCCCAAGTAAAGTTCCCGTGTCTTGCTTCTCAACAACGCAACAAAACAAAAAGAGCCGCGGCAGCACGGGGAGAGCAGGAAGTCAGAAACAATTCCAACACCAGAGAGAGAATACGAGAGGACGGGGAAGCCCGTCTACAAACAAATCAAGTACAAGTATCGGGAGATGCAGCTCACGTATGTGATGGTGAGAGGACATAGTTATGTCTTGTATAGTTCTTTAGTTCGCTTGCATAACTGCAGTGTGAAACGAAAACTATATATATAGAATCTAACAAAAACATGAACCTTGGTCTGGACCTTGGTTCAGACTTTTAGGTGTGAAAAGGTCGTAAAAGTGACACCCTCACTAGGTTGCTAATGTATTCATCCATGTCAGATATTCATATTAACAAAGCATTTGTCACTTTCAAAATCGTATTAGATGTGTTCTGCAGAGTATTCTGTTCCAAATCTCCAAATCTAATTATGCTTTCCAATTAATCACTACACAGCATGCACAAGACTTCTGATTACTTTTACACTTTATAACCCCAAGCTCTATAGTTGTAGTGAATGTTATTTTTTAATAATGCTTAATTAAGCTTGTGGACTGATGTTTTGGCCTGAATTTGGCAATGGTTGTATAGTGTTCTGGCTGATCTTGTCCCCGTCACTGGCACTGCATCCAAGCCAGTCCTACCTGGCACTAAATGACCAGCTGTGGTCCAGAAAGCAGCAGTGGCTGCATTACTCTGCAGCCAAACAATGCAGGAGCCAAAAAGAGTGAGGCATGACTTTTCCAATTAGGATCAGAAGAATGTGTATTTTTTGTAAGTGCTCGTGCAGGGTTTTCTCATTAAAAGCGGGATGGGGAAAGAAAGAGGTAAACAAGGCAACTGAGTGTGGCAGATACACAATTAGAAGTAGAAGTAAAAAGTTAGGATCACCACTTCCTTCATTCACTCTCTAGCAATCATGAATGTACCAAAATACATGGCTATCAATGTAGTTATTGTCATACCAGATCAACTAACTGAGTACCTTTGCCCATTCTAGTTGCATATCACGAGGTGATATAATTGGATTCTTCATTTCGAAGGAGTGTTGACAGCAGTTAGTTCCTTCACAATGATCTTTTCTTTACATGTCAAGAGTAAAGAAATGAACTAAAATATTCATTACAGAAGTCAGGCCGTCAGAATAACTGAACTGATCTTGAGATCACACAGGCGTCTTCTTTGATGACAATCTGAAACTATTAAGGCACCTGTTTCTTCACTATCAGATACTTCAAGGGGAACTAAAAGACGTGGGAGTGACTGCAACTGTGTACTACTCTATTTGATCACCAGTTTTATTGAAGTTTAAAGTTAAAATGATCAATGATCTGAAGCTTGTATATATGGTAGTATATATGCACACACATACACACATATCTCTACTGTATAAATGTCTGTATTTCTACGATTTTTAGTATACATGTACCATGTAGTAGCATGTTACTAGGAGAACGGCCGTGCTACTTTTGCTTCCTCACAAACCTGAGTACAGCAGATATTTGAGGGATTTCCCACATCAGAGTGGCCTAGAGAGGTACAACGCACGCAAGCTAACTGCATTCTCACGAACAGGCTTCAGCTTCCTTCTGGTCGCTCTGTGGTTTGTGGATGTCAAAGAGGATCTCTGCTCCCTTTCATATGTTGTGTAATTAGCCATCAGTTCTTCATAAATTGTGGCTGTTTGCAAATGATTATATGTTGCTTTTTTGTTTGTTTACATGAAAACTGAATGTCGATAAAAAGATTAAGAAATTACTGCCAAAAAGCAATTTTAAACACACACACACACACACACACACACACACACACACACACACACAGCTACCCTCCACTCTCTGCATGCACGCACACACACACACACACACACACACACGCACACACACAGCTACCCTCCACTCTCTGCATGCACGCACACACACACACACACACACACACACACACGCACACACACACACACACACACACACAGTCCCCAATAAAACTCCACAGCTCAATTATGCTCACAAATACCCACATACCTCACAGCCCAGTGTGGGCCTATAAATCATGGTCTTCCATATCAACTGGTCTTAATGATGAGCAGAACAAGCCTACAGGGCAATTTAGGATGGGTGGGAGTGATGAGAAAAGAGGATGGAGAAGTGGAGGCAAGACATTTAGCCGAGCTGCCATCGCACGTGCTTTCTTGCTAACAGACATTTTTCTCAATCTGGCCTGTCACACGGTGGAATGTTCTAAGCAAGATTAATCTCTGGTTTGGGATGCAGGTTAGGTGACTACTGTGACATTTGTCATGTAATATAAGAAGCTGTACTAAACAAACACACAAAGGACATCATCTAGAGTGGTGGAATGCAGAGATAGAATTTGTTTTTATTTCCTATGTCCTGCTTGAAGAGCTTAAATGATCAACAGGTAGGGTTACTCTATTGAATTGGCAAGCTCTGCTGATCCTCAATCAATTGACTTTTTCTGGCAATATGACAAAAACATCCTGTATTTGACACAAATCTCCTTTCGCATAACACAAAAACCTTTTAATAGCACATTCAATGTACAGTAGCTTGGATACAAGGGCTGGTATTGAAAGTATAATATTTCCTAATGAGAGTTTTTTTTTCAAAAGGCAAACACTCCATTAAAGGATGTGTTTGCATGGTGGGCAAGTCCCTAGCTAGCTTCTAACAATTAGGTGCATCTCAACATGAGACAAGTTAACGCCAAAGAATAATGAGCAGGTCAGCTAACAAGTAGCCAGCAGCCCACATCCTGATTATCAGAAGCGCCACCGAAAGGACCACTCACACACTAAGAGAGCCATTTAGCATAATTATATGTCCAGGGAAGAGAAAAGTGCTCAGACGACCGGTTTATTGTTTTAGATTGCATAATCTTGCGAGTGTGTCGTTAATCATATTGTGGAGGAGGGAATAAGGGCGGTGTGCATTAACGAAAGCTATTTTTAAATTTTGTATGTCATTTCACACACATCAATGCTATTGTGGGATGTATTGTGTCTAACCTGCTTTCATGTATTACACGTTCCTTACAGTGGATACTTAGTAGTTTTCTTCAGCTTAATAATAAACCACTTCATCTTGGACTCTACTGTCGGTTAAATATTTTATATTAGGGATAATTAGGGCAACAACTAGTGATTATTTCCATTATTAACTAATCTGATAATTATTTTTGACACAAAATGTAACAGACATGGACAAATTAGCCTTTACAATCAGAGATCGCACGTATAAATGGAATAAAATCTACCCCAAAGAAAAAATCTGTAAAATAAAATATCTCCATTTAGCACAAGACTTGTAATAAGGTACTCCCCAATACCCACTCTCCTTTTTTGACAATCAACTAATTGATTAATCAACCAGTGTTTCAGCTCCACTGTACTGTATATCTCCTTAAATAATAACAGGTCTGATATCACAACCAGTACGCATTACTGGACAGTAATGGGTTGATTCATCAAAGGTTCATTTCAGCAGCACTCATACAGACCTTATTAAAAGTAACTCCACAGCAGGAGTTTGGGAGGAGGAAAACACTGCAATGTTGTCCTTTGTTGGTTAAAAGGTAAAAGTCTCTTGAACATCTAACCATACCTAACAACACAATTGTTGTAATTGCTACCACACCCAGCTGTGATATGGTAAAACAAGCAGGATTATTAGACTGGGTTACTCTAAATACACACCCTTTAGTTAACTTCTCCATCACTGCAGCAACGTGAGAAGTTTAAACAGTGGAGGTCAGTGAAAACAAGAGTCTCAGCTGGCGTTAATTCGTTCTTTAAACTTTTTAAGGTACAGACCAGATGTGATTGACTCACATCCAGTACTGTTTCTTCACTTCTCACTCATCGTCACTGTCACTGCATTGTACCATTTTTTTAAACTCTGTAAAAAGACTGTTAATATAAACATCTATATTCACAGTTAAAGGTCCTATGACCTGCTGCTTTTTGGATGCTTTTATATAGGCCTTAGAGGTCCCCTAATACTGTATCTGAAGTCTTTTTCCAGCCAGTCCCACAAGGATCTTTCCTTAGGATTTGCCATTTCTGTGTCTGTAGCTTTAAATGCTATTGAGCAGGAGAGAGGCGGCTCAAGGTGGAGGGTGGGACTGTGGTCTTGATCAACTGCCATGCTTCGCCCCATTTGCAAGCCATGATGTCTGAACAGAAGTGAGATGCCTCACTCTGTAGCTAAAACATAGAGCTCAACACACAGGGTGAAAGGAGGAGCTGCAGCAATGTGCAGTACAACAAACATGGTATTTTTTGAAAATTAAACCATGTAAACCTCATAAAGTGACATTTTCATGCCATGGGACCTTTAAGGGATGTGTAGTTACCTTAAACATAGAAGAATGATCTCAACCACCTCTACAAAGTAAAATGTTCTTTTTTGTATATATTCTATTTATTTTTTATTCTTTTATTTTAAGCACTGGTATTGGACTGGTACTTGGTAATGACCAAAACCCTGAGTTCAGGTATCAGAAACGTCATCAGGAGGGTCATTTCACGACTACATCACTGTTTATTGACAGGAAATTACATGTGTTTTGCCGACACCTGATAGAATATTGGCATGTCTATACATTACATAGATGTTCTATCCAGATGTAGACAGTTGGTGTGAATTCACCATGTGACCCAAAAGTGTAGTAAATGTTTCATTTGTTTTCCTTCAACAGTCACAGAAATTTGGAAAATAATCTTTCTCACTTCTTGTGATGTGTCACGTTCTCACGTGCACCTTTTTATCGTAGCATTTGAAAATAGCACATGGATTACTACTTAGAAATTATGAATGGCTATTGTATTAAATACAGTGGGGCAAAAAAGTATTTAGTCAGCCACCAACTATGCAAGTTCTCCCACTTAAAAGGATGAGAGAAGCCTGTAACTTTCATCATAGGTACACTTCAACTATGAGAGACAAAATGAGAAAAACAAAATCCAGAAAATCACATTGTAGGATTTTTAATGAATTTATTGGTAAATTCCTCGGTAAAATAAGTATTTGGTCACCTACAAACAAGCAAGATTTCTGGCTCTCACAGACCTGTAACTTCTTCTTTAAGAGGCTCCTCTGTCCTCCGCTCGTTACCTGTCTTACAGTTTTTCTCAAATGCTAAAACACAAAAGCCAATCCTCTAAACCAAATGACCAGTTGTCTAAACACATTTACTAAATCTAGCCATAATTTTCCAATATCATAAACACATTTCACATGAAGACACAATTCACAAAACACAATCCTCTTTTCTAATAAATCTTAACACATTTTTCTTTGCTAAAACACAAGTTGCAAAAGAACTCTGCTCATATTCTCAAATGAAAGCTCATGTGATGCAAAATGCTTGCCACAGTCAGCAATATTCAAACACAATGAACACACCTGGCGTCATTCATTACACACAACGACTCAAAATTGAAGACACCTGTTGCTAATGCTGTGACCACGTGTATAAAGGCAAGTTCAGAGTCCACAGTTTGCTGAAGATTCCAAACAAACACAATGGATGAAGTCAGAGTCAGAGTCAGAGTCAGAGTCAGAGTCAGAGTCAGAGTCAGAGTCAGAGTCAAAGGAATTCGAGTCAGAGGAGGGAGGGAGAAGAGCTGGCCATGGAAGAAGAGGAGCAGGCCAACGAGGAAGAGGAGTTCAAATCAGAGGAGGAAGAGGAGCAGGCCAACAAGGGAGAGGAGGCCAACAAGGGAGAGGAGAAGGTCCAGGAGGGAAAGCAAGACGACCTCGCACCATCATTACGGACGAGATGTGAGCAACAGTCATTGACCATGTCATTGTCCATGGCATGACAATGGCTGTAGCAGGAGTAAGAGTCCGTCCAAACCTGAGTAGGTTCACCGTGGCCACCATTATCAGGGCATTCAGACAACACAACAGGTATTGTACTCTATTGCTTTCGTTGTCACAATACAATTTACAAGCCTGTGAAAGTGGTCTATTGGTTTCAAATCAGTTGTTACTGTATTGTAAAACATGTCAGTTGACAACACATGTTTCTTTCTTTAGAGTTGAAAGAATGCCACATAGAGGTGGGAGGGTTGCCATATTTACAGCGGCACAAGAAACCCTCATTGTGGATATGGTTCGTGAGAACAACCTCATCAGACTCCGGGAGATCAGAGACAAAGTCATTGCCGATAATGTGAACTTTGAGAAAATTGATGATGTCAGCTTGGCCACAATAGACCGAGTTCTCCGGCGCCAAAAGATGCAGATGAAACAGGTCTATAGGGTTCCCTTTGAGCGCAACTCTGCGCGACACAAAGACCTACGTTACAAGTATGTGCAAGTAAGTATACATCCATGTTCACAGTGCAGTTAGTGGACATACTGTGTTGCTCAGTGGCCTAAATTACTTCTGGACAATACTGTGCTACCTGATTGACTGTTGTTCTGAACACCTGTGCACTTTCACATTTTCACAGAGGATATTACAGTTGGATGCGATGGCCAGACCTCATGAGTACCTCTTCCTGGATGAGGCTGGCTTCAACCTGCAGAAACTAAGGCAAAGAGGCCGTAACATCATTGGCCAAAGAGCCATCACTGAGGTTCCTGGCCAACGGGGGGGAAATATTACTCTTTGTGCGGCCATGGGTTTGGAGGGGCTTGTCCACCGGCATGCTGTCCTTGAGTCTTACAACACCCAACGTCTCCTCACCTTCCTAGAGGAGCTAAAAGACATCCTCCTGGACCACCAACACCATCCTGGGCCCGCACATCACATTTATGTGATCCTTTGGGACAATGTACGCTTCCACAGACCAAACCAAATCAGAGAGTGGTTCACCACCAACAGTAACCACTTTTTATACGTCTGTCTGCCACCCTACTCCCCCTTCCTGAACCCTATAGAGGAGTTCTTCTCATCGTGGAGATGTAAGGTTTATGACAGACAACCATACACTAGAGAGAACCTCCTAAGGGCAATGGAGCTGGCCTGTGTTGGCATCCCAGTGGAGGCCTTCCAAGGATGGATTCGCCATTCCAGGGCGTTTTTCCCGCGGTGCCTGGCAAGAGACTATATAGCCTGCGATGAGGTGATGTGGCCCGATGCAGCTCAGCGACATGATGCCGCACAGTGATTGTGGTGTGAATAAAGTAAATAAAAAAACTTCACACCCTGATCATGTTTTCAAGAGTACTGTTGTGTGCAATAGATTCTGTTTTTGCATTGAGTTGTGTTACAGTAGTGTACATGCAGAATTTACTATAGATTTATACTCTTCATATGAAACTCACAAATCTAAATGCCTAATCCTCTGCAGAGATCTAAGAAGATCCATTACTGTACAGTTTCTAAAAATATGCATTGGCAGTTATGAAACAAAGAACCTTCTCACAAATTGAGCATTGTGTTTTCAATTGTTTTGCTGTAGTGTGTAATGATGTGTATAGTGTTTACATTTTTGAAAGCTTCGAGCTGCTCTTTTGGTGTGAAAGTTTGAGTTTTGAAGTGAGAAGGTGTGGTTGTGTTTATGTAGCTTTAGAAAAGGGTGTTGTGTTTAGACATTGGGGAACATGGAGGAAACGTTTGTGAAATGTGTTTTAGCATTTGAGAAACTGTAATGGCACCTGTTTGAACTTATCAGTATAAAAGACACCTGTCCACAACCTCAAACAGTCACACTCCAAACTCCACTATGGCCAAGACCAAAGAGCTGTCAAAGGACACCAGAAACAAAATTGTAGACCTGCACCAGGCTGGGAAGACTGAATCTGCAATAGGTAAGCAGCTTGGTGTGAAGAAATCAACTGCAGGAGCAATTATAAGAAAATGGAAGACATACAAGGCCACTGATAATCTCCCTCGATCCAGGGCTCCACGCAAGATCTCACTCCGCGGGGTCAAAATGATCACAAGAACGGTGAGCAAAAATCCCAGAACCACACGGGGGGGACCTAGTGAATGACCCGCAGAGAGCTGGGACCAAAGTAACAAAGGCTACCATCAGTAACACACTATGCCGCCAGGGACTCAAATCCTGCAGTGCCAGACGTGTCTCCCTGCTTAAGCCAGTACATGTCCAGGCCCGTCTGAGGTTTGCTAGAGAGCATTTGGATGATCCAGAAGAGGATTGGGAAACCAAAATAGAACATTTTGGTAAAAACTCAACTCGTCGTGTTTGGAGGAGAAATAATGCTGAGTTGCATCCAAAGACCACCATACCTACTGTGAAGCATGGGGGTGGAAACATCATGCTTTGGGGCTGTTCTTCTGCAAAAAGGGACCAGGACGACTGATCCGTGTAAAGGAAAGAATGAATGGGGCCATGTATCATGAGATTTTGAGAGCAAACCTCCTTCCATCAGCAAGGGCACTGAAGATGAAAGGTGGCTGGGTCTTTCAGCATGACAATGATCCCAAACACACCGCCCGGGCAACGAAGCAGTGGCTTCGTAAGAATCATTTCAAGGTCCTGGAGTGGCCTAGCCAGTCTCCAGATCTCAACCCCATAGAAAATCTTTGGAGGGAGTTGAAAGTCTGTGTTGCCCAGCGACAGCCCCAAAACATCACTGCTCTAGAGGAGATCTGCATGGAGGAAAGGGCCAAAATACCAGCAACAGCGTGTGAAAACTTTCTGAAGACTTACAGAAAACGTTTGACCTCTGTCATTGCCAACAAAGGGTATATAACAAAGTATTGAGATGAACTTTTGTTATTGACCAAATACTTATTTTCCACCATAATTTACCAATAAATCCTACAATGTGATTTTCTGGATTTTCTTTTCTCATTTTGTCTCTCATAGTTTAAGTATATGATGAAAATTACAGGCCTCTCTCATCTTTTTAAGTGGGAAAACTTGCACAATTGGTGGCTGACTAAATACTTTTTGCTCCACTGTACATCAGTGAAAAATAGTACAAGCAGTGTGTTTTGTATGTTGAAATGTTTACGGTTTTTATATAAGACAACTGTGGGCATGATGGTTGAGGTTAGTATCTATTGAAGCCAATTTAGGCAATGTGTTGACTTTGTACAGCTTTGAATGAGAGCAGTTTTGGACTTCGCTGAGCCTAATGCTGTTATGTTGCAACAGGAAAGATAAGTTATCCTCAATTGAGTTAAGATCCATTAACTGCTTTACAAAACCAAAATCACTTTAGTGTGGTTTTGTGGTAATAAATGGACCATCATTTCTTCTGATCAATTTCTTCTGTGATAGTTATACAAGCTGACTAGTGTTTGTATTGTCTGTTGTGCGATACTGGATCTTTTAAAATTGTATGAAGATGTTAAAATACCTCTGATTGGATGGACTATAACTGCTGGAATAGTGCTGTTTTTAACACTCTTAAAATTGACAATATTGCCTTTCAGTGTGTTAGCTACTCTAATGAAATCTGGAGGAATTGTCCTGAAGGAAAAGAGGGAAATGTTACTGAGGGAAAGAGGGAAATTTTAAGGAAGCACTATCAGTTTGAAGAGACAGCTATGTAGGGGGGATTCTAATTTGCTTTAAGTTTGTTGGTTGTTATTTTGCACTCATTCAATTTTTGGTGACATCTGCACTCCCCCCCCCCCCCCCCCCCCCCCCCCCCCCCGAGTTATGAGTCATCCCGACCAAAATCCCTGCATTACAAAACAATTAGATCACTAGCCTCCGGTAATGCAGCAGAGATCTAATGCTCCATACCTACTGCCGCGGTGAGAAATGGAAGGGGAGAGGGTGTCTGGAAGGGAGGGGCAATGGATCTGAGAAGGCAGTAGAGGAGGGAGGACTGCAAGAACAGGAGTATGACTCATAGATTACAACAGACACTTTCCAGATATACATTTTTTTTTTTCCCCTGAAAAGTTAGCATTTTATCTTCTGTTTTGTGTCATTTTATGTTCATCAGATCAGCTTAGCTTTGACATAAAATGTTTGTATTGTGAGAGATTGATGATGATTGGTCCATTAATGTTTCAGCAGGGGAAAAAATGAAAGAAAAATTGTTACTTAGTGTGGTATCCTTGATCATCTCACTCTCTTGTCTGATACTCAATCTGATGCATCAAAGGGTAGGCTATTTTATAAGAATCACTGGTGTGTTATAATCTAAATATTGCTAATTAATTTCCCTCGTGGATCTCTTCACAAAGCCTCTTAAAATCATTGACTGATAATTAGAGATGCACCGATTGACCGGCTGGTGACCGGAATTGGCCGATTTTCACGTCATTGGCCATGACCGGCGACCTGCCGGTCAGTCTGACATATGCCGATTTTATTCCGGTCAAATGCACTTGGGCGCCGCATGATTTACATTGCGCAACAGCAACACCACACGTGCACATGCAGGCTTGCTGCTGTATGCATGTAAAAAAAAACAAAAAAAACCCCACTGTTCATTCACCATAAAGTCATGATGGCTGCTTCTCTGTTCAAATGAATACTTCCAATCTGTTATTTCTCTTGTATTCATAAAGTGGTGAAAAGTGCATGGATGGATCGAAATCATCAGAAGGCAGAAATCGTAAGACTTACAGTGCATCATGTGTTGAAGCTGTGAAAAGTAATTTTGATTAAATCGAACATGTGCTCCACAATTGCAGTTTGTGTCTTGTCAGCTGGCAGCTAATTAATTCCTTCAGCATTCTATACTAATGAATGTCATTGTGTCGCCAGTTCCACTGGTGATCAGGTGTAAAAGCTCATGCAATCTCGATAACCTGACCTAAATATTAACTTGTAAAAATGATTTTTTTAATATATATATATATATATATATATATATATATATATATCTGAGCTGTGTTATGTCTTTGTTCCTGTAGCAAAGTTTCTTGATTTTGTTAAACAGAACTGCCTATTACACATGCTTTATGGCGCCAATATCACATTTTCATTACGCAGATGCAAGATGTAATATGGATCTCCTGTCATATCCCCGCATTTAGCCTTCCAGATTTGCCATACCTAGAGTAGCATTATTTTGAATGGTCAATCACTCCACCATAATTAGATTTCACCTCAGTTTTGGCCGACATTCTCCCCCAGCTTGATACTGGGCATTTGTCTGTGGTAATAATATAAAAACAATTCTATGGCAGCTGAAATTGAGTTTAAGCCTTTTTCATTTTTAGTGAAAGAGAAAGGCAGTAACTGAATCATACCTATCATTTAATGCCATATATTCTCAGAGTTGAGATTATATAATAGTGGACATAACCAATATCTTCAGACAAGAAGAAAGAAAGCTGCTCATTACTCAGGGTTTTCATGTCTCATCTTTTCCTTCCTTTTGTGAAACTTGCTTTCATAAATGTTAACTTTTTCTTGGTGTCTGCCTTTCCACACACACCCATCCACACCAGTGTATTTTCTTGACAGTGAAACTGTAATTGAATTGCCTTTTTCTAAAACTAATCCTGTGGTGTGAAAGGTGTTTAGGGGGAAAAGACAGTAGAGATGCAGTAGAAAACCTATTTATAGTGTTTCTGTAGGATGTGTGGGTAGAGTGGCATGCATTCACAGTGCAACTTGCTTTTAAATGATATATGAGCAGACTGACCTGTAATGGAAAATCACATATTTGTCTATTAACATATCTTACTATTGACTATTTTAGCTGTGTGAACTCTGTTTTGATGTATAGACCCAGATGCCCTCACTTTATGTTCTTCTGTTTATCTAAAGTGCAGAGACTGGCCTTTCTCTACCTCTCATTTTGGTCACAGATTTGGAGGTCAGAGGGTTAATAAGCAAGTGATTCTCCAAGACTCTTTGTTCATTCTCTCAGACTCTCATGATGAACTGAACCTTCTTTGCGCAAAGCATAAATACTTAAAAGACTTGGTTGAATGAAGCCTTATTTCAGATCTCACCAAGGTATTAGAATTTCTACCACAGACCCAAAAAAACGTCTGTATGGGTCGATTAGGCATGCAGCTCATAACGACCCACAATTACATTTCTTGTTAGGCGGCGACCTCACATGACTGTAGTAATTATCGCGAGAGCAAACGAGGAAGTGAGGTGACAAGTAAGGAGGCAAGTTGTGGTGGTATACTGACCGAGGACTTTTACTCAGGAGGCTGGGGTACGTTTCCCATGTGAAACCAAAATGAACTGTCAATTCAACTGAAAAATTTTGTTTTTGAGTTTTACGGACCTCAGCCCATGACGCAATGACATCTGTGATGTCCCGTTACATCCTCATTTTAGTAGTTTTACGTGACTCATTTTAAGCCAGTCTCTGATGTTTTACTAACCCTACGTTTTTTGTTGCTGCCTAAACTTAACTTTCATTTCACAACGATAACTAAGTGTTCAAAACTGCACCCTTTACATTAAAAAGAACGGTCACATGATAGCGGTTACCTGATTAAACAGCCACAGTGCAGCAGTTAATAGAACGGTGGAATGTGACGTTTTGGGAGTCTTTGGAAATCAACCTATGATGACGTTTAGGTATGAGGATATGTTATATATCAGCCATGTAGAATATAGGAGTCATCTTTTGACCTAAGGTTTGGTATATCAGTTTGAGGTAACATGGTAATAATTTGTCCTGATACCTTTGTAAGAGTCAATAAATTCACGATGTATTTACAAGATAAGATTAGATAAACCGTTATTGATCCCCAGCTGGCATTAGAAGAACAGAAATAAAGTATTGAAAGTATATAAACATACATGAGTAAATAAGAGGTACATAAACTAAAATAAACAATAGAATAAACATAGAAACTATACAAGAGAATTTGGAGAAAAAACAACATGATAAAGTAACAGTGGTGTAATAATGGCAGCAGAGTCAAAAAGACTATTTAAACCACATCATATCATACAGTATATTGGTCAGGTGTACACTGATGACAGAGACTTGTTGACTCTGCTGCTTGTAAAATGTTTGACCTTTTGGCCCTACGAGATAAATATGGAGTGTCATGTTTCAAGACTGCATGTCCAACTTCAAGGAAGTATTTTGTGCATGAAAATTATAATAATGAGCCATGATGTTTTTCATAGCCAGACTTCTAAGCCGCGTTACTAATCAAAGCTGTTGCCTGAGGTGAGTGGTTCATGTTGCCTAATTAACAGCTGCGATGCTGGTATTGTTTTCACATTGTAAGTCTGTGTGTGTGTGTCATCAGGGCCAAATGTGGTTTTGGAGACACCTACTGTAGCGGGAACTACCACAGGGGTGGTTTTGAGTACTTTGCCAGTTGTGCATATGTCTGTCTGTCTGCAGACAGATATCCTCACCGCAATAGCATCACAACTGTGCAACATGCCGTTCCGAAACTTTACAGGTGTGTAGTTGGTAATAGTTAATTAAGTTGTAGTTGGCTGGTGTGATCCCATCGCAAGATGGTCTCTAATTAGAAACAAAGTTAGTTTTCGGTACCAAAACATATCCTGCAGCTATTTTCACCGACAGATATACTTATGTGTCGCTGCATTCTGCCGTGCTAGGGTTTCCTATATATACACACACTTTTCCTCCACTAAACTACTGGACAAGAATATCATTTGGATGTCATCTACAACAGCAATCAGGAGAGAATATATGACAACATTATGACAGATGGTTGAGGGAATATGTTTATGAGTTTTTTAACCATCATTTATAGTTTGGAAATGCAAGTGTTTATGCGAGACGGGATGAAACACCTGCCAAGCCAGCCAAGGAAGTTAGAAACATACCAATTTTTACAATTGCACTAGAAAAGACTGATATGTATGCAAATCCACACAGCTCAAGCGAGGCATTGCGATTTTCTCCGACGTGGCGGTGGGAGAGGATGGAGGATACTGCAAAACGCAAAAGATTTCCTCAAAACATTTGCCAGAATCCCCATCTTTATCTGCAAGTCATCTCTCGTGAAAATCAAAGAATTTCACTTGGATTTGTGTCGAGCGATGCAAGCGTCTTCATGTGAAATGCAGATTTTTCTTTTGGCACTGGAGCTTTGCCAACTACAAACGACTTCGGGGGCAACCAAGACTGGATCCCCTGAGCTACAGATGTGTATGTATTGGATAATGAGGATTGGAGGGGAGTGGAGGAGAGCATCAGTGCTAGTAGATCTATTTTTGGCTGCAATTGAGTAACTTCAATAAAAACATTCTGAATTACATTATATCTATAAAAAAATAAATTAAAAAAAGACACAAGAAGCCTCCTCTTAGAGGGATGTAAAGCTCTATCTTGGTAGTGCTAATGCAAATTGAAACCTGCCAGAGAGTTGAATAATGAATTACAGCCTTTAATTTATTCTACAACATATAATTATATTTATGAGCAGAAAGATACAGTCTTTCTTGATGTTACTGTATTATATTACATTCATTATTCTCACACAGGTCAAGGCCTCTGCTGGACATTCTCTGTGCTGGCGAGCCGCTGTGATCACTTGTGGCAGCATCATCTGCTACAGCTCATTTACTATTCCGCATCAAAGAGAAAACACCATGACAGCTGCAAGTCCATCCACGACAAACGCCCACACACACTTTTGCGCGCACACACACACACACACACACACACACACACACACACATCTATTAAACTAATCTTTGAGCAGAGAACGGGATTCATTAGTGAGACCAATGGTGTGCTCCTCACTAATACTGATTTTCATGTCTCTTTGATACATCTTGCCTGTTATTCTTCCTGACACTTCAATCCCATAATTGTGATCCCTGAAGGTAACGAGAATTATATTACAGTGACAAACACTATATTTCCCTCTGTCCATCAGCCAAGTAAGATAATGGAGAGTAATGTGCAACTACCTTTGTTACTTATTGACTTTTGAATTAATGCTTAGAAATTAGATTAAAAGTTGAAGTGAGTTGCATATGAACTCCGAGGAAAATTGGCGTTCGTCCTTGGAGGTGCCAGCCCTGAGCCACACAAGAGGCCGCATTAATCAGTAACAGCATGTTCGATGGAGAACAATTTAGACATGCCTATAGAAATGATTTGTACAAGGCTGCGCTCACTGAAGGATCAATAGCAATTAGAGACACTGTCACCTCTCTCACCTGCTCAGTACTGACAGAAATATTAGAGAAATTAAAAGCAATCTCAGGAGACTTTGCATTTACAAAAGTGTGTCTCCCTCCCTGTCGATCTGGAGGAGTTCTTGTTGTCTCCATCGGGAGTTTGAGAAAAATCTAAAGTTGTTGGCATTATTACCCACTCCAAGTCAATAGTTCAGGCAAGTGGAGGAAGAAACATAAATACTTTGCAAAGGTTTTCTTTGTGCTCTGTTATTGTTGCTGAGCTACTGTTTGTCCAGAAGTGGATTTTATCTCCTGCTGGGATTCCCTGACAAAAGAGCTGGAGAATCGTTTTATACCTGCCATGAAGTCTATAACACTAGAAACCCCGCAGGAGCAGAGTGACAGTGTAAACACGCCCTCAGCAGATCAGGAATTTCCAAACATTTTCTGCATTGGAAACCGTCACCAGAGTTCAAATTTTTTTCACAAGGTCAACAATAAATATTAAACCACTCAGATTAACACTGCAATTAAAAACAGCAGTTGACTGCTGTCTGTTGCTCCTATAGGACATGTTGACTTAAAGTGATACTGAGCAAAGTAAAGTTGTTCCCCTCTCTCATTGATTTTCATCAAATTTAGTTTTTTACTGTACACTGACTTAAATCTCATTCCTATACACCTATACTATATATCCTATATTAAGACCCAAAAAGACTGGTACTACCAAAAGTGAGACCTGAACTTACCTGAGTTAAAAAGCTATATTTTTGCTTTATTTCATCCATTTCTGGCCATTATCGTGCCAGGCTACGCTAAACTCGGTCTTGTTTCCTTTTTGTTGAACACACGACATGCATGCAAGCAGACTATTGACGCAGTTGGAGAGAGAAATGTCTTAATAGATTCCATTTGAAAATAATGAAACCCGGACCACATCCCAGCCACAAGCTTTATGTAACACAACGGCCCGTTCGGGTCGGGTAGCTGAAAGCTATAGTGCGTAGTTTCCGTCGCCCCCATGAGGAATTCTAAGTAATGACAACAACACTGTTGGCGCGTCCATGATGCAAGACTTCCGTGATTGTGCACAGCCCCCACCCCTCCGCCACGCAGTTACTAGTAGCCAAGGAGGACATGGAGGATAAAAAAAAACATGAACTCTTCAGAAGAGGTAATTATCTTCACTTGATCTTCTGCCTGCGAAAGTTGCCGGACGACAAAATCTTCTGAACATAGCCATACTGAGAAATATAGAGAGAGTTGTGTGGAGCTGATAGTCTTAATTAGCTTTGTAGCAACTCATTTGGTGATTGCTTGAATGTAATGGACGTTCATTGATATCAAAAAGTTACACACTAAAGTTTGAACTTTAGAGGTCATAGTGTGACAGGCAACCACACTGAAAAGGAAGCAGATCTAAAAGAAGAGATACAATCAGAAATGATGGAGGATACCAGTCCAGATTTAACGTCTATTACTACAATTAGTGCAAAACACTAAAGCAGTGTCTACAGAACCAACAGTGTAGCTTAAAATTAGGAAAGAAACAAGTATTTTAGCTATGTTGATATTCCAAAGTCATGCTTAGTACATTTGCCTCAAGCTAGTCAGTCAGTAGAATACACACCTCAGGAGTGACCTAGACAAGGCTGGTTATTGCATGTAGAGACTGAAATGTAACTCAACAGAAAACGTAGCTGGAGAAGGCATTATTAAGTAAATGTAGCCTAACTGTCTGTCATAAATCATTACATGGGCCCAAAGCAAATCCACAAGATTCCTGTAGAACAGGTGGCTTCTTCAGCCAGAAAATGTTTATTACATTTTCCTGGAACTGTGAGACACCCAACGCTTCAATTTTGAAGAAGTGTGTTGAGATGCTCCTTGTAAATGTAAGCAAGTAATTACTCCCTAAGCATTTTGGTGACTCCCCAATGTACCCTAGCAAAAATTCTACTTCTTAGTTATTAATTGTGCTGCATTGATGAATGAAGGCAGACAGTAGACAGCAATCCGGATATCATTTTAGTGAATGAGAGCAGGAGGGAAAAATAAGTGAGGGCGGCAGAGAATATTGGCAAAGTCTCACTGACACCTACATTTTGATCTCCTAAATTAAAGCGAATTATCTATCATGCAATGCTCAAAATCAAGGCCGCCTCAAGGAAATAAATTGCAACAGTGGTCTTCTGGGCATCGTCCTCCCTCTCAGCATGGGCAGCTACTTTAAAAATCGTGACTTTGGAGAAATATGTTATTCTATTAATATTCAATGGATGCCAGTACCAAAGTGACTTGCTTACACTTTGAGAATATCATTCATCTTGGTGTGAGAATATTTGAATGTATAGGAGAATTGACCATATGAGGGTGAGGCTGCTAAATAGTAGTTGATCTCTTTCATGGTTCCATATCTCTATTTTTCTTTGTTGACAGTTACTAAGTGTTGTATTTATAATGATGTACCGTTTCAGTTTAAGCCTTGTATAATGTTTAAGGCATGAATCTTGCCTATGTTGCCTCCTATCAGCATTATTGTGAAGACGCACTACAAGGAGAAAAGACAAAACAGTATACACGTCAGTATACACGTCTTTTTTTATATTTTGTCTAAAAACGACAGCAAGCATTGTGTAAATTTCATGTAAATTTTCATGACTGTGCCTCAAGCAAAACTTAAATTAGGGCGTGAGCACCGACAGCGGCGATGGCCCTATTGAAACTGAAGGAATTATTATTATTACGGCAAAATAATTGCCTTTTTGAAGGGCTTAACATATTCAAAAACTCACCAAAATTGGCGGCCGTTTAACGTACACTCACAGAACTTGGTACACATATGTAACATGTCAACACGTACAAAAAACATCATTGGAGCCATACCCTAAACCCAACAGGAAGTCTGCCATTTTGAATTGAATGTTCGAAATTTTGTGGGATTTTGGCCATTTCCACATGTCGTACTTCAACAAACTCCTCCTAGAGATTTCATCCGATCGACCGAAATTTCTCATGATTGACAATAGTTGGGAGAGACAAAATTCCTGGACCACCTTCATAACACTTTGTGGTTCCTCTTGGCTCAGACAATGAGCTTTGTTAGTGCACCCATGGCTAAGTAAGTTGTATTTGTTGAATGCTAACATGATTATCAATGTTTCATTTAAAGATTATTTTTTTGGGCTTTTCCGCCTTTAATTGATAGGACAGCTAGGTGAGAAAGAAGGGGAAGACATGCAGGAAATCCTCACAGGTCGGACTCGAACCCCGGACCTCTGCGTCGAGGCTTAAACCTCTAAGTATATGTGTACCTGCTCTACTCACTGAGCCAACGCAACCACTATGTTCCATCGTTTAATATATCAATGTTTTCCTTTGTTCTCACTAACTGTCCAATGTTCTAAATTTACCTTTGTTACAAAATAACGTGAAACCATTTGAGACAAGTTAACATCTTAGCCATGAAGACCAAACCAAGGCGCCGAAAACCATAATAATAATAATTACAAAGTATAGATTTTTCTTTGAAGAGAATAGTCATGGCACTCTAAATGTGCTGACATCTTTGAGCAAGTTTTTTTTTAAATACCATACCTCCCAAAAGCTCTTTGTGCACTTCCTACATTCAGTATAATTAAACATCTAGAGATTATATTAGTGCGTCCGATGGGATTGAAAACTGTAACACTGGTAATATTTCATCAAAGCATCAACAAATTTGCCCACACAAGGAAACAACGAATTTGCCCACACAGAGACATAAATAGACACCATGAGCATCATCACCGAATGTGGGAATCCTCCTTTCTTGCTCTCCCTCCAGTTTCACATTGGCAGCAAAACAATATACAGAAAAACAACTATTTCATTGCACCTTGAATGAGGGTTTTTGTTTACACTTTACCATGTGAACAAGTGGGTTTCACTCTGCTGGTTTTTCCAGAACAAAATGTTTTTTATGATTTCGTCATATTTTATTCTGCAAATCATATTTTGGGCAGGTATAAAGTTATTACACTCCTGTAGCCATTTTGAATTATGTGCATAAATGTTGAACGTATGTTTATGACATGTGCATCTCATGCACTGCACAGTATGTGCATCAAATACTACGCATCAGTTTGCAGTGCGTGTGGTACTGTATGCACGTTTTACATACTGTACGTCTACCCTAAATGCAAGTCATTTTCCTGAGCACTTTATGGTTTTTAATGACAAAAATACTTTTGCTATATATATGCAGTACAGCTGTCTATTTTCATAACTTGAGCTAAAAGTGAGAAACAAGTTCCGTAGCTTGGAACACGTGGTAAATATACACTAAACGGTCTTGAATTTAGCATAAAACTGTAAAGAGAGGGAGGCTTCCTTTGCATGCCTTTGGGCTACAGCATTTAAGATGGATGCTTTTCTTTTCTGGGCCAAGTAGAGGGTGTGAAGCTGTAAAAAACTAGAATTCAGATGGGCTCAGATGGTTATTAATGGAAAGAACCAGGAAGAGATCAGCCTCGGAGGATGAGTCACTCAGGCAACAGCCCATCCCCAGAGGCCTCCGCTGGGCAGTCCTTTATTACCCAAGCCTTCCAGTGGTTGGGTGGGATCTAAAGAGCTCCCACAAACAAAGCATTTTTAAGGTTTTGCTGTGCCTGATGTCTCCTGCTTCTCTCTACTCAGTGTTCAACTCACCAATAGCTTGTTTACACAAGAGGTGTTGTTATAAATAAACATGTCTGGTGGAGGTGGCTAGAACAGAAGATAAAGAGGATACAGTGGAAAAAAGAACAAGAAGAAAATTGAGGGTCAGCTATTTTGTATGTTTTGTCCCAAAAAAATGTAAAACAGGAGGAAGTGTGAAATGTTGTATTTAACACACAACATGCATGCAAGCAGACTATTGACACAGTTAGAGAGAGAAATGTCTTAATAGATTATATTTGAAAATAATGAAACCCGGACCAAATCCCAGCCACAAGCTTTATGCAACACAACGGCCCGTTCGGGTCGGGTAGCTGAAAGTAGAGCTGGGCAATATATCGATATTATATCGATATCGTGATATGAGACTAGATATTGTCTTAGATTTTGGATATCATAATATCGTAATATGGCATAAGTGTTGTCTTTTCCTGGTTTCAAAGGCTGCATTACAGTAAAGTGATGTCATTTTCTGAACATCCCAGACTGTTGTAACTGTTCTATTATTTGCTTTACCCACTTAGTCATTATATCCACATTACTGATGATTATTTATCAAAAATCTCATTGTGTAAATATTTTGTGAAAGCACCAATAGTCAACATTACAATATCGTTGCTGTATCGATATCGAGGTATTTGGTCAAAAATATCATGATATTTGATTTTTCTCCATATCGCTCAGTCCTAGCTGAAAGCTATAGTGCGTAGTTTCTGTCGCCCCCATGAGGAATTCTAAGTAGTGACAACAAAACTCTCTGCACGTCCACATGATACAAGCCTTCCGTGACTGCGCACAGCCCCCACCCCTCCGCCATGCAGTTGCTAGTAGCCAAGGAGGACACGGAGGATTAAAAAGAACATGATGAACTCTTCAGAAGAGGTAATTATCTTCACTCGAGCTTCTGCCCGTGAAAGTTGCCGGACGACAAAATCTTCTGAACATAGCTCTTAGATGTTCATTAATATCAAAAAGTTACGCACTAAAGTTTGAACTTTAGAGGTAAAAGTGTGACAGGCAATCACACTGAAAAGGAAGCAGATCTAAAAGAAGAGATACAATCAGAAATGATGGAGGATACCAGTCCAGATTTAACGTATAGTACTACAACTAGTGCAAAACACTAAAGCAGTGTCTACAGAACCGACAGTGTAGCTTAAAATTAGGAAAAAAAATATTATCTTAGCTATGTTGATATTTCAAAGAAAACAGTGCTGGCTTCAAGGACAAAAACATCTATAAAATGTATTTCTCCTGAGATTATACAAATACTTGAAAAAGAGATTGTTACTGTGCTCAAGAAATTTCAAGGCTAAAGCAGAGTCAATCTGGGACACAACAGAATACAAGCAAAAAGTTAAGATCAACCGCTCATCTAAAAATAGGTATACATTTGTCTGAATTGACCCAGAAGATCAGATATGCTGTTATGATGTGGTCAGATGGGCTCAGGGTGATGCATGGAATGAGGAGTGTGCATCCAGCGTAGACACAAACCACAGATGTTGCAACCAAGAGATGGGGCAGGATCTGATCAATAATATACCATGACCCATTGCAGTGTCCGTTGTTCCCACCTTTAGAGTAATGCGATGGGGATGCATACCAGACGGGCAGAGGGTATGAAGTAATTCAGGTGGGTACACATGGTGACCCTCAGACTGCTGTGTCCACGCTGTTGCAAACATGCTCCTCTCCTCAAAACATATTTGCCATGTACTTGTTCACCTTATAATAACGATAATAATAATAATAAGCTGTATTTGTGTAGCACCTTTCATACACAGAGTGCAACTCAAAGTGCTTTACATTTGGAACATTTAACACAATAATAGAGAATAAAATTGTAATAAAAATAATACAACTCAAGGCTAGCGCATCATGTTGTTACAGCAAAGTCAAATTTGCCAAAAATAAACCCAGATCACAACATTCTTCAACCAAACACATCTAGAAATAAATTAAAATGTTTTTTATATTAAAAACAGTCATGCATCCATTAACAGTTACATCTATTGATGCATATAGTTAGTAACATTTAGTTACACAACACAAGAAAAAAAAAAAAGTTAGCTAAAAGCTCGCATATATAGGTATGTTTTATAAAATAAAAATAAAAAATATTCACTAAGCTTGCTTGTCTGATGTACAGAGGCAGGGTGTTCCATAGCTTTGGTGCATAGTGGATAAAAGCAGCTTCTCCACTCAGCTTGTGGATCACTTTGGGTATAATTAAAAGATTTGCACTGGAAGATCTAAGTTTCCTTTGTGGTTGATAATATGCTAAAATTTCAGAGATATATGAAAGTGCTATGCCATTCAAAGCTTTATAAGTGATTAATATAACCTTAAAATCAATTCTATAAGAAACAGGGAGCCAGTGCAGTTCAGCTAACACAGGGGTGATGTGCTCTCTCTTCTTGGTCTTAGTTAAAAGTCTTGCAGAGTTCTGTATAAGTTCCAATTTCTTTATATGTTTTTTTGGGAGACCAGTAAAAAGTGCATTGTCTAACCTACTAGTGATAAAGGCATGGATTATTTTTTTGTTAACTTCAGAGTTAGTTGGGCATAGTATGATGCATTCACATAGCCACTTCAGGTTGGCAATGTTGGTCTGCAGGTCATCCTACACCTAGTCTATATCCATGACATTCCACTTCTGGGATTGCTCCGGTGCCACAGGAAATTCCGCTGGATGCATGTCTTTTCGCCGATGTCCGTTTCCTTCCGCTTTGTTTGTGTTGGAATTTTAAACTCCGGTGGATTTATCAGGGGTCTGTTTCAGAAAGCAGGTTTAGTGAAAACTCTGAGTTTGTTAACCCTGAGATGAGGGAAACTCTGGGTTTTCTGTTTCAGAAAGGGAGGTTAATCAAACTTGAGAGAGAGGTGTAACTCCAGCCCGTTTCAGAAAGAGAGGTAACTTAACTTCAGAGTCAGTTACTATGGTAATTGAGCCTGTGAACCTAACCTGGTTGGGAGCATAGATTTTTACAAAAACGGCTGCTACAAAGCCATAACGTGAGATACAAGGTAATGGAGCCTTTTATACATTGTCATGTTTCTTTAGAAATAAACAATGGCCAAATAGAGTCTTTAAACACTTCAGATGTAAAGTTATTCGTTGTCAAAGTGACACCAAAATGGAAGTCAATGGGATGCTAACGGTGGGTGATGGCTTGACAGCATCAAAATGGCTCCATAGGAGGTACGCTTTGTGGAGGCTGGCTTACCCCCTTGCTAACTTCATCCATTGTGGACATTCTCTTACATCCCAGCAGATTATTTGTGTCACATTACGTTTTTTTTGCAAACAGCAGTTTTCTTTACACCATTGGTGATGCGGAGCATATTAGTAAAGCCACTGTACAGCAAAGTGCTGTGACTCGCTCTGAAACGTGTTTTAAATGTTTTTGTAGTGTTCCCTGGACACAAACCAGTAAGAGACATTTCAAAGTTCCACAGTATTGCAGGCGAATGATGTAAACTCTTTGAAATAAAAGATTATGAATCTGATCGCTATAAGTATGTGAGTACTGTCGACAAAAAAAACGAGCCGAATCGGTGCTAGCATCATGGAGCTACTGCAGCTAATGCCAAGAGCTCCCACTTAGCTAAAACGGCAGTTTTGGGGGCATATCATGAAGAGTGCCTTTGTGCCTCTTAACAGACACAAAATGCAACTAAAATGTCTGTGCAACATGAACAGGGCACTTACATGAAAACAAGATGCGTTTTCAACTCAGACATTGTTTAAATTCACCTACTCTGTTAGCTGCTAGCTGCCGTGAACTCTGAGTGAACCTACTCTCAGTTGATTGAACCAACTCAAATCAGCTGTTCTCTGAGTTCTGATCTCAGGGTAAATCAACTCAGAGTTCAGGGTTAGACTCAGAGTTTGTTAAACCTCTTTCCTGAAATGGGCCCCAGGACTATAGTTTACTGCTCCTCAGATCACTGCAAATTGAATCAGCTAGCCAGACTATCTGTCCAATCTGAATTTTCTCTCACATGACTAAAACAACTTTTGAACGTACATCTTCCACCAAAACAAGTTCCTTCCAGAGGCTATTTTTTTTATAAATTACAAAACAGTCGACAGTAGGGCAGGACGGAAAAACAATATCGTAGTTAACAAAGAATGGAATAAAATAATGATTTTAGTAATGCATGTAATGTTAGCTTCTTGTAATATATTGCTTATGTTTTCTCCTTGTGGGAGGGAGCTATAGGCCTACTTATGATCCAATTCAGGTGTATTATTCGCTTGTTTAAGGCGGTATTAACGCAACAATTTATTAGTGGTTTAAGTTAGTATGGCAAACTTACACAAGAGTTGCGCTGTTCCTGTAGGTTACCCACTTGTGCTCATTGACTCCAGCAAAAAGTGTTCGGTTGGTATATCCAGCAATCATGCAACCTTGGTAGGAGCAGAAAGTGAACGGCAGTCAATTAGCCGCGGCCTATAAAGACCCACTACGGACGTAGGTGAAGACGACATGCTTGTTGCAACCATGCCCCTGCTGCTGCACAGAGGCTCTTTGGTTGTTTATTCACAGTTTACTTCCATTAGCATGCTGCGTGTGACATCTTTTGCACATGCAGGTCAGTTCAGTTTCACAGTTCATTAATATTGAACGTGTTGTGTGTCAAAACTGCACCAAAACTGGGAATTGGTGTTGCCTCAACTGCTATCTCCTTGTGTCCCCAGAATGTAAAGCAGGACTGAAAAGTGCAAACTTTTTCGAAACAGGAAAGTTGTGAACTCAAGACCCCTGAGGTACATTTTAAACCATCTCTATTCCGTCAGCAGCGGAGCACATTATTTCCTAACCCTTGACTGCCCCGCTATCTGGCCTAATATGTCCGTCTAGAGCTCATGAGACAATCTCCAACACAACAGCTCTGTAGATTTATTCAACCTCAATGAACTGTATTTGACTTATGGCGGTCCCATTATCGGTCCAGCAGTGTAGGTGTAGGAGGCTGGCAGAAGCTGCTACCTATTCGCCACTTCTCAGCTGAGCCTAGCACTGCGCTCACACATCAGTTGGACCAATTAGCTTTTTCTGTCACTCTGCTGTCATACCCTGGCTCAGCTTACTGTAACACAGAGGATTGATGTTACAGCCAGACACTAGAATAGACACTGTGGGAGGTTGAATCTAAATCCACAATATGTGGCTTCAGTGGAATTAGATTTCATAAAGTCTGCTTGAACTGTGAATTAATATGTGTACACTGGCAACATGTTGTGGTTTGAAGTAATCTGATAACACAAATGATGACTGTGCACTTTAAATATTACTGATAAACACAATCATTTAAATAATATAGGCATCATTTAGGCCAGTGGTTCCCAAACTTTTAATGCAGTGACCCCCTTTTTGTAGATACAAATATTTTCAAGCACGTACATGGCAGTCCTTTCACAAACTTGTCCATGCTATGCTAGCAGTGCAGCAGAACCATGCATTATTTATTCATATTTAGCATTGCTACGCCCCCAGTTATAACTCCGTGCCCCCTAGTTTGGGAATCACTGATTTAGGCCTTATGCATTTGAAAGTGTCTATATGCATCTTTGTATGTGCAAGCATATTTAAAATGTTTTTGTTGCTGTATCTGTATAGCCTGGATCAACGGAAGAACATTGCCAGGATAAGCCTGACCAGGGATGTCATCTTCACACTAGCAAGCCAACAAACACTGTAAATGGCAAGTTTTGGACGGAAATCATGCAATAAGGCAGGCCTGTTTGTTTCTTTCGGTGAATGTAAAGATTTACGAAGAATATGTTTACAGCATTTAATATCTAACTGGGACGTTTCGGGACCGATTGGCGGGGACTGCTACAGACAGAGTTAACACGTTCGGCGATACACTGGTAAAAGCAAATTACGTTTAACCATGTATCCCATTAATCATGTTACTATATTGTGTGAACAGTTACCTTCATTTAATATTTTATTTGGAGTTTTCTTTTGCAGGGTGCAAATGTTCCACCAAAAAAAGTTATTTACCGAGACTACTTTGCAGAGCCACCGTCGCTGCATCTGGAACTTACAGCGCCGCCCAAGATTGTGATTGGTTTAAAGAAATGCAAACAACCCAGAGCGTTTTTTCCTCCTATCCCAGAATGTATGTGTGGTGTAGTCAGACCTATCTCAACAGCACT